>JAMXBB010000010.1:5807228-6388710 GCA_024138015.1 Lumnitzera littorea | reverse complement strand
CCCCCCCCCCCCCCACCCCCCCCTTAAGTTGGAGTAGATGAAAGGCCTAACATGGAACATAAGTCAAGCAAATGCTTTGCAGCAACTGCTTTAGTCATAAGATCAGCCAATTGAGCATTGAGAGGAGACATGAACTAGTTTAAGGAATTTAGAAGCAACTAAGTCACGAAGAAAATGAACATCTATATCAAGTTGTTTTGTGCGACCATGTAGGTAAGGATTAGCCACAATTAAAATAGTTTGAGCGATTGTCATAGAACATGTTAATTGGAAAAGACATAGGAATGCCCAAATCCCACAAAATGTAGGAAATCCACTTGACTTCTTTAGCTGCATAAGCAACATTTCTATACTCTGCTTCAGTAATCGAAGTAGAGATAGTATGCTGCTATTTTGTTTTCCACGAAACTAATAAAGAACTAGTTGCACATAAAAGCCACTAAGAGACTTTCGATCCATCATACATGACCCCTAGTCTGCATCAACATAAACTTGCATTACAAGATCATTATGAACAATAAAGAAAAGGCTAAGTCCAATTAAACCTTTGAGATATTGCAACATATGAACCAACGCATGATAATGTGGCACACGAGGCTGAGCAACAAATTAACTAAGCTTATGGATAGCAAAAGAAATGTCTAACTTGGTCATTGTAGTATAAAGTAGCTACCCTACCATTCGCTTGTAACTAGTAGGGTCTGATAAAAGCTCTCTTGAAACATTGTATAACCGAAGATTGGTTTGCATAGGAAATTTGGAAGGCTTGCAACTTAAAAGACTAGCATCCTTAAGAAGATCCATGATGAATTTACATTGATAAATAAGCATACCTATTATAGTACAACATAGTTCTAGCCTAAGAAAGAATCTGGCATGGCTAAGATCCTTTATAGTAAAGGCAGCATCAAGTTTAGTTTTGATGTAAAAAATGAAAGCGGGATCTAACCCAGTAATGATCATATCATTAATATATAAAATAATTGCAACAAAGCCTTGTGAAGTTTGTTGAGTAAAAAGTGAATAATCATGTGGTGATTGGATAAAACCATGGTTCAACAAAAACTTAGAAAGTTCAAAATTTCATTGTTTAGAAGCTTGTTTAAGGCCATACAAGGACTTGGTCAATTTGCAAACTTGGTTTGGAATAGCTTTATCATAACCTTCTAAAGGCACCATATAGATTTCTTCATCCAAATACTCATGTAAGAAAGCATTATTTATGTTTATCTGATGCATGGGCCACTAATAGGTAATGGCAATTGCTATGAGTATTTGAATACTTCTTAATTTGGCCACTGAGAAAAAGTATCATGATAATCCCCACCTTCGTTTTGAGTAAACCCCTTAGCTACAAGTCTAACCTTATATCTCTCTATTATTCCACCAGACCTATACTTCACTTTGTACACCCATTTGTAACCAATAGCAATTTTTCCCTTAGGCAGATTAGTCAATTCCTAAGTTTGATTACATTCCAATGCATCAAGTTCTATCAACATAGCATCTTTCCATTCTTGACTTTTAATAGCTAGGTTATAAGAATGCGGTTCTTAAATAGCTAAGACATTAGTCAAAAGTTGTAGTATAATTAGAAGGAAAAGAATGAAAAGAGTATAATCAAACAAAGGATATGGAGTAGAAGATGATGATGGTAAAGAAAAAGAGCCAGCTACCTTTGTCACATTGTTAGAGTAGATTGTATGGACACAATCAAGAAACCACTGTAGTTTCTTGCATATTCTAGTTGATCCTCGAAGTAATTGCTTGAGTGTTGTTGTAGAAGAACCTTGTTATGACAAAGTATTATCTTTAATAGGATCAAAATCAACAGAGGAATCTAGTGTGGAAAAAGAGACGTAGGGTAATGCAGTAACAGCTATGAGTACTTTTTGATGTGTACTTAAATCCTCCTTAAAAGGAAAAACACTCTAAAAAAAAAAACAACAACATCATGTGAGATAATCACTTTGTTTTGCACTAAATCAAACACTTTGTAGCCCTTTTGTCCATAAGCATATCCAAGAAATACACACTTTGATCCTCATGGTTCAAACTTTATCACCAGGCTTAGGTTGAACACTAACATAGCATAAATAGCCTATAGTTTGAACAGTAGAATAATCTGGAGTCCTATCAAACAAACATTCATAGGGAGTTCTCTAAGCTAATCTTTCCATTGTCATGCAATTGATTAAGTGTATGGCTGTTAATATACATTCACTCTAGAAGATCTTAGGTAAATTAGCTTGCAACCTAAGAGCTCTAGTCGCTTCCAAAAGATGACAGTGTTTTCTCTCAATACGTCCATTTTGCTGTAAAGTGTACACAACTATTCTTTGATGTTCTATGCCTAAGTCCTTAAGTATTGTTGTACAAAGGTTGGATAAAAACTTAGTTCCATTATCTGTTCACTCTATGTTAGGAATAGCAGCAAAATGATTTTGAACATAAGAAATGAAAGATGACATGATATAAGGTGTTTGTCCCTTATTTTGCATCAAATATGTCCAATTTATGCAAGTGCAATCATCTATGATGGTTAAAAAATAGTATGCTCTAGTAACTAATTTTTTTGCATATGGTCCCCACACATCAAAATATAACAATTGAAAAGGAATTGATGATTCATTTCTACTTCTTGGAAAAGTAAGTCTATGAAACTTTGACAATTGACAAACATCACAAATCCAATCCTTTACATTCAAACTTTTATTAGGTAACAAATGTTGCAACTGAGCAAAGGAAATGTGCCCCATATGTTCATATAATAATTGGAAGCTTATAGATATAGTGTCCAAAGTTGAATTAACAAAAACAATAGCTTGACTATCTTGCTTAATAACAGCTTTATCAATGCAACTTGACTTAAAGATATATAATCCCCTTAACAATTATGTAGTAGCTAGAACTTCTTTAGTTCTCTAGTCCTGGAATGAACATGAAGTATGATAAAAAATAGCAATAAGGTTCTAATTTTGAACAAGTCTATGGATAGAGGTTAAGTTATGTTTAAGATGTAGTACAAATAAAACATTGTGTAGGATAAAGGATTGAGTCAAAATGACAATTCCTAATTTGGTTGCAAGTAGGAGTCTACCATCAGGTAATTGAATAGTAATTGGTTTAGCTAAAGCAATTAGTGAAACAAAATATGCGGAGTTGGATGACATATAATCAGTAGTGCCTATATCGACTATCTAAAAATCCACATTATTAAAAATCGTATTAATACAGTAAAGAACAGAAAAAGGATGCATACCTGCACAATTCATCAAGTTTACCATGGATTGATCCTTGAGCGCCATTTGCTTCATGAACTCTGAACAAATTGAGTCGATCAAGTCCTTATCGACTTATCCTTTTGAAGTACTAGTCTATTGTATCTCATTGGCTTCATTTGAATGATCAAACGAAGTATCAACTATACCATAATTAGCTTTTACTATTGTAGAATTAACCTTCTTAACTACTCGTTTTCCCTTATATTAGTTGGGATATCTAACTAGTTGAAAATAGTTTTCAAAGAGATGCCCTTCATTTTTACAGTACCTACAGATCATTCTTTGTTTGTTCCTTTTCCTATCAACTCGTTGATCATTTCTTGCTTGAGTTTTGTTGACGAACAAAGCTGAACTTTCTACATTTGTTGTCATCATTGAGAAAACTTTTCTTTGCTTTTCTATTTATTGTATTAGGTAGAAAGCTCGGTTCATGCTTGGCAACAATTTCGTAGAAAGAATTTGATTGTGAACCACATCATATAGTTCATTCAATCCCATCAAAAATTGCATTAGGTGAGTTTCTGATTCAAATTCTAGAATTCTTTCTCGCAATTCACAAGTGCAATATTCAATTTGGCCACATATACAAGAAGGATACAAATGTAATTGTTGAAGCTCATCTCAACACCTTTTATGTCTATTAAAATAGACATTTACACTTTGATTATATTGCTTCATGTTACTTATCTCGTGTTGTAGATGAAATACAAGTGTTCCATTCGCCATGCCGTGCTGTTTTGAGATTTTTGTTCATAATTCCTTAGCAAATTGCGTGTACATGAAGCTTTGGGAAATATCTGGTTGCATTGAATTGATTTTCCAACATCTGATTATATAATCGCATCTCAACCACTTGATCAAATCAGGCAATTCATTTTTTTGGCTTCGTAATTGTACCATCAATGAAGCTAAGCTTCAATTTTTCCCTTAGTGCCAACTTTACTACCCTACTCCAAGCCAAAAAGTTGTTCCCATTAAAAAAAATAGATCCTATAGTCATACTAGGGTTATCCAATCCTGATATGTAGTATGGATCAGAAATTGACGCATCAACATTAGTCTTAAGTAAATCTATGTGTCGATTCATTTTGTGTAAGAGCTAAAATATTCTCTACTAGATGTAAACTAAGATTCAGAAGAACTAGTATGCTTGCTTTGATACCATATTGATTTATCTGTAAGCTCTATGAAGAAGAAGGCAAGGTTATGTTTTAGAGGAAAGGGAAAATAAAAAAATGAACTATAAACTCAAGTGTATAGAATATCTCAAGAGAAAGAATACAAGAGTCTTTTATATTCCTACTACAATCTAAAATAACAGACTAACTAACTAGTAACCAATTGAATTACATCTAACTAATGAACACGTGAATAAATACAACTTTGTCCAACTAGCCTCAGCCTTATATTGCCACATCAGCAACTTTCTACATTAGTAAAGTTGCGGCAGTATCCTTCGTAAACTTAATTTAATTTAATTAAATTAGATTTATTTAAAAGATATGCTTTTCTAATTAAAATAATATTAATATTTAAACTCGAATAAAACTCTATAATAATTGAACTTGACTCTAGCCGTTAATCTCCATTAGACTTGTAAAGCTAGTTGATATATTATGAAGATCTATTTTTACTTGATAAATCACTCAAGTAGCATGATTTTAAGCTCGAGTTCAACATGATTATTATTGATTCAAATTCTAGTAAACTTTTATTTATTTTTTTAAGATTAAAATATTAATAGAGAATTTCTTAAAAATTGATGTACATACGCTTATTTATTTTTTAGGAGAATTTCTATGGTCTTGTTTGCTATTTTGATAGGATTGATTCAGCTTTTCACCCATTATTATTATAATATCCATTAAATCTGAACTATTAAAAATATAATTAGTTTAATAATTTAAATCTAATAGATATTATATAAATAATGTGCTGAAGGATTGAATCAATCTCCTAAAAAATGTGGATCAAATGATAGAATATTTTATTTTATTTTGGAAGATAAAAGAAGAAGGTGGAGTGTTGTCACAAATCAAACAGATTTTACATATCCACAAGCAATTTTTTTTTGACCAAATCCTTCCGAGCAATTTACTTGCACGTTATTACGGTAATGATTTACCAGAAAGATATTCAATCCACGATTATTTGTTTGAAAGATGATCGTCATCGTGGATAGCTATGATCTCTGAAATATCGTAACTTGTAATCCACGATAAAACGGCGGCGCACCGCATGACGATCGATTTATAGCAATTGCACTTACCTAAGTTCGGAACGTCGGTACATGTTCTTGGATTATATATCTTATTTCGAATAGAATTTATATCAATACTAAAAGCATAAAAAAATATTAAATAAAGATTCAATTAATTAGTTTAGTCCACAATTATATTTTATTTATTTTTAATTATATCTTTTAATTTATATATATCGTATAGTTTTATGTATCATCTCTACAATCATGTTCTCGGTTCTTCTCATTTCGTGTATCATGTTATAATATTCATGCTGGAAATCCACGAAAATATGCTATCGGTTCTCGTGCATTTTTGTTTTTTTTTTTTTCAGTAATGTTTTCTATCCAACGAAAAGCAAATGGGAGTTCCCCAAATTCGGACTTGACAGGGTTTTTCTTTTTTCTTTTTTTTTTTTGAAAATATTCTGAGATATTGAAAAAACAAGAACGACTTTTTAGGATACTTCCGATTTCCTTGGATGGGGCGATGGGAGTACAGAGAATGTAAATAAGAAAATTGAAGGAATTATAAATAAAAGGATGGGAAACCGTATTTTAAATTTGTTTGAATCAATTAAGATTTTGTAATCCAGCAGCACCAATGCCGCTATTATAATGAATTGATTAGGTTCGATTTCTCATTTTGCAACGGTTATAATAGTAGTTAGCTAAAAAAAAAAAATAATTGTTTGAGTTGAGTAGAAAAAATGTAGATATTGGAAGTTCAAAATAAAATAAAATTTTGAAATTTACACTATGTTTGGGATGAGGAAAAAAGAGGAAAGAAAGGTGAGAGAAAATAGTACAATTCCATTGATTGTTTTAAGGAGGAAAATGGGAAAAAAGGAAATTAGAGGAAATAATTTCCATGAATCCACTAAATGTTTATTTTGTCCAATATGAAGAGAAAGAGAAGGGAAAAGAAGGTAAAGTTTTGTAATTATTAATTCATTCTTTCTTTTCATTTACCTTTTCTTCTTATTAATATTTTTATGGAGATATTAATAATTTTAACTTACATTCTATTTTGTTTTTAATAATGATTAGAATTCCTTTTATTTTCCTTCCCTCCATATACCAAATACATTAAAAGGAATCAATTACTCTTATAATTCATTCTTTTCACATTTTTTCCTCCTACATTCTTTCCTTTCCAATTCCTTCTCCCCTATCAAACAAAATGTTTGTATCTGAATGCATCTCCAAAATGACTCCAATTTGGCCTCCAACTGGAATAAATCATAGGTGATGGGTGTGGGCTGAATGTGCTTCATTTTGTGGTTAACCGAGGTTATTTTAATATATATATATATATATATTACGGTCAATCCCCTTTTACCCCAATAGACCGTAATTGCTTATAGGTGGACTCGGTTAGTTGAAGGAACTCCTTTTTGATGTTCTTATGCCCTAATAAGAGTAAAACCAAACATAGATTTTAGAAATTTTAAGTTTTAGAAAAATATAAGTGTTTGACTTTTTATTATTTTATTTTATTTTAGAAATTAACTATCACTTTAAGCTTTTAGACGTTGACAAGCATCGTCCATTTACATGGTTAAAATTTGAGTTTGTTTGTGCATGTAAGCTTGGAAACTCGCATGAATCTAAACCATCTAAAGCCAAATAAACAAGTGCTGGTTGTGCTTATTTCTATGCCAAGAGGACCAGGAGCATTAGTTACCAAAGCGGAGGTTACGGTGTGGGCCGCTGTATTTCCTGCGGGGGTGCCGCTTGCTTGATTGGAATTGTACGATGATAGTTTAGGCATTAAATTGCCATGTGCAGGTAGGTGGGTTATGGACTCATAACTATTATGATATGGGCTGGTGATTTAGAAGGAAGGATACTTTTGCGGACCGTGTTGTTTAGTTGCCCTATTGGCTTTTACTAGTAATGAATCTCGAATGAGATGGCTCCGAGGCTGTATTCTCATATGTGTATTTATTTACTATATCGTGAGTTGGTTCCGGAGTAAACGAATAAAATCAATTCATAAATTATTTGAGTTTAGCTTGGTTTTTATTTGAATTCAATTTGACAACAGTCGAATCGAGATCGAGCTAGAGCTAATTGAGTAGTAAATAGAACCAAATTCAAGCTTGAGAATACTAAATTCGTCGAGCTTATAAGCTTATTCTAACTTAGCATAATTTTTACTTTATTTTTTTATTTTCTAAAATATATGTAAATTTGAGTTATTTGGAAAAATTTATAAAAAATTCGAGTTTAATCAAACCGAATTTAAACTTACCATATATATATATATATATATATATTTTCAAATCGAGCTTAACTTTCGAGTTTTTAAATCGAGCTCAAACTCAGTACTGTATCGATTCAATTTAATTTGATTATACTCTTAGCTAGGTCGTAAAACATACTCCATGTTTTATGGGATTTTTTTTTTTTGAGTATTTTTGATAAAGGATCATGTGCGGTTTGGTTATCAAATATGGGAACGGGGTCGATGATAGCACAACAAAAAATATTTACTATATAAATTACTTTCGCATTATACTATGTAATTGACATACTTAGTGGATTCATAACTAAGTAGAAATTTCTGTACATAGAAAATAACTTCACGAGAATAAGAAGATTTTACTTAATAATACTAGTCTATGGATTTAGTAGGTTCTAGTATTGCGATATGAACATGAGGAGCCTAGTATTATTCATTGATTTAAGGGCCTTATATACATGTAATCTCTATTATTATTTACAAACTTTAGTATGATATCTTATGGTTAAGTATTATATATAAATTGTGAGAGGTTATTGTATTAGTTTATAAGATCATGGTGATAAATATCTTATTAATACATAGTTAGAAACTTTTAGGTCTAGTGATTGGAATTGACCAATTAGTATTTATTAGCTTAATTATTCGCTATTTTTAACTTAAGATGTTACAAATGGTATTAAAGTCAATCCTTATTAATAAATAGATAATTCGGGTCTGGCTTTAATTTAAAGAAAAGATTTGAGCAGGGTAAGAAGTGTTATCGAGATGGTGACTCCTTGTATGCTTTTAGAATTACCTATAGGTAATGGGGGGCTCAAATCGTACGTCGAAAAAAGGAAAAATTTAGACCCAATTGTAAGGCTTCATGACAAGAGTGTTACGTATTTAAGCGGGTAGATTGTGATATATCATGGTTAATTATCTTATGTAGATTATAAAAGATTATGATATTAGTTTATAAGATCATAAAAGTGAATACTTTATCAATATATGGTTATAACTTTTGGCCTTAATAATTGAAATAGGCCATTAGTATTTCTTGGTTTGATTATTTACTAATTTTAATCTATTACGTTACACTTAGACATTTCAATTATTCACATCTTTCTAATTTGTCCTTTTACTTCTTGTCAGATTTAATAGGAATGCATTAAATACAGTATTTGAATGGTACTAGCAAGCATAGTTTTTTAAACCCAAGCCATGTTTTTTCTCAAGGAAAAGGGTATATTCCTGATTAAAAAAAAATAACACACACACAAAATGGTTCAGGTATCTTATAAATTCTTAAAGATGCTTTACAAAATTGAAAGAAAATTACAAAATATTGGAACGCGAAGCCATTATGGAGATCTGCACCAGATCATCAAGAAACTGGATGAACCGACTGTTGTGTGTTAAATTTGAATGATTCGAGATGATGAAATTAATGAAATAGGCGATTGATTATTGATAGAATTTGGCCTAGAAATGAATAAATACAAAAAACTTTCTTGCTTTGTTTGTTTGATTATCATTTTGAGGGTTAAATGCTTATTGAGTTGTATGCTTGACCTTCTGAAAACTTTCATCATTTATTTTCTCGTGTTGTTTATTTGGAAGATCTAGTAAACTTAAGGGAGTTGTGAAGCTTCGATGTCACACGCAATTTTGCTTGCAAGCATGGACACATGGTAAATTGTTACACCCTGGTTCGGAGAACGACAACCTTTATCATTTGTAATACGTGTGGAAAGGTTTCATAAAAAGAGAATCCTTGCCTCTAAAGTTCTGCCTATGCAATTTTCTTCATTTTTTGGCATCCTTGTAATTGTTGATTCTACATCATGGACGAATAATGGACAATAGGATAAGCAACAAAATTTGTCATGTTATAGTAAAAGTTATAAACGATCAAGAATATGTACGAAAATGACATGCTTTGTTGTTTCTCAATTGTCATTTCTATATTCTATGCCGTCGGACAAGCAAATGATCTCTTTTTAAATAGATAAGAAACTCCACAATTGAGCCAAACAGTGTCAACTCATCTCTTTTTGATTTCAAAAGACATGAATGGATAATATGGTAAAATAGTTTTAGGATATATGTATTGTTTTAGTCAAACTTTGTCTAAACCCAAGAATCAAATTTGACATAAATCTTATATATATATATTATTGTATTTTAATGCATTGCACATATGTTAAATTTGTAAGAACTACTTTCTTTACCAATATTGGGATTATTTTAACTCTAAGATTTGTTGATTGGGGATTGACTTTGCATGGTAATAGGATAAGAATATAAAAATCCCAAATTTACACTATGTCTCAAATTTTAGTTGTATTTGGATCAAGATCTGAAAGCTCTCATTCCTCGATCAATGCGAGTGTTATGTTTTCCATAGTACTAATTAGATAACTGCTTTTAAAGAGAATAAATTATAAATATATCTCTTACTTGTTTTTTTTTTTTTTTTTGCTTTTTATGTGCTTAATCTCGTATTATTGAAATTAAATGTCTTCATTCACAACTCACAAGTTTTTGTACTCTTAATAGAAAAATGGAAAGAGTTTACTAAAATAAAAAAAAAAAAGGAAATAAGTAATATCCCAAAAACAAAAAGGGAATACTAGCTCTTGTTTTTGAATATTATCTTATACTTAAACAATTATCCGTTTTCCTTTTATCTTTTTTTTTTTAATTATTATTATTATCTTTATGATGGACAAAATAATTATGTAAGGGTTAGAAAGCATATTTTTAAATATTTGAGTATCTCAATATCTAATACTGAAAATAGGAAGGCTGAGTGTATATAGAGCAAGTATAAGCGAACATCTTTACAATTTATCCTTTGAAAAATCAACGAAATCCCCAGTCAGGTTTTTGGTTGGACAACAATAAACAAGAATTTATGACGTTCATTCCCTTGTAGATAAAACAATGGGCCCAGATTCAACTTTGAAGACGACAAGTATCAAACTCCGAGGATCATTGCAACATTTAGTAGTAGAATGGTAGTTGTAATAGCATCCATCACCTCATTGGATGGTTTGGGCATCTTTTGTAGTGATATTAAATCTCTCAAGAATGATGATTGAGATTCATTCCAAATTAAACAGTTGGTTGTTTTATTTTTAATTTTCTTATGTTTTGTATCGTAGGTTTGATAATTGAACTGATAAGGTTTTCGAGGACTATCTTACCAATAGATGCTCGTAATTTTAAATTAGTACAGGATGGAAGTGAAAATCTCATTAGAAAAAAAATTTATGTAAAAACAATAGCCTTGGTACAGATCGATTGTTAGATCCATACTATTAATTCTATATCTTACTCTCCATTTCAAGTAAAAGAATCGTAGATCTGATAACTTCTTTCATTTTCGTCACTGCAAATTTGCCATGACTAAAGTCTACCACCGAATATCAACCTCAATAATCTTTGTTAGGTCAATGTGGTTAACTATATATTTGATTGATTGATTGATGGCATTTTTTCCCCAAGATTAAGAATTTATCAAGTTATTTTTTCTTTTATCATAAAACCTATTTAAGATTGTCATATCCTCGAATGAGATTTGTTATACTCGTTTGACTGGCGAAATTTTACTCTCTCGGTCTCAGGAGATAATTTATTATAAGCAAAGATAAAACTAGTGATTTTCGAAGAGCCATGCCACATTTCGGAACAGATAGTGGAATCTCCAGCTCTTTAGCTCACTAACACCAATTTGCATATCTAATTTAATTTAATTCCCTTCCATGAAATTCATCTCGTAAAAGTACTTTGAATTTTAGACTAATGTTGTGTCTGTGGTGCATAAATTTCTGTCCCAATTGATATTATTGTCCGTGTTTCCTCTAATTGAACATTCCCATGAACGAGGAAGAGAGCAAAAAGTGGAACGCCCCGTAAAAAGTTATTCATGTGCGATGGCATGTGATTGACGTGATACCATTTGAAAACATGGAAACTTGGTTTCAAGAGCTGATAGTAATTTATTGATTTATGGACAGAGATTTTCATTTCAATGAACTTATACTGCCCAATATACACAATATCTCTCTCTCTGATCTCATGGCTACTCTACTGGCATCCATTTAGCAGAGACATGAAGTCCTTATATTAGACTTAGCAAAAAAGAGACATTGTACGATATTGCCAAAATCGAAACATGTCCAAATACCATATTCATAGAATGAGGTATTATTTCTTCTGCATTCCTTGAACAATATGGATAAAAATGTATCTTGATGCTCTTCCTAAGTACATTGACAGGTTGGAATAGCATGCAAAATGTAAATAGAACATTTTCCAGAATTGTCTCATTTGGACAGACTTACTTATTGATGTTAAAATTATCGTAGTTGTCAATGCAACGTGCTATCAGGGCTCATGGTCTGGTTAATCGTTCAATGTTTCCAATTGCAACCTCACGTCCTAGTCTCTGTTGTTAAAGTTAAGTAATGTTTGGTTATATAATTTTTGTAATATTGGATTGGATAAAAATTTTATTTTATATTTAATTTGTAACTTTATTTGGTGATTGAATAAAAGATCTAGATTTTATCTTGTTTACATCATGATATAAAATTAAAATTTACTGAATAAAAATATAAAATATTTTACATTCTCAAAAATATCTCTCTATGTTATAATATTGAGTTAATTAATATTATTTTTATTAAATATTATAAAAAAATATTTATTTTATAATATAAATAATTAATGTTTTAATATAAATTTTGTATTTAGTAATGTGAAAATCGAATATGGTATAATAAGATTATACTATCTAGTTTATCTTGTAATTATCCTGTCCAATTTTCTTATCCAATCTAATCTTTACAATCAAAACGCTATTTTATTACCTTATGAAAGAAAAAAATTCGACTTTGTTAAGAAGTTGGTATCCGTTCGCTCTTTGTAATAAACAAGCTTGACTTTTCCAGGCCGGCTAAATCAAAGTTTAATTGATAGATTTGTGAAACCCGGTTCTGTTCTTGTAGGAATAACTGTGGGAGGGATTGAGATTGTGCTGTGCTATGAGTACTTATCAGATTAGAATTAAAAAATGTAGCAATATCATTTTTCACTGAACATCCATCCTAACTATTAAGATAGGAGGAACGCTGACGCGTTAGACTCATAATATAGAGATCATTTAGACAATCAGAAGTAGAGGAATAATTGGGCCAAAAGTCATAAGAGGAAGAACCGGAAGAAGTCGGAAGATAGGCAGAAGCAGCTAGAAATTCATGGCTTCTAATATTCGGTTATGATTTTGAGAGCCAACTTTAGGAGGTCATGATTTTTTGCATATAGAAAGTTATAGAGTTTGTAACGTGTAAATAAAAAATGCTTTGAGTTTATTCCGGCTTGGAGTGTTTTGCCATTTAACACCATTTTAAAAGTCAAATTTGTATATTTTAGCAAGATACTCAGTTGTGAAAGATTTAGTGCTAGTTTTAAAAAGTTTATCTTGATTTTGTGAGATTCTATTTTATCCTATTTTCTTTATAATTTTAGAATTATTAGAGTATAAATACCTTATGAATTTGTCGTGTTGAATATTTTTTGAATTAATAAAATTTATTTTTTACAAATATTTTGTCTATTATATTATATGATGTGTTAAGGAGTGCTGAATTGTTAATAAAAAAAAAAAAATGGAGAGAGGAAGATGATCCAATGAATACAACGTGAAAAACTCGGATTTATAACTAAAACCATGGTAGAAAGAGGAGTAATATGGACTAAGGATGGAGATCAGAAGATTACAAAGAAAACCTTCGCTAAGCTCGGGAACTTCTCTCACTCTCACCAAGCCTCTCTTAAGAGGAGCTATAACACAAAAAATCTCAAAGCTCATGGATGACTCCGAAGAGCTTGATGACTCACTAACAAGATTAGTCTCTCAAAGGACTCCCATATGAAGCCCACTCATTTACCGAGTCACTTTGCAAATAAAATCCTATCATAGCTAAGTAAGGAGGATGTAATTATCAATATAGGAATTGAATACACAAATAAGAAATAAAAAGGGAATGGGCACTAAGTTTTAACCATCAACTTTCCATGCAAGTCTATAGAAGAAACATTTTTCAACTCTATACTCTTCTTTCATTCCTTAGAAAAGACAAATATAATCCTAATTATTTTTTACCTATACCCTCTTTCTTTTTCTCTCTTTAAAACCCAATAAAGTGCTTCATGTTTACTCCCCCACCTCCATCCATAGCTCTATCTCTATCTTCCTTATATATCATGACTATCCTCTCAACTCAAGCGAGCTTAATACATCATCGTTTCATATCTCCATCTCCATTTCCTTTGCAAATTGTTTCTTTTTTCCTTTCCCTTTCTTTTAATAGTTTAGTTTTCACTCTTTATTTAGGTTTTTTCTTTAATCAGATGTTAAATTCTGAAGTCACAGAGTCACAACAATTTTACCGTGTAAACCATTCTATGATAATAACTGACCTCACAGTGCCTACCATAAACATAATCTACACAAAGCGTCAACAATTTCTCGCTTTGAAATAAACAGTTCAATTAAGAGTTTAGCTAAAATTACAGTAATTATCAAGAATTTTAGTTCAAAATACATAATTACATGTATATTCCATCAAACTTCCTAGAAAATTCTATATTAACATAACAGTACACCAATTTACATAACAACTATCAGTATTTCATTCTTAAGCTAGTAAGGAGACTTTAGTTATATATTAACTACTAGGCGAATTGATCCTCATACCCCAAGTTTCAAAAGAACTAACCTTTGGATAGTTGTAGGGTGGCATAATATTTAGAGTATTTAGAAATCAGGACCTGCAAAAAGATCTATATGGGTATGAGTAATTACAGCTCAGTAAGTTGAATTGGAAACTCATGAATGTATACAAATACAATAAGATTATCAAGCAATTATTTTCATGCAATGCAATAAGCAAGCGTTATCACACAATGTAGTCCGGTCCATTGCGAAATCAAAGAAATTTCACCCGCTCTAATTCGGGTTGAGGAGTTTTCATATTATGCAACAGCTCACAACCAAACCCAGATTTGTACAATGGAGATACTACTCCTCCTAAGATTATCCTTCGAACTAATGCCCTCATCTTCACTGCGACCTCCTCTCTTGTCACTGAGTTTGACTAAGGATGAGGAAAAGACTAATTTGCTATCCAGCACTATCTTTATCGAAGGTATCGGTGTTTAGTTAGAGAATCCTAATGATCCCCTAAAGAGTTGCAATGCATGATAATTTAAGGCATTAAAGTCAAATAAGATTAAATTTTATTTAGGATGTTTAGACAATTTCACACCAATCCATTCATGATATACAATCAATCATAACACAAATTTCAACACGAAATCAAATATTCAAACACATACATAAACTACTTATAATTACAATTATACACAATCCTAAGTCTCCGAATACCATAAAATAGTACTCCAATACAAAAAGTAATAACCCAACTTACTTAGAATTCTCAGTCGCTTAATCACTTAATTGCAGGTTGGTTCGTCTCCAGGTATCCTATAATACAAATACGTCTTTTTAGTACTTATACTTTGATTATACATATTTTAAGTTATAATTTAACTCATTTCTCCATGTATACCTATTATTTACTAATGATTCATTCTATCTTATTTTGGGATTCGGTTTCTAAATTAGATTCCAGTTTTAATTCTATATTGTCTCTAACTACAAGGAATCCTAAATACGCTCGAATCCTAATGGGAATTTAATCATATTAAGCTCAAGTATTCTAATATCACATTAGGTCTTAATTTAGTGTTCTAACCTATTTGGTACACTCTAATCTTAAATAGGGTATCGGATTTACACCCGATGTGAGAAAATCTTACATTTTTTATACAATTACCGAAAATTAAATTTTGTTTCAGATTTATTATGTACTAATTTTTATTATTATATTATCCAAATAAACCTAATTTTTTATATTTATTAAATTTCCAATTCTACATATTCCTAATTTCCTATAATTACCACATAATTCCTATATTAATTATACTTAACACTCCAAAGACTAGGATTATCTTTCCACATCAGAGATTAACATCCTTAAACATCTAATTACCATCTAAATCAATAATTAATTACTTAATCATCTAATTAACCCAAAATTACTCAATTTTCTCATCATTTTAGGGCTAAAAAATTACTTAAAAATTTTGAAAATTAAATTTAAAAAAATGATTTCATAGCACTGTTTTATATCACTTAAGCATTTTACAGAAAAAATTTGAGCTCCAAATTACACTCCTAAGCTTATTTATTTCTAGTTTTAATCATGTTCGGTTTTGCTTAATTTTTTAATAATCTTATATTTATAGACATGATTAAACTTAATAACTATTTTTTCTTAAATCTATATACAATAAAATCTTAGAATAATAGATTTTATAATTTTCTAGGTAAAATAAATAATTTTAAAAAATTTTACAAAATCGGAGCAAATATGAGACTCACCTAGTTTGATGGCTTTTGGGCCTTCAACACCGATTCAGGTGTGTCAGCTAGTCCAGGCAATGGGTTTGGAGTGGGCTGGTGGTTGTGGTTCGGTTCCAGGTGGTGGTGGTGTATGGGTTTGGTTCACAAGTTTCTACTATACAGATTTGTTAAAGAATTTTCTAAACCTTAATTTTCTCTCTTGTTTTCGACTCTTCCCAATTTTTCTAAGCTTCTAACTGTCCAAATGAGTTCTATAATTTTTCTTCCTATTATAGAGCTTTATAGTAATTATTATACATTAATTAAATAAGATATTGCTCAAATCTCTTCAATTTTGCTTTTTGTATTGCTTTTTTTTTTATTGGTTAATTTTTCTTCTTTAATTCCTAACCTACCACGACCAAATCCAAGTCATTCCCTATTTCTCTGATTTTTTTCTGATTTTTTATTAATTATTTAATAATTTTATTTAATTATTTAATAAGTTTCTAACTAATTTTAGGCAATTTAAGTAATTTTGCATATTTTTATTTACATGTAAATACATGTGGAGTACATTTGAACATTTCTAATTATTATTTAGGTTATTCTATGATTTTTAGTATACATATAATCTATCTCTAGCAATTTATTAGTTATTAAATTACACTTTTCACCTTTTCAATAATTAACAAGTATTATACTTAAAATTTGAAAATTTTAAAGTCTCTTATTTTATTACTTATTTTCTTAAATTTAAGTTTATGGGATCATTTTTACTAATATTTTTATTTATAGTTTATAATTTAAGTTTAATCGGATCCTTTAATCCGATCGCTTTAAATTTTGTGTATTAAGTTCAATCCTACGGTCACTTGCTTGACTTTAGGACTTACATCAAAGAGGACCGATTTTTCATTTTTATCATAGAATTTTTATTGTAAAAGAGATGTCAAAATCCTTATTTTCTAAAAGCCATGTGCTATTATAGATTGAGTCTTTAAACCCCATCCCTTGATTTGATTGTTGGTCTTTTATTACAGTGGAATGATATTATGCGAATGGATTTCTATTTCTTCTCCATCTCCATAACAATAAAAATAAATAAATAAATAAAAAGGCTTTGCATGGAAGGCTCTGAATACATTTAGACAAAAATGAAACCCCCAGTTTTATGTCCAATTTAACTAAAGCTCAAAAGTCCGGATCATGAATAAACCTGCTTTCTTACCACAAACAGAAATTAGCGTAGCCATCATACTTGTTATCAAACATGTTGTGGCAATCTCTTATTTGCATAGGTTCATCAAGAACACAACAAAGCTCTAATATCAATTTATTAAGATAGAAGCTTAAAAGCATTAAATTGATTCACATTAGCAATAACATATAAGAGAGAGGTGCACATGATGAATGTTGCATGAGAATCCCCAACATGGGCAAATTCATAAATAACTAAAGAGATTATGCAAAGAAAACTAAAGAAAAATCTCATCACTACAAAACCTCTCTTAAATAGGAGTACTATGCTAACCTTAAAACTCAAAGCTTATGAATGATCTTAAAGGGTTTCAATGACTTGCTCAAAAAATTTTAAGACACATTATTAAGAAAAATCTCCTCATATGTCAAATCATTTTCCAAATAAAACCTTAATATACTTGCACTTATATAAACATAGGCCCTAAATTGAAGGAGCGATTAAGCAAACACAAAATGGAAACAAATATAAAATATGAAGGGCCAAGGCAACATGATAGTAATGGAAGCAACAGGGCTTGAAGTGGTCTACTTCATGTATTTGGAAATATTTAAGACTTTTTCACAAAAATTAAATAATTAGTATTCAATTGAAAAAAATTAAGTTTGACATTGAGTGAACAGTTTCCTCTATCGAAATATATCTTAAGAAACAATAAAACATGTTAATAAAAATATACATATGTCTTTTAAGTTTTTATATGAATTAGTTTTTAATCTTAGGTAATGCGATCGTAACACCATAGAACTTGGAATGCTACAACCTGTTACGTATTCCTATCCTATACTAACATGTCAAGTGTAAACCTTAACTAAAATCTCTAAGTAATCACAACGTAACCTCTAGTGATATCACAAAATTTTAGTTCCCTAAATAAATATAGTGTTCTCTAACCATATTTCAGTAAAATCTGATACTTGAATGGACTTATATAACTCTAAAATAAAATTCACAATTTCCTGAACATATCTATACAAATTATAAAAGAAATTCCAATTGTTTTACTTCAACCTCACAATCTGACTAGAGAAATCTTAGGTAACATTTCATGACCCAAGATGCAATAATAAAAGTAAATCCTAAAAGTTTTATAATTGATTCAGTCCAAAAACCTCAATCTTACTCAACTACATGAAACCATTACCAACATCTCAACAACAATTACAAAAATCTGCTACATCACCTTTAAGTTCAAGTCATTGTACTAATTTTGCTTAGACTTATACTTGCACCTAAAAATTTAAGGATGGATGAGCTGAAACCCAGTATAGAACACTTCAAACACATGCGCGTGAACATGCAATTCCAATCACATACACACGAGTCTAAAATACAATAACCCAATAACCATTCCTTTATTTATCCGTGTTTAACCCCATTAAGTAACATAAGGTACTTACGACCCTGACATACAAATATATATAATACCTTATAGTTTCAATGTAGTTTATCCTCAACATCCTGGTAACTAAAGGGATGGCATTCGAACGCTAGCATGCAACTTGTAGTTTGTTGTAGACTGCAGCGGCGTATTCCCCCTTCAACACAATCCTCATCCTCGAAACTTTTAAAAACCACTACCCTCGACCTGTTGTCTCATCACAACACAACTCCATAACCTTTAAAACACCAAATCAAAATGTCTATACAATCAAATCTTATCTCAATTTTACCATTCAAATAAAAACTCAAAGAAACAATGTGTATAAGGAAATCATTAGATTTTTACCTTTGAGATCCGTTACCCGCATTCCATCACTAAGAATTTGCTGTAGGACATGCGTAGAACCACCTTAGACTCATTTTATCCACCGCACTATACAAAAAAAAACGAATTTCTTACAAAATTAACCAAGAAGTCAATGAGAAAAAGATCCAATAATCTTACCTTGATCCCTTTTTAGTTTGATCTCTTTGAAAAAAAAAAAAAAAGCAGTAAACTCGTGTGGAAACCCTAGGTCACAAAGCCATACATGAGAAAAGACTGTAATATGGGGCTTTTATACTAATACCAAAAACTGCCTCAGCTACTTTTGATTAATATTGACATGCCCCTAGTTTAAAATATCTATTTATTTACTTTTTTTTTTCTTAATTCCCTTTGTTTTTTGTCCTCTGGGTTCTGACAGCGATGTTGCATTTCTTTTTCTTTTATTTAGTTCATCCAATCATTCGTAGTCAATGTCGAAATACGTACACAAGGAGCGTTGAAGTTAATCATAAACCATATCTACATTTATTGATTCTTCATATATATAAGTCATCTGCTTGTGAATTTAAATTTTAAAATCAAATTTATTTCGTGCTTTATTTGGGAATTAAATGGTAAATTATGATTTAGATAGATATATTTTGTCCTTTTTCATTCTGTCACCAATTATCATGTAAATTAGAGAACTTGTTTCGGCTTTTGATAGGTCCTTGAGAATTGACTTAATTCAAATAATATTATTAAATATATTTACTCAAATACAGTAATAAAAATTACAAAAATCAAAAAACAAAAGAAAAAGATAGAAAGTAACTTCATTAACCACCCTAAGGTTAGGATATGACTAAACCTACCTACGTAGGAGATCGACCCCTACCCCTATTCTCTATGCTAGTGGTTAGCTATGCCATGCTTAGGATCAATTTAAGAACTTGTTTAGATTTTTTTTTTCTATTTGTATCTGTTTAAAATTTTTGGTGTTTAAAAAATTGTCTTATTTGTATTTTATTTATTTTTATTTTCTAATAATGATTAAAATGATAATTTGAGTGCTAAAATTAGGAAATGAAAATTCGTGTACTTTTAATAGAAAAAGTTTGGAAAAAATATATATTATAAGTTGAAAATGATTATTTTAATTAATATTTTTGAAAAAATATATTTCTATTTTTTTATATCTTATTCATATCTAGCACAAATATTTAAGTAAATAACAATAAGACGTTAATAAAATGAAAAATTGATAAACCAAACTAAATCTAAATAATTAGGAACCTACGGTCCACCTATAGGGGTGGATGGCTACGGCTATCTACTACATTGAAAAAGGAAAAAAAAGGGTTTTTATTTTTTTTCGTGTGAAATACCTATCCAATTAAAGTCGGGTCACCTTTTAATTGTAAAGGATGGCAAACCTCATAAAATGGAGAGTGGCCAATCATCTCTATTGGTTTGTCGTAGGTACAAAATTATTTAGGTGGATAAGGTTGCTTTTCGTCCTTCATTAATTTTTTTTTATTTTTTATTTTTAATATTTGTTAATGCTCGATTAAATATAGTTACTACTTTATTAAATTAATAAATATCAGTTAACACGTGTCCTTCTACTAGGATAGACAAAAGGTGATATAACATAGGTATGAAAAGTATAAAAAATAAAAATATGGGTGTACAAAATAGAAAAAAGGCAAAAACACAAATTAAATTAGTTTATTATTAGTTAGGCCCTCCAATTTACACAAACTCTTACACATATTTAGAGGAAATACTGTAGGCGACACCCGTATGCACAATGTACACCATAGGTTTTTCATTAATTCACCTTTTATGCAAAAGAAAAATGAAACTGCAGTGTCAATTCCCCTAAATGCTTGCAATTGCAAGAACTTTAGGTAAAATCACCAAGGCATTCATAAATGAAAATTAATATTGAAATATGTGTTGTTACACTCTTAAAATCTCCTAATGGAAAAAAGCCTAGTCTACATAAAAAAAATATACAAATATAGCATATATTCCATCTAAGTTTTGTAGTGCACATGGTTCAATATTAAATGCATGGGAAGGTATAACTAGTCTACTAGCATCTTTTCACCAGACATCCAAAACAACCATTTTTCATCTACTCTTCAATAACTACCTGTCTCCCAAACGTTGGATATGGACTAAAGAACCTTTATAAGCGTATGTTCTTACAAAAGGTTCATGTTAAAGATACTAAAGATATAGCTGTGGCATCCCTATTTGACTAGATTTCAGTGCAATAACATCTTCAGTGGATCATCTTTCCACCTGTATATGGACCCATCCGCTATAAGTTTGGCCAGTCCTTTACTTTTTATTTATTTATTTATTTATTTTTTGTCCACGTGCTCGGATTTTTATGGGCTTTGGGATGCAGATTTTTCTTTTATCTATGTAAAACATATTTGATTAGTAGAACTGTACAGCATAGTATAGTATAAATAGAACTAACATTACAATTGAAATTATGGAACCAAAAGCCACCATAACGGAATCACCATTATTAGAACCAGCTATTGTAAATTAATATATTGAAAAAGCTCATTAATTTTGTTTTAAGTACAAGGTTAAGTACGTAAGTGGCCAAAATAGTTTAGATAATGTACGACTTTTGCTGGATTTCAGTGCTTGAGTAACTGCTGGACAGCACCAAGTTTGCTGGCATAATTCGTAATATTTTTATGTAATTTTACAGCCAAATGACCCCAATAGCTTCTTTTCACCAATAAGAACTAGTTGTATCTAATCTATTCTCTAAAGTATAGGTTTTCCATCAAAAAGTTTTATTATAACACGACCTTATTTAAAAGCTTAAGTTTATATATTTAATGTACGTTTTATATTTCCTTTCATCTATGGATTTTACTTTGATTAAAATCTATATGTGAATAGCTTAATTAGACAAAGATTCAAATGACAAGTAAAAATTTGAATTCAAGACCTCCTACTTAACTAAAATCATCTTATTTAGAAATTTAAACCTATGATCAAATATATATTTTACATTTATTTTTTTGACAAGGTCTATACTTCAAAATTGTTAATTAATTAACTTATACATAATTCTTCGATATAACAATATAACCGCTTATCTTAACGTTGATAATGATGTGATACTTTTAGCAACTAGAATAGTGAGGGTTTCAACAAGTCAATCAATTCAAAAGGTACTCGAGTTAGATGTGATATCCGCTTAAATTTGATTATGAGTTTACTTTGAGCTATTTGAATAATTTATTCAAATAAGTTTAGTATTAACTTATTTAATTCTATGACAATTGAAAATTATCAAATTTGAATCTATTTTTGAACATTTATGTAGATTCAATTTAAGATAACATAATTTTTTTAAATAGTTTATTTGAGTTGGATCAAGAATGAGCTTCAAAATCTATATTGTTTGAGTTGATTTGTTTTTATTTTTTATTTTACCCAAAACATGCTATATTTCCAGTTTATGGGCAAAATAATTATTAAAAAACGTATTGATCTGAATTCCCAGCAAAATTGAAGGGTCCACGTTTTGTATATCAAAAATAGATTTACCAAATCGAATTTTCAAACATTTAGAAAATAGTAAATGTAAACAAATGAAAGATGAATTCACTGACTCACAACTTTATCCTTAATTGTAGGTAGTCCAGGAAACTAGAACCATGAGAGATGGTTCTTTCTTGAAAGTTGCTAGATAAATAAAAAGCAGGCATTTCACATACATAGCTTTCGGTGACATTGATAGACACAAGGTGGCTCGTTCCCACATTTGCCCCTAAATTTCAAGATTTCCCAAAGGAGCCCCTAAAAATATTAGAACTCTCTACTTAATATACCTATAGCTCATTATGATGCCCAGTTTGACCCCTCCCATTTTTTAATTTTAACCAAGCTTGCTTCTCGCCTCCATCCACTGGAATGCATCCCCCGTGCGAAAATTCTTATACAAACTAAGTGGTCTACTGTCTACAAAACAAACTATACATTTTAAAGAGTATTGAGTATCAGGTGTCACAGATATAAAAGTTCAAAACATGTCGAGTATGTAGATCGGGTCTATAGGAGAATTACTTCCCATATATACTAATCCAAAAAAAAAAAAAACCCAACTGCTTGGACCATCTCTCTGGTATCTGGACCTATAAATTATTTATCTCCATTCCAATAATGCTTTTATCCATTTATTCACCTCGCAGTAAGTTCAGAACTGGTGTTGGCATTTGTATGTCAAACAGAGTCTCGCAGGGTCCTTATATATGGACCAGACCGGCCAGTTCACAAATGGCATTGAAGTTTTCTGTCTTCCGTCTGTCTATAATATAATAAATAACGTTTATGTAAATGAGGTTGCAACGTAGCATGCAATTGCTTATTCTTTTGTCATATGCGGAGGTGCCGACATCCGATTTTTGCACATTTCTTTGGAATTTATGAATAATTGAAGTCTAGTTATTTACATGATGGGATTCAACTAAACTTGTTTCTAGTTGAGAT
The DNA here is from genome assembly GCA_024138015.1 of Lumnitzera littorea. NCBI lineage: Eukaryota > Viridiplantae > Streptophyta > Magnoliopsida > Myrtales > Combretaceae > Lumnitzera > Lumnitzera littorea. The sequence goes on along the minus strand of JAMXBB010000010.1, from coordinate 6,364,994 downwards.
TCAGTTTTCCATAAACTTATAGGTCAGCCAAAATTTGCAACAATTCGACATTATACTAAGATGAGTTAACAGATAATCCAATCGAAATCTAGAATAACTCTACTCTACAATGATAAATAGGTTTTTGAATGGATATTAAAAGATAAAAGATATATTTTTTATTCCAGTTTTTTAAAAGTTGCTCTTATAGAGTAAGTAACTTATGTTTTAAGATGTTAAGTTATAAGTTACAAGATATCCTATATTTATCTTATAAAAATTCTTACGTAATTATTATTATTTTTTCTTTTCTATCCATACTCCTTTTATGTTAGATGGGGTTCTATCTTTTTCTTTTTTGTCCATCACTCATCTTTATTGAATTACTTTTTGAATTAGTTAGTACTATATGTTGTTCTATGTAAATTAGCACAAGCAAATTGTTTTCTTTATCCAAAGAAATGAAAGATCAAAACAATTTGGTGCCCTTCATCTAAGTCTTATTGTAGTAATAATAATGGCTGAATCAATTCAAGACCAGAAGGCAAGTTGTTTGTTTCATGGACAGTGATACTTAAATGGGCATAATTAACTTTTCCTAATGTTTTATTATAATTTCATAATAGTTTATATTCACTATTTTTAAAGTAAGATTTCTAATAAGTAGGATTTGAGCTTCGAATTTTGCAATGTACTCCTGGACCATTACATTTGTTACCGTAATAATAAATATCTTAAGTCGATCGTTTTGGAAATCAACACTTATATTTATTATCTTGATTGAGATTATTATTTTACTATCACACGAATGCTTATTTTCTTAATAATTCGTATTTCTTTTAAAATATACTTATAATTCAACAATAATAACGTTTTTGTACTGTATAAGTTGCATGAATACCTATACATGTGATTTGACAAATTGTTGGGCAACTTAACTTATCTAAAAATTTTAAAAATGTAATAAAAATTTCAAGTTTCATAAAGTACCATGTTCCTTGTACAGTATAAGTTACATGGTGATTCCTAATGTTTATAAGGTGAGTTTCAACTTTAAAATTTGCAAACCGATCTCTACATGGTAAAGTATACGAAATATTGTCTCTATCTCACACCTCACCTACTTTGTATTTGCTCAACCCTATATTAATGTTTAGATTTATTCACATACTTATAAGGGATTAAAATAAAAAAATCTCTAATATTACGTTTATATTCGTTTATCAAACATGATACTTAATGAAAAGCCCCATAAAGGATGTGATAAAACTTAGAATATACAATCTAATAAGTGGCACAAATATTTTGTCATAGGACAATCAATACTTCACAATATAATATATAATTTTGGAAATTCTTTCCTTTTTTTTATATCTCATTATTTTATTATATCATTTAATGAATTTCTATAATTTGTTTGCCATATTTAATATAATTTTGAAAACTCTTACTTTTTCTATTCTATTGTAGCAAATTGCTCCAAATTATTTAAATAATTTTAGAATTGAATACTATTTATTCTACCTTTTCATCTAGCATTAATGTATTTCTATAATTCTATTTGTTAAATCATATCATAGTATAATATATAGATACGGAAGGTTTTGCCTTTTATATATCTCATCTTTTTTTATACCATTAATATATTTTCATAATTTGTTTGTTATATTCATATCATATTATAATACATAGTTTTAGAAGTTATTTCCTTTTCTACATTTCATCTTTTTATTCTATCATTAATATATTTCCTTAGTTTGTTTGTCATATTTAATGTAATTTTAGAAGCTCTTTTGTTTTATTTTCTATCATTGCAAATTGCTTCATATTGTTTGAACAATTTCAGAATTGGACATCATTAAATAATTTTTCTTAAGTTATTCTTTATATTAAAATTATATATATTGTATATAATTTAGTAATACTAAATATACTAATTTGGTGTTTTGTTTTGGGTTTGGGGCTTAGTGACGTGAGAGTGTGTGAGGGAGTAATGTACTTAGGAGTGAGATCCTTTACTAAGGCTTACCTTGGAGTTTATGGATCCTTAGAATATCGAGGGAAATGACAATGAGAAGAAGAACTCGTGGCTACTGTGATGTGGCTCCCATGGATATGACTCACTAGGTATGTCTAATACAACTTAACCCATGGCTTGATGTGAATCACAAGTAATGGACTGAGGTTCACTTGCCACAACCTTTACTCATCGAGTTTGATAAGATTTAAAGGACTTGAAGAAGGTTCCATACAAGTTGAGAAGAGAATATTCAGTATATTATGGAGAAGATAATTTCAGCTACATACATCATGGGCTATTTACAATGTACTCACTAGGTTAAAAACGAAAGAAGGAAAACTGCATGTAGGTAGCCCCCTAAATAATTTCCTAAGTTTATATAAAAGGGGTAAAAATGACACATACAAAAAAAAAAAAAAGAATATCTCCTATTGGTGTTAGGGTAATAGGATATGTGGTAGGTAGTCGTTAGGTCGTACATTAGCAGAAAAAGAGGTACTAAAGATGATGCAAGTTGGTTGGCTAGGAGAGAAGGGACTCATTTATGCAACTCGATTAGATTAAGGGATAGTTTGGGTGAGTTAGTGGCCACTATAGAAGGCGTGGTTGGGTTATTAGATGTGAGTATCGAGCCATTCCAAAAGTTGATCCCGATCTTCATGTAGTTTAAGGTCAGTTCCTTAAAGGATGCAATAGCTTAGATGAGAGTTAGGGCACTTAAGTAAGTTAGTAGTCGGTGCAAAAATGTATCACGAAGTAAATCAACTTGTCCTCAGTAGGTCAAGCATTGACAATTCGTTTGGCTAAATTTCAGAGGCCTTAGAGTCAAGGTCTTATGATGGGACCAGAGATTTGAACAATAGTAGAATAGGTAAAAAAAGATATGTAAAAATGCTAGTTCTTAGTACATACTCAAAAAGGTAAAAAAAGACAAACACATGAAAAGAAATGTAGTACAACTATTAGAAAAGATCAACATGCGTCAAGGTGCTATTGGCACTGTACTTTGGTAAGGAAATCTCCCAAGGTCGTGCTGGTTTAGAGTGAGACTAGGTTAGGAAGTTTAGACCTCAGTAGGTGGATTGAATGACTTGGTCGGTATGGGAGAACTTCAAGTAAGTGAAATACTAGGCTAAAACTCAAGAAGGAGGTGGAGGTAGGGGGGAGGGGTGTGAATTTAGTTTTAATGACAAATTAATTTTCTTTTCGAAATTGAACACTAAATCCAACAATAAGTATAATCAAGATAATGATAAAACAATAATAAGTGTAGAAATTAAAAGGGATAAAGAAGATGGAGCTCGGATTTAACATGGAGTTTGAACCGCTTCTTACTCTTCATAGACACATAATACCTCCAACTAAGGACTTCATACCACTCTATTGATTTCTTAATCTAAACTCTAAGAGCTACATATATATAAACTTGATTATACAAGTTTTACACTCACAACTCTTAACACAAATCACAATCTTAACTTACAACACAAAACTCTATCTCAAGAATTATTGGTGTAGTGTTTTTAATTCTCCATACCTTGCAACTAATAGCTTATAAGCACTACACTTCAAATCTCTCCAAATATTAGCAAATTAAGGTACAAAAGATAATGAGAGTAATAGACAATAAGAGTATAAAAGAATGTTGGAATATTGTAGTAAAAAATCAACTCTTTATTGTCCTTAGTCGGGTTTTTGAACATTTATATCATCTCATTCAATTCTTCCCATTACTATGCATTAAATGCTTCAATAATTAGTTGAAATGGGCTTACCGTCATAATGGTATGAAATTCATATCGTCATAACGGTATGACCCAGTAAGCAAAATAACTACTAATACAAACACCGGCAAGTCCATTGTCATGCTAGTTCGAGGATTAGAATGCATTCCAACTTCTAATCCAGGCCACTTCACCATTAAGCTAGTAATCCCCATGAGTCGTTAAGCCAGTAGCCCAAATTCACCTGTTTCTATCTTTTAAACATAATAAAAACATCTACACTCTACATTCTAACTTCAAGAATGCTTATACATCTTTCAAATCTAAATAACTTGTGGAGTTAATTGATATTTATAGTCATAATACAAGATAATTGTTCTTTATTAATTAACTCAATATATCCAAGTGATAATTTGTTTAATCATATACTTTTTGTTTTGTTCTTATCAAAATCAAATAGTGAACCTTAAGTTCAATAGTAGGGACCTCGATATCAAAAAGGTTAGCTGAAGTAGACGAAGCTTAGAGCTTGATAACAAGGTCTTCATTAGCTTAGAACAGAGTAAGGCCAGATTGACTTCACAATGAGTTGAGCCATGGGTTGTCTTGATACTAAGACTTGTCCTTGGTCGATTGCAAAGTTAGCATGTGATTGGTTAAGACCTGCAGAATTTGGAGATGAGCTCGGATGAAGGGTTCTGAGGTTATCCATTGATTGTCACATTTTAATTTTATGAATGCATTACTAGGAAGCTATTAGGAATTTATTAGGAAGTAAAGGTTATATTTGCAAAAGGGACATTGCACAGTTTCGTAACAGATGAGAGGTACACGAAAATTTACACAAGGCCATTGAAATTTTCTTAAGAACTATATAATGCCTCAGAACCTAAGAACACCGTATCTTACCACGTGTCATTAGTATCTAATGATAAGTTAAAACTCTAAAATACTACAACAATCTCCAAAATCCCTATAACACCTACTAACAGTATAGTAAAGGCATTCTCCAAATTCAAATAATTTAGATGATTTACAGGTGAGTCATTATAATCATAATTGTATCTATCAACAAGATTTTTAGCCCTTGTAGCTATTGAACCTATTAATAAGTCTAATAAACTTCTTTTCTTACAATTCCACAAATCATCAACTATATCATTACATTACAATACACATTGCCTCCACAAATTTACTCAACACCATTGATCTCATCTCTACAATTTAACAACATCACCACAAAAAATTACTAAATACCTCTCTCCCATCCTGAAAGTAGTAGTCCTAACTCTACACAAGCAATAAACTCCATCTTAAAACTTACGGCTATAAAAAGTAGAAAAATAAGCTAAAATCCAATACCTAATGCACAAGTACATACAAAGGCCAACTTAGGCAAACACATATGTCTAATATAAGAATTAACAAATAATAAGTTAATTATTTTAAGTCTTGACTTTAGGCTAGCGTATAACAAAGGGATATCCATGACCCCACTATACTATGATCTCTTATATATATTACATAAGTAGATATAGATGTACAAGTATATTACTTTATTCTATACATATAGTGATATTAGCCAATTGACCTTAATACCTGAGAACACATGATCCATGATAGCTAAATCTAGCTGCATCATCTCAACGTGCAACTCCACTAAGGAAATCATTACTTGATCATTAGCATTTGCCTAACTTAAGATAAGCTAAGCACAATTAGTATATCAAGTTTTATGGTTCAATATAAATTAGTCATGCCATTTTTTATCCTAACAAGCACAACCAACGCACAAATACCACTTACTTAGAAAGCCGAAACAAAACTAACTCTAAATCCTAAATCAACTATGAAACTTAAATCTTACACCTAATAGTTAAAAGCACAAGCCTTTCAGAATGCATGATTTAAGTTCAAACTTTAAGTAAACCCCCAAACTTGACTTTTTTTTACAACTCCCTAAACTCAATCCTAACTCATAAGGTTATTACAACTAAGGAATAGGGTTATATTCAAAACTTCAATCAAGAATCAAGTAAAGGGGGCATTTAGAAGAAGAATTGGATGCTTGAAAAAGTAAGAAATCAAGATTTAACTTTGAGTAAAAGTTGTTTAAAGTCATTTTTAATTGATAAAAGTGGGCTGAAAGTTTATGGAAATCATTTAGGAATGAAAAATCAACTTGAAATCAATGAAACAAGAAGGATATGAAAAACTTCCATGGTCTTAAACATGACGGTCGGCTGATTCAATGATGACCCATCAAGCTAGTTTAACATTAAACGGCCTCCTTGATTTACAAGGACTGGAAAGCTGATCGAAATTGGAACCTGCATGTCGATTCCTTTGCTGCATTATATAAATTTTACATTCTTCAAATCATCTCAAACCTGACTCAAATCTAATTTCTACTTCAACCTAACTTCGAATACACTTTGACTAATCATCAACCCAACAACGACATACAATTTTACTCCATTACTACTACAAATTTCAGCTTAAACACTAATTCATCCCCCAAACCTACTATAAGCTTATTGAAAACCAACTTTAGTTATAGAATAATAGGAATTGTGAGAATTACTTACTTGAAATGGTAGAACACAAGCTGGAAATCTAAGTGCAAGATGAACTTGAATAAATAAACTATAAACGTAGCCATGATAAATTCAAATTTCAAAAGTTTAGCTACTAAAACACATTGAAATGGAAGTTTTTTATTTAAAAAAAAATTGAAATAAGCTTAGAAAAGAAGTTTGGAGCTTAACTTACATTGGAGCTTTTCTTAAAACAGATTTTCCTTAAGCAAAAAGACCCTAAAAACTTAGGTTAGCTGAGAGTACAGAGTGGCAAAGAGAAATGGAAGAGGAGAGTGAGTGGTAGGGATTTAGAAAATCATTAAGGTTTAAGAATAAGATAAGGCAGATGAAATGAGGATTTGAAGGGCTAAAAGATCGAAATGCCCCTCTTTTTCAAAACGTTTTCTTTCAAATTTTCTTGGGCATTTCAACCATAAAAGCATAAAAGGAACATCATTGAAACAATTTTCATTTAAACCATGAAATTTTAGTCAAAAGCTCTTTTCCTTGAAATCATTTTGATAAACATATCTAAACAACGGATAAAAACTAGTCATCAAACCTTGTTATCAATCTCAAATCAATATGATATCCAAAAATTGTAACCAAACATAGGAAATTAAAGTAACAAGTATACGATTTGACTCTTCAAGGTGGTTTAAAACATAGATGAATCTTTGTTTCGTTTTTTGCTTATGAAGATTTGAATTACAAGCCAAGGCATTTGAGCAAGCTTTCCATAGAAAATGCTTATATTTTTGGCATAATTTCCAAGCTCCAAATAATCTTACAAATCTTATTATCTATGGAATGAGATGAAGAGGCTTTGCCAATGATAGATTCATGCTTCTTAACTTGCAAAATATACACTTGATTCGCATTCTCCATCCTTATTATGTGGCTAGATTCATCTTTCATTTTTTCGTTCATATAGTTCGTATGGAAATGATAAATTAGTCCTTTTGCTAGGTACTTGTCAATGCATGCAAAGCAAGTGGGCTCCATGCATATAAGAAGAGGCAAAGTGCTTAATTTACAACATTTTGGAGTGCCTATGCAATTATGAAAGTTTCAATGATGGCTTATGTGATTTGTTCTTATATTATCTTGGGCATATTTATGTATAAGTACTTGATTAATGGAGGTGGACATGTCAAAGTGTATAAAGGTAGAATAGTTTCACTTGACATAGCAACATATATACTTTAAATTAGCTAACTAAGTTGTATTTTTATTTAGTATCATAGGAGTTGACAAGTTAATGGAAAATGATTTGGCTTCGTTTTATAGTTGAACTGTTTATGAGAATCCAAATAAAGTACAATCTTAACTATATCAAAAAAGGAAAAACTGTTTTTAATTTGACTCAATTCAATTCAGATGGTATTTTTCCTAGATCTAATAGCTAAGACATTTATCCTAGAAGGAATATATAGTATCTAATACGAAAGGGGCCATGCATCTAACATTTTGAGGTGAACCTTGATAATTGATAGGAATCAACTTTCTGGACCGGGCATTAAAAGCTGAGCTAAGGGACTAACGAGACTCACTCGACATGTCCTAACTCAAGAATTATTTAGGGAAGAGGACTCCACTACATACCCAAAGTTACCTCACCCCATTCGATCAGAATTAAAGGAGCTACATGTTGAGCCTTTCAAGTTGCCAAGCATGCATGCCGATTTGTCAAGCACCCATACCTATTGTCAAGCTCTTACCGTGATCTAAGTAGCGTCTAAGCTAGCCAACTTCAAACATCTGACCAATCCAAGCTGTTGAGACATTCGACTTGCAGGATTGCCTCAGACTTTGCATTAATAAGGCCAGCTTCTATACATTGCACCAATCACATACTAACACGTATCTTATGGCATATTGTTCTAGAATGATTCTTTACTTTATCGTACAGTACATTATTTGCCATTTTTACCCTTTTAAGAATGTTTTAGGAATCTTTGGTACATTGTTCCTTTTTATTTTACTAGTTGAGGTCATATAAATACCTCACTTGAGTATATACAGACATTATACCTCATTATCGAATACTGACATTCCCTTTGTTAAGAGCACTTAGCTATGTCTTCTCTTTTATCATTTAGCTCTTATCTAGCTCCTTTAGCAAGAGTTAGTGGCGAGTGACCCTAATACCACATTTGTGTGTCATATCGAGTGTTAAGATTAGGTTAAGTGGGATCTACTAGTGTATCATATCTAGTTAGTAGTCATTCAAATTTGCTAAACCTCTTTTTTTTTTTTTTTTATCTCTATTCGTTGTGGTACGATCTAAGAAACATATTAGCTTTGCTAGTATCAAAGCACGGTTCCTAAAGGGAGTATGTGAAGTATAGTAGAGTTTTGTTTGTGATTGTTGTTAGTGGCTACTATGTTCCCTTGATTATTGTTGCAGTATGAGCTGTGTGGTAGAGGTTTATAGATTGGTAAGTTTAGTTTCTATTGTTACTCTATTTCACTGTAAAAACATAGTAAGTTCATTTTGTGGTATTCGTGTATATATGTTGGGCATTGAAGTAGTTAGAGTGTGTTAGTAAGATTTTAGGTAGTGACTAGAAGTGTTTGTTGGGTATTGTATTATTGACTTGTTGGAGAAAGTATTACATAATGTTAGATTCGAGTGTTCATGGCGTTATTGGTGACCTGAATAGTGGTGCTCATATTAGTTAAGGTTAAAATGATAGTAATATTCCTGGGTCAATCAATGATAAGCTTGGTAGATTGACCAATCTTGTTTAGAGTCTAGTTACTGTAATGCAGGCCAACAGGCAGTAACTATAGGGTGCACCCCATTGTGGTTAAGTTGAGAATATCCTTGAGAGACGATATGGCTAAGGAGGTCGAACTAATTGCCCAATTTGACCCTACCAAGCTAGAGGAGCGGCAGACTAAGTTGCTGGAGGAAGATTGGAGTTGGAAGGGATTAAGGAGGATGAGGCGATATATATAGAGGAGTATAGAGAGGAAGAAGTAGAGGTTGAATATTAGGAAGCACTAGAACAAAGATGCTGAGCTTCTTGAGAACTAGATAATGTCAAGGTCCAAATTCCTACCTTTATTGATAGTGGAGATGCAAATGAATATCTAGAGGGGGAAGAGAAAGTTAAGAAAATATTTGATTGTTATCGGTATACAGACGTAGTTAAGGTTCGACTTGCTATACATGAATTCTCTAGATACACCTCTATGTGGTAGAAGAATTTGAATGTAGCTAAAGTAAGAGATGGGAGACGAGGTGTGTAAACTTGGGAAGAGATGAAGAGATTATTGAAAGGAAAATTTGTACCTAATACTTACCTATTGGATACATTCGCCAAGTTGCAAGAGCTTCACTAATGAAGCTAATCTATCGATGATTATGTGAGAGAATTTCAAATGTTGATGATTCAAGCAGACATGGATGAATCCGAGGCTTGCATAGTGTCGAGATTCATTTCCGGACTCAAATATGACATCCGCAACATTGTAGAGATAGAAAAGTTTTATACATTGGAATAGGCCATTAAAGTAGTGCAAAGGGTTAAAAAGTAGAGGAGAAATGCCTTGAGCAAACTTAGGCTAAGTTTTTCCCGAGCTCTTGTTTCGCATTAACTTGCTCATGTAGAGTCGAAGAAACCATCCCAAGCCGAGGAAAAACATAACCATCTTGATGATAGCTGAATAGGTTAGAAGAACCAAGCAGAAGATAGGTTGACCCCAAGGACATATGAGAAAGGATAGACCTCCGGATAAAAGACGAATGAGGTAAAATGCTTAAAATGTTTATGTTTTAGACACATGGTTACTGAGCATCTGAACCGACGTACCATGGTTCTCTGAGAGGATGTAGTGGATAATACTGACGAGAGCAAGCTAGAAAAGGAGAAGAATGCTGGAAGAGTTGAAGCTGAGGAGGAAGAGGAGACCTGTGCTTATGTCACTTAAGGAGAAGTGATGATACTAATGCTGAAACAAGTGTTGAGGTCCTTGCCTAGTTTTGAAGAAGATCAAATAGAAAATTTGTTCCACACCAAGTGTACTATTAAGAAACAGTTGTGCATCATCATTGTAGATGGAGGGAGTTATATCAACATGGTTATACAGTCCTTCATGTAAAGGTTAGGACTACTGACCTTTAAATACCCTTAACCTTATAAGCTACTTGACCTTTTAACACCCCTGACCTTATAAGCTACACTGGCTACATGATAGAGTGCTTTATACGTCACTAAACAAGTATCTATACCTTTTAGTGTTGAGAATGTGTATAAGGATGAAGTGGTATGTGATGTCATCTCCATGGGAGCTTCACATCTATTAATTGGATAACTTTGGTTGTTCGATCAATGTGTCACTCACGATAGATATAAGAACACCTATGCCTTTGTCAAGGATGGAAAGAGGATTGTGTTGCAACCCATAACCAACTCGCTCGAGCTAGTAAGAAGAAAGCCTTAGTGTTGAGTTGGAGAGAATTCTGAGCCGCTGAGAAGGTCGAAGAGCTTATGTTTTTATTAATTAAGAGATTATTGAAGTTGAGAGATCTAGAAGATGTCCTTAATGAGATTTGAAGATTGATCAATGAATTTTCCAACTTGTTCCTCGAAGAGTTTCTTAAGGAATTACCCCCTACTTGAGGCATAGAACACCATATTGATTTACAACTAGGCGCAGTCTTGTCGAACAGACCTACTTACAAAATAAATCCTGAATAGGTTGTCAAATTGAAAAGACAAGCGAACAAGATGATAGAGCGAAGGTATATAAGAGAGAGTATAAGCTCCTGTGTTGTACTAACTCCGCTCATTTGAAAGAAGGACGATTCGTGATGCATGTGCATCAACAACTATGCTATTAACCATATTATTGTGAAGTATCGATATGCAATGTAGAGGCTTAATGACATATTGGATGAGCTACATAGTGCTTGAGTATTTTCTAATATTGATTTGTGAAGCAACTATCACTAAATTCGTATGAGGCCTAGTGATGAATGAAAGTCTGCATTCAAGACAAGGCATGGTCTCTATGAGTGGTTGGTTATACCATTCAGACTTACAAATGTGCTGAGCATATTTACGAGACTTATGAACCATTTGATGTGTTCGCAGATTGGAAGATGTGTGATCGTGTACTTTGATGATGTATTAGTGTATAGTGTTGACCTAAACAACCATATTCAACATCTCTAAGCTATTTTTGATATTTTACTTGCTGAAAAATTGTATAGGAACCTGAAAGAGTGTATATTTTGTCAAATAGAAGTCGCTTTCCTTGGTTATATAGTATCTGGAGATAGAATATGAGCAGATGAGGAAAATGTTTGAGTTATCTTGGAATGGCCGATACCAAAGAATGTCACCAAAGTACAAAGCTTTTATGGCCTTACTTCTTTCTATAGAATATTTATTAGAAACTATAATACTGTTATTGCCCCATTAATTGAGATCGCTAAGAAAAGTAAAGGATTTTGATGGAATGACTGAACTACGCAGAGTTTCAAGGAGATCAAGAAAAAGCTCACTATTGCCCCTATATTAGCTCTACTAGATTTTGACAAGCCATTTGAATTAGAATGTGATGCATTAGGCATTAGCATTGGTGTAGTCCTGATGTAGAAATGTCGACTAGTTGCTTACCAAAGTGAGAAGCTCAGTGGTGTCACATTAAATTATTCTGTATATGAAAAAGAGTTGTACTTTTTTTTCCAAGCTCTTACTGTTTAGCAACACTATTTGCTACCTCGCGAGTTTGTAATTTATACGGATCAAAAGTACTTGAAGCATCTTAGTAGTTGGAACAAACTTTAAAAGAGACAAGCAAAGTAGTTAGAATTTATGAAAGGGTTTTCTTATGTGATTTGACACAAGAAAGGTAGTACCAATGTAGTCACGGATGCCTTGTCTCGTTGACAAACTTTACCGACTACTCTGCAAACAAAATTGTTTAGATTTTCTCTTATCACTGAGCAATACTCTCAGGACCCTTATTTTGGTCCACTTCTTGGGAAGTGTAGGAAAGGAGTAATTATTGGAGGATATTACCTCGAAGATGGTTACTTGTTCAAGGAAAGAAGGTTGTACATACTGAGCTATTCTACATGTATGCTGTTGGTTAGGGAAGCTCATAGTGATAAATTATCTAATCATTTTAGAGAGATCAAAATAGCCTACCTATTGAAAGAAAACTTTTACTAACCTAGTCTGGTCAAGGATGTCTATAAGGTAGTGGATAGTTGCGAAGTATGCAAAAGCGCTAAGGGAAAGAGAGAGTCGCATGGAGGATAGAGAGAGTCGCATGGAGGATATATGCCATTACTTACACCAACCTCACCTTGGGCTAACCTTAGTATGGACTTTGTCTTAAGGTTATTGTGGACATCTAAAGGAAAAATTCAATCTTCATTGTAGTAGATTGCTTTAGTAAAATAATACACTTCATCCCATATCATTGAACTAACGATGCTTCATATATTATTGATTTGCTTTTATAGGAAGTTGTTCAACTGCATGGAGTATTGAGGACCATTATCTCAGATTGGGGACAAAATTCTTGAGCTATTTTTAGAAGACTTTTTGGAGAAGACTTAAGACTAAACTTATGCTCATCTCTAATAGTTACCCTCAAATTGATGGCCAGACTGAAGTGGTGAACAGGATGCTAGGCAATTTATTCTAAGCTACTGTAGGAAAGAATTTAAAAGATTGGGATTTGTGTCTACCAGTTTTAGAGTCTGCATATAACTAAACTATCTATAGTACCACTAGGAAAACTCCTTTTGAGATCGTCTACGACCTCAACCTCACTATTCCCTTGGACTTGATTGATATCCTCAAAATTGCTTAAAAGAGTCGATCCAGAGTCACTCTAGCCAAAGAATTACAAGAGTTGCACTAGTTCGTAGTAAGGAAGATTGCCAAGTTCAATTAAAGACAACAAGAGATCGATAACTACGGTTGTCTAACTATTTCTTTCAAGCCAGGTGACTTAGTATGGATTCACCTCAGTCAAGAAAGGTTTTCACACTTAAGATGTAGCAAGCTATCTCTATGAGCTGGTGGTCTATTCAAAGTCTTGAGGAAGATCAATCATAATGCCTACTAGATCAAACTACAAGAGAACTATGGTGTGTCCTCTACCTTCAATGTAACCAACCTGATCCCTCATTAGCTTAAAGATTTTGTAGAAGAATCTAGAGAAGAGTAATCACCAGAAACCTCTTCCAATTTGAGGATAAATCTTCTTGTCCCCCAAGCAAATGATACAAATCAATTCTTGGATTGGTTACCAAAAGCTGAGTTAAGGGATAAACAGGACTCACTCGACAGGTACTAACTCGATAATCATTTAGGGAAGAGGACTCCACTACATACCCAGAGTTACCTCTCCCCATATGATCAGAATTAAAGGAGCCACATGCCGAGTTGCCGAACAACCATACCTATTATTAAGCTCTTACCATGATCCATGTAGCATTTACGCTGGCCAACTTTAAAGTCTGACCGAGCTGAGTTTTCGAGACATCCAACTTGCTAAACTGCCTTAGACTCCACATTAACAAAAACAACTTTTGTACATAGCACCAATCACCTATTAATACGTTTCTTCTAGTACATTGTTTTAGAATGATTCTTTATTTTTTCGTATAATTCATTATTTGTTATTTTTATCCTTTTGAGAATTTTTGAGGAATCTTTTGTACATTATTCATTTTTTTGTCTTTTCCTTATTTAAGTGTAACTCTAGTTGAGGTCATATAATACGTCACTTCTTTGTATGTAGACATCACACCTCATTATTGAATATTGACAATCCCCTTTTTAAGAGCACCTAGCTGTGTTTTCTCTCTTATCGTTTAGCTCTTATCTAGCTCCTTTAACAAGAATTAGTTACAAGCGACCTTAATACTACATTCATGTATCATATTGAGTGTTAAGATTAGGCTGAGTGAGATCTATTAATGTGTCATATCTAGTTGGTAGCCATTAGGATTTGCTAACCCCCTTTTTTATTTTCTTATCTTTGTTTGTTGTGGTACGGCCCCTATGTGTACGCCTTTGGAGACGTATTAATAATGCACCTTAGCTCATCTTGAATTGATTGTAACTATCGATTCTTAAGTCTCTAATGGCGAAATTGGGACTAACCAACTTGAGGGTAATTTCGAGTTTTAGACCTATAAACCAACCTATATTTTTTTTAAGTTATATTTTTAATTATTAAAAAAATATTTGAGCCCAAAAGCCATTAGCAATATGTGATAAAAAGCTCAAGGAGAAGATGGAAAAAGTTAGTCTTATGTTGTGAGGGAATGAAAACTTCCTTTTGGTAAAAGTTTATATATACTAAATTAAGTATGCTTTTAAGGTATATTTACTTTTCTAATGTTAATAGCAATATATTAAATGCTATGAATGCAAAAGAATTTTTCCTAATTCATGTAGGAATAATGTAAATTTTTATTATTTGTTTATTTTTTTAATTTTTTTTTTCAACGATTGGTTTTTTTCTTTTTCTCTTTTTATAACTTTCGATGGGAAACTAATATGGATCAAAAGAGTCTATAGCAGGTTCAAGATACTCTCATCTAGGACAACGCCAAGTTCCTACCCTACTAAGTAGGTTTTGGGCCCATTTACAAGTTTGATTAACTTGTGCCTAAGCCTATGTATAAGCATATTTGCCTAAGTAAATTATAATTTGATATTTATCTATTACTAACTATTTTGCTTAATGTGGTAAGAGGATGCAATATATATATATATATATATATATTTTGCTACTATTATTTTATAACTTTTAAGGTGGGAGGAATTGAATCTAATCCATTATATTAGGAGATTAACATTCATATCAATAAGTTACAACAGCTCTAATATAAGAAAATGCAAGTTTAAATCAATTAAACACATCAATTTGGTAAAATTTTATTCACCCACGTCTCTATCTGCCTAACTTAGCAGCATCCTTATCTTTTTTCTTTATGATAATACTCTCAATATTTCTTTTTGTTTTTACCCACAGCTTGATAAATAGAAACAAAATGAAAGACTTCAAATTAAAGAAAGCAAGATACCTCCTTTTCTGCAAGAATTTTCGGTTTCACTTTATCTTGCTTTTCTTAGCAAATTACTAAAAGAGAGAGATAAAGTGGGAAATTAATGCTTTTTTTTTTTTACTAGTCTAGTCTAGTCTATACATGTCTGAACAAGTTAAAGACAGTAGATTCATGCTTATTTATGAGATTTATATGAGAAAAATTCTTACTCTTATTTTACCTTTCATGAAAATAAATCCAAACTTTTTTCGTTATTTAAATCAATATCTCAACCATTAAAACAAACTCTTATTTGTCGAAATTCCAATGTGAACGTTAATATTGCTATATGGATTTTTAATATGCTGTTTGGATCATGTGATAGTTTCATAATATCTACCAGTCCAAACTACCAAATGTAAAGCATGTGAAAATGATGGGACGAGGTTTAGAAAAATTGAGAGGGCATTTGAATTGCGGATAAAATTAATCATAACCCATATGGCACCAAAACTTTAATTGTGAGATGTTGATGTATAGTAATGGCGTGCATGGAAATAATTAACTTTTGCAAATTGCATTTATTTCTGGAATCATAGAGGAAGGAGATTGTCACATCATATTATGTTTGGATGAATTGTGTTAATTACTATTGATATTTAGATATATACAAGTGATGATAGAAAGTTTTCAAAATATTACAATTAATATTTTTTTATGAGTTAGAATTCTATTTATACGTGTATACTATTAATAATCCAATCACATAGTGCATTTAGTGAAAATTCATAACAATTCACCGTGCTAAAATTTCTCAAGAATACTTGGACATCGAGAAGAAATGTAATGAAATTATAAATATTTTCACTTCTTCATGTTATTTGATTTTTAAGGCGAGAATATCGTTCAAGGGTTCACTTGTGGTTAATAGCTTGGGTCATTTTTAAGAAGTGTCCATATAATTTAACAATAATTAAAATTTCCTTCTATGTTGTTTCCAGTAATATTTTTTAAAGTTTTCAAGAAATTCTCAAAACCTAGGCACCAGCAAAAGCGGGCCCCTGCACCCACACCCCCACCAAAAAAAAAGAGAAGAAAATAAATAATAAATATGAGGACAGAAGATCGTATCAAAATATTTATATGGAAAACTCCGAATAGGAAAAAACCATAAGTAGAGAGGAGTGGAAACGCAGAAGGAGGTAATGAAGAACACGTAGACGTCATAAGACTCTTTCCAGCACTTTCTAAAACCACTTTCAGATCACACCCCCGGTAAAATTATATTTTATAATTCCATTTATAATCGATATTAGAATTAATATATTGCTATGTATGAGAATTCGAATACTTAATGCAGGATTAACTTATTGCAGCTTTAATTAATTATATATGACATTATGCAACTAATGGGAACATTACAACATATGGTAGTTCATATACATCAAAATCAGTACTTAGAATTTTGAATATCTTTTCAATTCTTCATTTAAAATTTAAAATTATTAAATATCATACTTGTTTTAATTTTGTTTGTCCAGGTTACTATCTTACCATTGATTGTGGACATTTATAGTCTTGGTTAACGACTATTTTGCATTAAGCATACCATCTTCTAAAGATGACATGAATAGTAAGAGTTATTGGTGGACCGAAAACTTCGTACCGGAACAACAATTTTATCTACTTTAATACATTTGGCACAGCTTATATTATACATAAAAACCCATCAAATGTTTTGTTACATCTATTATTTTCCAGGAAAGTAAATTTGTTAAATAGAAATTCAATCAGATATGATGTGATAAAATTTTTTTGAAGGAAAATGCAAATAGCTCTCCAAATTTTAACTTAAATGTGAAATAACCTCATAAACTTTCAAAATGTAATTTTTAACTTTTTAAATTTTGATAAAATGATAGACAACCCCTATAAATTAAGAATAACTCTCTTAAATTTTGATTTTAGTACATAAATATTCTTTAAACTTATCAATATGTGTTTTAAGAACTTTTAAGTTTTGATTATAGTGGGATTTTTTTAAACAAAAAAAAATATCTTTTATATTGCCAATTTATCAAATTTTAGAAATTAAAAACCATACTTTAAAAGTTTAGGAGATCAATTTACACTTAAGTTAAAGTTTAGAGGTGTTATTTGCAATTTCCTCAAAAATTTATTGAGCATTACATACTGTATGTTATGTTTAGTTAATGAGTAAATGCCAATAAAATTTTGATATGTTTGTGTAAAATTGGACATTAGTTATTTTAGAAACTACTTATTCATTATTATGCCAAAAAAAAAAAAAATTATTGTGACACATATAAGTGACGCATAGTACAAATAAATCCTTTTTTGCAAAGCATTACTAATTTCAAAATTTAAGTATAAAATTTGATAAGTGTAACTGTGTCCAACATTTAGCATTTTCAAACTTAATATATAAAATTGAAAAGAGCACCTGAAGTTGAGACGATGACTCTTACGTTATCCGCATGAAAGTTTTATAAACTATTGAAATGAAATAATAGCACATTATAGATGCTGATGGATGTTGTTATAATACACTTATTTAAATTCGTGTACAAGGTCCCATGATAATAAATATTACGAAAGAAAAGATTTGTCTACTACTAAACTATTTTCGACCTTACATACGACTAAGCTGGCTAATTGAGAATATGTTGCTTAGCGAGGTTGCATAAATGCATACAACTGATGAACTTTTCAACTGCTCCTGGTGTCTTGTTTTTTGAATGTCATTTTTGGATTTCCTTGAAATATTAGAGAAAAACTATTACGTAATGGAATATTATATCTGTCCTTTTAAAAAGAAAAATTGAGGTTTCCCATTACGTATAAGGTTTTTCTATTTTTATCTTAAAGTCGGATAAAACCTAGATTTGCTATAAGTACAAATGTAGAAGATGAAAAAGAAAAAAAAGGAATAAAAAGCAAGGGAAGAAACCAAGAGAATGGATGAATGAGTGTGTGTTATTATTTCTGTTATTCAATTACCAACAACACAACTAGATATATACTACTGCACAAACAGAAAAAGAAATCTACTAAATACTATATGCATGTATAATTTAAGACGTCCCCCTCAAGATGGAGAGTATATGTTTAATATTTCCATCTTAGACATGAGAAGCCGAAACTGATTGATAGATAAAGCTTTGGTAAAAAGGTCTACCAGTTGAAGCTTGCTATGAATGAAAATAGGAAGAATAATACCTTCAACAACCTTATCCTAAGCAAAATGTAAATCCAACTCTAAGTGTTTTGTTTGTTCATAAAAAATTGGGTTTTTAGCAAAATATAAAGCAAATTGATTATCACCAAAAAGCTTAATGGGCTTTACACAATAAACTTGAAACTCTTGAAGCAAAGTGATCAGCTACAAAACTTCACAAGTTGTCATAGCTAGTGCATAATACTCGGATTTTACCGAACTTCATGAAATAGTATTCTGTTTTTTGGCTTTCCAACTAATAAGGGATATGCCAAGAAAAACATAAAAGCCTATAGTAGATCTCCTAATATCTAGACAATCACTCCAATTACTGTCACTATAGGCACACAATATAAAGTTTGAAGTTGAAGAGAAAAACAAACCTTGACAAACTATTCCTTTAATGTAATGGAGAACTTTGTGTAATGCGATTTGATGTGTCTCATGTGGATTTTCCATAAACTGACTAAGAACATGGACAGCATAAGCAATATACGGTTGTGTAACGGATAGATAAATCAATTTGCCAACAATTTGTCGATATTGATGAGCATCAACTAAAGGACTAGAATTATGTTTAGTCAAATTGTGATGCACAACAATAGGCAATTGTAGCAAGCTTAGAACCAAAGAATCTAGTATCAGTTAACAAATCAAGCACAAGTTTTCACTAAGAAAGCACCAAACTTAATGCAAACCAAGCCAACTCTAACTTGATGAAATACTTAGAACACTTAAATCCTTAACCTTAAATTGAGTGCTAAGAAATTTCTTAAAACTTTCTATAACTGCAACATCTTTGCTAACAATAGCAAGATCATCTACGTAAACAACTATAAGCAACTGATCCCTATTGCCCTTAGTAGATAGGGAATAATAACTACGTGACTGTTGAAAACCATGAGCCAACAAGCAAGAAGTTAACTTGGCATTCCACTAGCGAGAAGCTTGTTTCAAATCGTATAGGGACTTATTAAGCTTCTAAGCTAAATTGATTTCATTAGGATTAAGAACATTAAATACTTAAGGAATATCCATATAAACTTCTTCAGCTAAATTACTATTCAAAAAAGCATTATGAACATCCATTTGATGAACATGCCACTTGAAAATTGCAACCAAAGAAAAGAACAAATGAATAATAGTATGTTTAATTACTGGACTAAACTCTACTAAATACTACATGTGTATATAATTTAAGAAAGTCACTTACGAATGCAAGACATTTACTACATCTTGAACTTAAAATTAAAATCATTGATTGATCAAATAAATGAAATAATTGAGAGAGAGAGAGAGAGAAACTTTAGTTTGCATTATGAATTAATAATAGATGATAGTGGAGAAGATTGGTATTATTGGTGAAAAAAATAAAAACAAAAGATGATAAACATAAAAATACAAAAGAAGGTTCTATGCCTTAGTATGATTATTGTACGATTCAATTCATATAAAATTCTTAATTGAAATGTATTTACCCCTTTAAATTCTTTTAAAGCGGAAGAAAATCTTTTAAACTAACAATTTCTTATCTTTTCTTAGAAAATAAAACTCAGTCATCCATCAAGGAGCCAAATCATTAATTCTTCTTATTGGTACCAATATTCTTCCTTAGCCTATGGGCTGAGCTCTCTAAGGTCCCAAGTTGACCTCTTCGACTCACAAGCTAAGGCCCTTAGGGCCTTAAATCAACCCCTTATAAACCATGCCAAACTATTTAGCTCATAAATTGAGGCTTCTAAAGTCTTAAGCCAATCCCCCCTCAACTTACGTGTTGAGCCTTATAAGATTGAGCTAACCCCTCTAACCTATGGGCTAAGCTCCTCAAACCTTAAGCTAGCTATCCTCGAGTTGGCACCAACAAATAGCCTTGAGGGAGCAAATGCAATTTCTGTGGTCTACGATCTAAGATCCTCTAATATGGCTCGGTAGCAACCTCCAAAGTAAATTGATGTGCATACTCGTATTGTGTATACAATGCATTAAATGTGATGCGATGGATGGAGCCTTCCTTTACTAAGGTACTTGGGGCTCGATTGTACAATGCCTTTAAAACATTAAATGTGAAAAGACAAGCGTAAGGCCCCAAGTAATCATCATCTTAGTTGTACGAGCAGGTCACATCGGCTCCATGCTTTGAAGCTTAAGATAAGACATCATAGGTAATGGGGTGCGATTTGATAGTTACCCAAGCCTTTGCCTATAAATACCCTATTTCCCATGATCTAAGATAAGATACTAAGATGAATATTAGCCAAAGCTCTATCTCTTTACCATTCGAATTTCCCTTTTCTTCTCTTTGCTAACTTAAGCATTAAAGTGACCACGTAAAATAATCTCCCGGTGGTCCTACTCACCCTTATTTATCTTGTAGGCCCCTTGCTTTCTACATGGATCTTCCACGTCCATCTCGAGGGCTTAAAGCTATTTCTATGATCTTTGTAAGCTCATCTTCACCAAGGCCCAAATTCTCCATTCTATAGAAATAACTTAAGTATTGAAGTTGTTACGTAAAATAATTCCCTAGTAGTAATAGTCCTACATACCCTTGTTCATCTCACAGGCCCCTTCTCCCCCACAAAGATCGTTTACGTCTACCGTAGGGCCTAAAGTCACTTTTGTGATCCTTGTTAGCTCATCTTCCCAAGGCTTCCATTCTTTAGTCCAGTAGGAAATGTAAGCCCTAAAGCCAAGACAAATAACCATAGGTTTGAGCTTAAAACCCAAGGTTTAGGGCGATCGGCTAAAGGATCCGATCAAACCCAAATTATAAATTATTTAGAAAAATACCAGTAAAAATGACCCTGTAAACTAAAATTTAAGAAAGTAAGCAGTAAAATAGGAGACTATAAAATTTTCAAATTTTAAGCATAATAACTACTAATTACCGAAAAGGCAAAAAGTGTAATATAATAACTAATAAATTAGTAGAGATAGATTATATGTATACTAAAAATTTTAGAATGACCAAAATAATATTTAGGAATGTTCACGTGTACCCTACATGTATTTACGTGTAGATAAAAATACGCGTAATTACTAAAATTGGCCGAAAACTAAGTAAATAATTAAAGAAAAATACAAAATAATTATAAAAAAATCAGAAGAGGATAACTGTAGCAAGATTAGGTCGTGACAGAAAAAGAAAAAAAATAACCAATAGAAATTGGACAAACAAAAAGCCTAAAATCAAGGAATTGGGGCAAAATCCCATCAAATTAATGCACATTAAATTCTACAATTGTCTATAAATAAGGAAAAAATTTTCAGAAGTCATTTGGCTAGTTTGTGATCTAAGAAAAATCAAAACACAAAAAAATTCGAGAGAAATTCCAGAAAAAAAAAAAAAAGAAAACTGTGCAGATTAGCAAGGTGAACTAAAACCACCACCCACCACCACCTGGGACCGAACCACCACCACTACCCTACACTAGGACCAGCGTCTGGACCGGTCGACAGCCTTGGACCGAGTTTGGACGGCCAGAAAACTTTGAACCGGTTAGTCATTTATTCACCCCGATTTTTGTATAATTTTGTAAAATTAGTTATTTTGCCCAGAAAATTATGAAACTTGTTATTCTGAAGTTTTATTGTATGTAGATTTAGGGGAAAATATTGATTTAGTTTAATTATGTCTAGAAATATAAGGTTCTTAACAAATTGTTCAAAACCGAGCATAATTAAACCGGAAATTAAATAGGCTTAGGGATGTAGTTTGGGGCTCAAAATTTTTCTGTAGGATTCTCATATGATGTAGAACAGTGCTATGAAGCCATTTTTTTAAAATTAATTTTCGAAAATTTTAAGTTAATTTTTAGCCCTAAAATGATGGTAAAATTGGGTGATTTAGGATTAATTAGGTGATTAGGATGTTAATTACTGATTTGGATCTTGATTAGATGATTAAGGAAGTTAATCTCTGCAGTGGAACCCTAATCCTAGCTTTTAGGTACTAATTATAGTTAATTAGGGAAATTAGGTAAAGAATATAAGAAATTGGGAATATGTGAAAATGTAAATTAATAAATCTAAAAAAATAAAGTTATTTAGATAATATTATAATTGAAATCAGAAAAATAATAAATCTGAAATAATATTTAATTTTAAGTAAATATCTCAAAATGTAAGATTTTTACGCATCGGGAATAAATCTGATACCTCAATTAAGGTTAGCGTGTACCGAATAGTTTAGAATACCAAAATTACGACCCAATAGGATATTTGAATACCCGAGCATAATGTGATTAATGTCACATTGGGATTCGAGCTTAATTACGACTTAAGAATTAAAACTAGAATCTAGTTTAGAAGCCGAACCTCGAAATAGAATACAACGAATTATTAATACGTCGTAGGTATACATGAGGAAAATGAGTTACATTATAAATTAGAATAAGAATCCATAAAAATAAGTACTAAAAGGACCTATTTGCATTATAGGACACCCAAAAACAAATCAGCTCGCAATTTGAGGATCGAGCGATCGAACAAATTCAAGTAAGTTGGGTTATTGCTTATTATAGTAGAGTACTAATTTTGTGGTACTCGAAGACTTAGGCTTGTATATGATTGTGAATGTAAGTAGCTTGTGCATGTGCTTGATGTATCTGAATTTGTGCTGGAATTTGTATTGTGAATGATTTTGTGACTGATTGAATTGGTATGAACTTGTTGAACACCCTAACCGGAATTTAATCTTAGTCAATCCTAATAACTGAAAATGTCATGCATTACAACCCGTTAGGGGATCATAGGACTCTCCAACCAAATACCGACCCCTTCAAAAGGGATAGCGCAGGATTGCAAAATGGTCCCTTCTTCATCCTCAGTCGAACTAAGTGACAAGAGAGGAGGTCGCAGCGGGGGTGAAGTCAATGGTTCGAAGGTAGTCGCGGGAGGAGCGAGGTCTCCATTGCACAAGCCTGGGTTTGGTTGTGAGCTGCTGCATAACATGGAACTCCTCAACCCGGATTGGAGCGGGTGAAATTTCTCTAATTTCACAACGGACCGCACTACGTTGTGCAATGACACTTGATTGTTGCATTGCATGAAAATAATTGTTTGTTAACCTTGTTTGTGCTTGTATGCATTCATGAGTCTCCAATTCAACTTACTGAGCTGTAGTTGCTCATACCCTTATAGATCCTTTTGCAAATTCTGATTTGTAATCTCTTCCAGTACTATGCCGCCCTATAATTATCCAGAGGTTAGTCCTTTTGAAGCCAGGGGTATGAAGATCAAGTTATTTAGCATAATGTATAACTAGACTGACCTTGTAGTTAAAGGTTGAAGATTGTTAGTTAGTAAACTGTAGTTATTATGTAAAACTTCCTGAGAAGCTCTGTGGACTTATTTATAATTATCTATGTTTTATAGAACTTTGTGATAATTATCATAATTATTGTATAATCATTAAACGAACTGTTTACTTCAAAGCGAGGAGTCGTCGACGCTTTGTGTAGATTATCTCTATGGTAGGCACTGTGAGGCCAGTTACTATCATAGAATGGTTTACACGGCGGGACTGTTGTGACTTTGCGATTTCGGGGCGTAACAGGAAATCTCACTCCATCCACTTTATCACCTATGGCTTTAAGAGTGCACCCCATTTTTAGATCAACACTTCAAAAGAGATTAGATAAAGTTTGTAGGGAAAAAATATACATTTACTAAACATTTCTTATTTTTTATTTAAGTCCTTTGCGTTTTATTTTTGTTATTTGAATTCTCAACCATTTTAAACGTTTCCAAATATAAATTTATGCCAACTCCATTAAATTATTTATGATATTCTACAAACTCACGCTTCATCTGGAAAACATTAACATAGTTGCATGTGGACGAAGATAGAAAATGTTGTTTCCGGTTTAGTATTACTTCAATTTCAATTCCAACCACACATTATGAATAAAATATATGTATTTACTTAATCAAGAAATGTCTCTTTCATGAAGCTTAATTCATGATTTTATACAAATAGGAATCTTTGGATTTTTAAGATTTGATTTGAATATAATAACTAATAATTTTTTTTTCCAGAAAATATTTACATTATATAAAAGAATTTAGTGTTATGTGTGTCATGCTAGAGAAGTCATGAGTTGGGAATATTATTAATTTGGTTATAGCTCATTATTAAGCCTTGACTTGTCCAAGTATTGAGAGAGAGAATTCTTAAAAATTATGAAAAGCTTGGAGCCAAATACATTAATTGCATTCACTACTTTCAAACCTATAAATGATATAAAGACACATAATGTAATATAATATAAGGGTCATGGAACTGGCAACCTCACGTTCACACGCTAATATGTTGTCAGTTTTGACCGTACAGTTGATATAAGAAAACCCTAGCTGGCTTACTTTTTAGGTTTTAACTCTACGGCTCGGCTAATGAAGAAGCTCAGCTCTTGCTAAGAAACATATATATATATATATATATCCAAAGATAAAAATTATACAAATTGCAGTTTCTGTGAAAACCGTTGCTCGATGGATGACGATGTACATCCTAAACTTTCGTGACGTGTTTTGGACACTAAGAAGAACCAAAATAAATAAATAAATAAAGTATTTACTCTCCCAAACCGTCACTAAAACTTGTCCTTAGATGAACCCCTGTAATAAATAGAAAAAAAATTAGTAGTTGCAATCTGAGGAGGTAAATATACTTCCATAGTACATATGTTGGGTTTTATAAGAATAGAATTAAATAGTTATTCCTTCTCTAAATATCTATTCCTAATTTAATTGACAGAATTTTCATTTTATGAACATGAAATTACTATACTCGTGAAATGAGAAATTGCAAAGAAATTACGAAAAATACCTACTAGTTTCTCATTTCATTTTTATGGATTGAAATTTTTTGTTTACCTCGTTTTATTTCGTAAAAGAGTTTTGGAAAAGGAAGTGCATATTTAAAAGGAATGCCCGATGCATCCCATATAACCAATAGTTTTCCATGTGAAACGACTATTATCCGTAAAAGTTAGTCGTACACGGAATTCAGTGCATACATCTAGATAATAAATGTTTAGGGTTTAAAAGGGAATTAAACAATATCGTCAATATAGACATTGGATAGGTAGACAAGTTACAATGGCATAGTATAACTTAAAGGCAAATTATACTATATCTAGAAATTATTGGTATAATACGGATACATTTTCTAAACTTTTAAAAATTAATTTTCAATTCCTCATATACATTTATCTATTCAACACAAAAGCTCCTAAAGCTGTCATTACTTGTGGATCTTTAGCTTCTGTGCAAAATCTATTTGCAATAAATTAGAGAAGTAATTCCTATTTTTAAAAGTTATTGAAAGATAAAATTATATTATAAGAATTTATTATTAGATGCACCCTTATATAATCAACGGTTTCGTGGTATATGCACGTATCGCTTTGATTCATGCTTACTATAAAATGGTCTATCCATAGAATCCCTTATGCTAATGAGATATGTAATTAATTGCTTGTAGGAAGGTTATGACCATTAGGTTCGAATTTTTAGTCTAACAGCATTATATTATAGCTAACAGATTCCTCAATTGTTGACGAATTTGAGTTCGGAAAAGATGGCGAGAAAGCCGCCTTTGCTTGGCAATTCAAAAAGACGAAAAAATAAATAAATAAGTGCTTTGAAGCCATTCGTGTTGATTAGAAATATAAAAACAATTAGTCTTCAATTAAAGGACAAATCCACATGGAAAAATGAGATCGATCGGCTGCTTGAGAATTTCCATTACGATCATAAGATTGCTTCACGCACATGAATTCCATTTGCGCTTTCCCGATATATCCTTGAGTAACCTATCTCTACAAGAAACTATGGTCTAAATCAAACCACAGCTAAAACGAGAGAAACCTACACTATGTAGGATTTAGTTTCCAGTATAGTTTAGGACAATAAAAACAATTCGGTACAACACAAGAATAATATAGTATGAGTTTTTCGTACCATATTTAATACACTAAATACGGTCGAGTTTGATGAAAATGAAAGTTGATTGATCATATTAGTGAACTAACCCATTTACACAATTCAAAGAAGGAAGAAAACACAACTAAATATTGTGAAAAATGAGTGTTAATTTATAAAGATTTGCTATACAAATATATATATATATATATATACTACTAAACGGTTTAACAAACTAACTTCCTAATTGAATTCTAACTAACACAATAATGCTTCAACTGTACAAGAGTTCATGTGTACTGATGATATATCTTCTCCATCTGTTATTAATCGCACACCCTGCACATAACACAATATAGTACAATGTTATTGTTAGCTACAATATTGTAAATGTGATAACTCCCCCTCCCCCTCTTGAAGTTGGAGCTTCTCTAAGTCCTAACTTGAACCTTAAGAACAACTTTTGTAAGAACAAAAGTTGAGCTTTGGGCAAACAGTTGGCACATAGATCAACTAGTTGATGCTTAGATGGAACAAACTTAGTGCAAAGAAGTCTAGAAGAGATGTGATGTCATACGAAATGGACATCAATGTCTATATGTTTTGTTCTTGCATGTAGACAAGGATTATTCACTATGAGAAGAGCAAACTTATTATCACATTGTAAAGGGATTGGAAGTTCTACAACAACGTGTAAATCCCTCATAATGTAAGAAGTCTACATCACTTCTTTAGCAGCAGCAGTTAGACTTTGATATTTAGCTTCAGTTGAAGACATTGACACTGCGTTTTGTTTTTTTTTTTTTTTTATTTCCAAGAGACTAATGCTGCTCCCAAAATGATAGAATATTCACTAATAGACTTCCTATCTAAGCAATTAGCTGCCCAGTTAAAATCAAAAAAGTTCCTTAAGGACAAATCATTATGAGATGAATAAAATAGAAAAGAATAAAGAGAGCCTTTCAGATACTTGAGAACATGTAATACAACTTGCATATGTATGTCATATGGATTGGACAAAAACCGACTAAGAGCATGAACTACAAAACTAATTTGAGATGAGTTAAATTGATGTAGGATAATCTCCTAACAAGCCTGCGGGATGATGAAGCATCTTCTAATAATGTGCTTGAATCATCAATTTTAAAGTGGCTTGGTAAAGGAGTGCACATTGGCAGTGCTATTGTCAACCCAACTTTGTCTAATATATCAACAATAAACTTCTTTTAATTAATAAAGCAGCCTTCATCATTTCTACATAGCACTATGCCTAGAAAGTATCTAGCTAAATCGAGGTCCTTGATTGTGAACTTTTCATCCAATTATTACTTGAACTGTTGAATCATTGAATTGCTAGAACTAGTTATTAAGATATCATCAACATACACAAGATAAGCTATGAAGTCAATGGAAGCAATCAAAGTGAACAAAGATGTATTATGTATGGACTGGACAAATCCAAGAGAAAGCAAAAGCATTGAAATCTCAACATTTCACTGTCTTGATGCTTGTTGTAATCCATAAAGAGATTTCTTTCAAGTGGTATCATGTATATCCTCTCATCAATTAACCCATGGAGAAATGTATTGTTAAATCTACCTAATGAATAGGCTAAAACTTTGCAATAACAATAGCAATAAGAATCTAGATTGTATTTAGCTTTACAATACAGGAGAAAGTATCATGAAAATCTTTTCCTTCTACTTAGGTAAAGCCTTTAGCAACTAGACAAGCTTTATGACGCTCCACACTAACATTAGGACAATATTTTACTTTAAAAATCTACTTACACCCAATAGCTTTCTTTCCCTGTGGTAATTCACAAACTTCCTAAGTTTCATTAGCTTCCAAAGCATGTAGTTCTTTGCTCATAGCATCTACCCAATCTTTATTTTTGACTACTTGAGAGTAAGTTTTAGGCTCTTTTATAGCTAGCACATTAGCTAATGACATGGAAAAATCAATAGGATATTTAGTAACACTTTCAGCCGTAAATAAGGGATATGTAGTAGGATGAGGAATTGGATCAATAGGTAGTAAACAAAGAAAAGTAATAGCATAAGTGTGAATCAGATGTACATAATCCTCAAGCGATGATGGAGCATGTTTAGACCTAGAAGACCAATAAAAGATAGGTTAAATCGTCATTGAGTCTTGACTATCAATAAGATGTGAAGACAAAGGGTGAGGAGTAGACTGTGATGAGTGAGGAGTTTCAAGTGTAATATAATCATGCTAATGAGTAGGATCAAAAACCTACTCAGAACTAGGTTGAACAGGATCATTCTTGAAAGGAAGCATTTCCTAAAAAAAAAACAAACTACATCCTTAGAGGTTAGGATTTGTTTAGTTTCGAGATTATATGCCTTATAGCCCTTTTGATCAATAACATATCCTATGACACAAGTTATACTTCTCTTCTCCATTTTTTCAGACTTATCAGCTAAGCAAGCTACATAACATAGACAGCCCAAAACACGAAGTCTTTCATAGGATGGAGCTTTGTGATACAACATCTCAAATGGAGTTTTTCACCCTATGACCTTTAAAGGCATGATATTAACAAGGAATGTGGCAGTAAGAACACATTCCCCCCAAAAAAACTTAGGCAAGTTGGCATGTAATCTTAAGGCTTGTGATACTTCTAATAAGTGTCTATATTTCCTTTCAACCTTACCATTTTGTTGAGGTGTGTAAGATGTAATTCTTTGATGCACAATTCATACTTTAGAAAAATAAATCCTTGCATTTTCTAAACATAAATTCTCCTCCATTATCAGTTTGGACAACTTTAGCTACAATTTGGAAATGATTGTTCACATAACTAAAAAACTTATTAGGTATCAAACAAACTTATGACTTTTGTTGTATTAAGAAAGTCCAAGTAATCCTACTAAAATCATCAACTATAGTGATGAAAAACTTAGCATCGCAAATTGATGGAACACAGTAAGGTCCCTATACATTAACATGTAACAATTGAAAAGCAAAACTAGAAGAACTATTACAATTAGGGAAAGTAATTCAATGGAATTTAGCTTCCAAATAAGCTTGATAATGAAAATTTTCAAGATTTACACCTCTACAAATGTTTAGATGTTGTAAAGCACAAGTGGAAACACATCAAGCTTCTAAACAAGCTTGACAATGAAAATTTTCAAGATTCACATCTCTACAAATGCAGTAATTGAAACTGTTTTAAATTAGATTTACAAACAACTAAAGAAACCGGAGTAGAATTAGAACACAATCCTATACTCTCTGCTTGAAAATTAAGCACATATAACCCATATTTTTAGAGCTCGAGTCTTGAAATTTACAAGATTTTTGATAAAAAAAAATGCTTATAATGAATTACTAGTAACAAGTTTGTAGATTGAAAGTACGCTATATGAAAACTACAGGACTAGAAGAACATTGGAAATGGTTAATGAAGGAGTTAATCTAGTTTTCTAACAAAACTAGCAATTGGAGCACAACCATTTGGCAATTTAACAAAAGTAGGATGAGTGAAAGGTTTAATGTTATGCAAAATTTCTTGAAAAGGAGTTACATGATTTGAAGCTCCTCTATCAACTATCCATAGAGCCATATGCTTACTAATAACACTCAAACACAAGGAAATATGATCATTAGACATACCTGAATGCTTGGTATTTTCTGCTACAAATTTAGAATTCTCACCAATTTCCTTCATCATCTAGCACATTTCCTTATACAGATCATGGATAAATTCTCTATCAAATCTTTTACCTACATCAACACTATCACTAGAAACATCATGATCAAGTAGAGTATGTCACATTCCAAAGCAGTAAAGTTATAACAGTTCCATCGTGCAAACCATTTTAAGATAAAAGTTGATCATACAGTCGTCATTTTAGATTTGATTTACATAAGACGTTCACGATTAATCCACTTTAAAGTAAATAGTTCATAAATTAAATAAATTATTTACCTAAGAAAGTATGAAAACACAAACACGCACGTACACACACACACACACACACACACACACACACATACATATATATACTAGGATTCAAATTTTACAAATAATGTTTGTAGGGTTTCATCATACTATATTTCCTAAGTAATACATTATTCGAAAATAGAAAGTTCTAAATTAAGAGCTAAAACTTTAGCAATATATAAGTTCTTTAGATGTATCTCCTTACTCCTCAAGATCTAACAGTTGTTATCTTCAAAGTAAATATAAGTCACTTCCTAGCTAACATCTGTAACAATGTCTATAAGGATGTGAGCAACCACATCTCAGTAAGTTGGGATGAAGACTTAAAACTATATAGCAAATACAAATAAGATTATCAACCAAATTAATTAGATGTAATGCGTGTTCAAGCAAATATCATTGTACGACGTTATTCGACTCTTCATGAGATTAGAGAAGTTGCACCCACTTTAATTCGGGTTGAGTAGTTTTCATTAATGCCACAATTCATGACCAAACCTAAGCTTGTACAATGGAGCCACCATTTCTCCCATGACTACCTTT
This sequence comes from Lumnitzera littorea, assembly GCA_024138015.1. Classification (NCBI taxonomy): domain Eukaryota; kingdom Viridiplantae; phylum Streptophyta; class Magnoliopsida; order Myrtales; family Combretaceae; genus Lumnitzera; species Lumnitzera littorea. Next base: position 6,333,981 of record JAMXBB010000010.1, on the reverse strand, counting down.
GAATCATTGACTTCACCTTTACTACAACCTCCCTATTTATCACTTAGTTCAATTAAAGATGAAAAATGGATTAATTATGCTATCCAGCGCTCTCCCTTTCGAAGGAGTCGATATTTAGCCAAAAAATCATAATGTTCCTTTAATGGGTTGCTATGCAGGTCCAATTTAGATTTATGAGTCAAATATTTAGTTAAATCCAATTTAAAGTGTTCAATTATTTCAAACAAATCACACAAATATAAGGCAAAGCAGCAAATTAGAATCATATCATCAACTCCGAATGAATGCATATACATAGCCAACTATCTAACAAGCACAATTAAGTACAATTTCAAGCCTCCAAGTATTATAGATTAGTATTTTAAAATACAGTAACGTATTAATCCTAACTTATCTAGACTCCTCGCTTGCTCACTCGATGTGCGACTCACACTAATCATGCCAATAATCTCTATAATATAAAGGTTATTTAAGTTTTCACATAATTGTTATAGATTGATTTTATCTTATAACACTTATTGTTATATTTTGTTTAAGGTTTAATATACCTATTTATTCAGGTTTTCAAGTTTTTTATAATTATTCTTAATTCAGGCTAAGTTATGGTTCAATTACCGAATCAATTTTTAAATTAGGTTTTTGTTCAGTTTTTGAGTATAGTTTTATATGCAAACCTTAGAAACTCATTTCAACCTATAATGTGAAATTATTTTCAAGTATCCGTAATATCATATTTAACCCCTAACTAGTATTTTTAATTTATACAGTATACCTCTTATCCTAACTTAACTACAGAATTTACTTTCGATGTAATAAAATTTTACATATTTCATATAAAAACCTATATTTTAGTTTCCTACTAGATTGATTATATATTATTATTATTATTATAATATCAATTTTAACCTTTCCTACTCATTCATTTCTTTTACTTACCTATTATATATTATCACCTAATATGTAGATAATATACACATTTAATATTCCTATCACTTCAAATATCATCTCTCAACATCAACTAACATCTCAAAGTATCTAAATTCATCCAAAATCAGAATTTACTCCTAATTATCTTAAATTACAAAATTAACTTAAAATTTACCATTTTTATCTATTACATATATACTACATAATACCCTAATAATTTCATCTAACACCCTAAATGCTACAAATAGCATACTCCATCAAATTTCAACATCCTAAAACATATAATTATGCACTAAATCAATAATTACCCATTTAATTACTTAATTAGCCTCAAATTACTGATTTTATGCATCATTTTAAGACCTAAAAATTATCTAAAAATTTCAAAAATTCATTTTTGAAAAATAGCTTCATAGCATTACTCTATAACTCTTAAGTAGTCTACACAAAAATTTTAAGCCTAAAACTACACTCCTAAGGTTATTTATTTTTAAATTAAAACATATTGGGTTTTAAACGGTTTCTTAAGCACCACATATTTTTACATATAATTAAATCAAAATAATATTTTTCCTTAAATCTACATACTTAAAAATATCAAAATACCAAGTTTCACAATTTTCTAAATATATTTAGTATTTTTAATAAAATAAGTAAAATTGGAAGGAAGATTGGACTCACTAAAGTTAGTGGCTTCGGCCACCACCGACCGCCATGGCCTTATCGGTCAGTTTGGGTGTTGCTACCACCATATGGTGATGGTGGCTGTCTACTCCCAAGTGGTCATCGAGTTTGCAATCTCCTTATATGCCCTATTTGCGTAGATTTTTTCTAATTTTTTTTTTTAAAAACCCTAATCCTCTATTTTCTGGTTCTCTCAAATTTTCTTACTCTCTAAACAGACCAAATGAGCTTTTGTCCAAGTATGGGTATTTATAGGGCTACATAGATTTATTTTTACTTAATTTGAAGTGACATTTGTCTTATCTCATTTTCATTTTGACTTTTTAGTTGTTTTCTTTTAATTGGTTGCTTTTATTTCTTTAAATTCCAAGCTGCCATGATCCATTTTTGGACTTTTCCTCATTTTCCATATTTTTCTTGATTTTTCCTTAATTATTTATAAATTTTCTATAATTATTTATTATTATTTCAACATATTTTAGGTAATTTCACGTATTTTAACTTATACGTAAATATATATATGGTACAAATAAATATTTCTAAATATTATTTATGTTATTTTATGATTTTTAGTATGTATATAATTTATCTTTATCGATTTATTAGTTATTGAAATTTGTTCTACGTGTTTCCGATAAATAACGAAAAATCTACATATAATTCAATATTTTAATAATGAATTATTTTATTCTTTATTTTCTTAAATTTAAACTCATGGAATCATTTTTACTAATATTTCTAACTTCGTCAAAAAATTTAAGCTAAATTAGACAATTCACTTGATCGCCCTAAATTTTATTAATCGAACTCTAAGTAGTTGATTACGGAGCTTATGAAATGTTAAGAATAGCTTGAGTATTATTCACCCGAATTGACGATTTTCCTTTAATGTTGGTTCTCTTCCCCTTGAACCACTCAGGATATCCAAACAACCGAAAGTAGTTATCTCTAAAATGACCATCTACTTTACAATGCTTACAACTGAGCTCTTTCAAAGACTTCTTTCTTTTAAATGAATTCTTGCTATCAGCATTATTTACTGCATTTTCCTTAGTAGTACTAAAAGTTGATATCTCCAAGTCAGAATGTAACATCCTTATCACCTATCTTTGCTTTTCTACCTGTTGTACAAGGTTAAAAGCTCGGTTGATGGACAATAAAGGCTCTATTGACAGTATGTGGCTCCTTACACTCTTGTATCCTTCATTTGGCCCCATCAAAAATTAGATTGGTTTGTTATTTGAACCAAATTCAACTAACTTCTCTTTATATCTTCAAGTACAATAGTCCAACCTTTCACGTTCACACATAGGAATAGGATGTATCTCATGTAACTCGTACCAATACCGCTTCAATTTATTAAAGTACACACTAATCGGTCGATTATTTTGTTTTAGATTCATTATCTCGTATTGGATTCGGAAAATCAAATGTTCATTACTAACACCATACTATTCTTTCACCTCTAACCTAAGTGTAATAGATGATTTATATATAGAAAATTTTGTGCCAATTTATTATTCATTGAATTTAATGGCCAGCATCTAACCATATAATTTGACTTAATCCATTTCACTAGGTCTGGTGAATTATCCGTAAGTTTAGTAATAAATCCATCTATGAATCCTAATTTCATTTACGCACTAAGACCTAATCGGATGGATTTGCTCCATGAAATGTAATTAGATCCATTGAACAAAAGGTTTCCAATGGTTAAGCTTAGATTATCTTATCTAGACAAGTAGTATAGATTGCTAATTGCAAGCTTTACTTGATTATTCATACTTCTAATTCTTTCAACAGAATTTTTTGATAGTGAAGGAGGATGAAACAACTATGAGATCAACGAAATACTTGGTTTTTGCTTTGATACCTTGTTGAGTTTGATGAAAATGAAAGTCGATTGATCATATCACTGAACTAACTCATCAATATAGTTCAAAGAAGGAAGAAAACATAATTAAATATTGTGAAAAATGAGTGTTAATTATATATATATATATATATATACACTCCTAAACAGTTTAATAAACTAACTTCCTAACCGAATTCTAACTAATACAATAATGCTCCAACTGTACAAGAGTCCACGACGTATCTTCTCCATCTATTATTAATCGCATATCCTACACACAACACAATATAGTATAATGTTATTGTTAGCTGTAATATTGTAAACATGATAACTCCAACAAATACATCATATTTTTTCAATGTTATATGTTATACTATATTTATTTAAATTATATTTTTCTTATTCCATTACAATCTCATGATTGCCACCATCACAACCACCACAATTATGCCACCACCACTATAACACTGCTAACATATTAACTCTTCTCCAACAATGAGCACCTTTGTGGTGGCAACACCATGCATAAATCCATTTATGGCAACAATGGTGATAATGGATGGTGGTTGTGCGAAAACAATAGTGCCAATGATAATGTAGCGGAAATGTTAGTAACGTAATGATTTAAGTAGCTACGGAAGTGAAACTAGCAATAGTTGTAAAGTTGCTGGATTAGCGGTAATATAATAGCAATAGTGATATACAAGGCTTTCAGATAATAACAATAGTAGTTAAGAGAGTTCTTTGTTGATGGTGGAATCAATTGAGGTGATGATGGTGGTGACTTTGTATTAGTATTGTATTAATAATAGTGGATGCATCTTATGAATCTAAAATGCAAAAAAAAAAAGGAATAAAATGCGAAGGGTATTTTAGTAATTTTTTCTTTAGATTCTTTATAAAGATAAACAAAAATAAACTCCTTTTAAATAATGCAAAATTGTACCCATAAAGTAAACCAAACCTAATGAACCAAGTAATTTCCCCCTTCTTACCTTTTCATTTCATAGTTTCTGCAGGATAAAACTGTAATTTTATATTGTCTAAGATTGGCCTCTGTTAGATTATGAAAGTTGAAGTTAGGTGTAAAAGATGATAACGAGATGAGGCATTTAACCGTGTTTCGTTGCAATCAATGAGGCTTGAAATCTTTTTCTTTTTCTTTTGGATGAGGTGAGAGGCAAGGCTAATTAACCAACTAGCCTTACCGGTCGACCGTCGCTCTTAGGTAAGGTTATAGCTTAATGCCCTTTTTATTGGGATACATATCTATTATGATTGTTTAACCCCTTTGACAGGTTTATTATGCAAAATTCTGTACTACAAGTCAGTTAAATGACCCCCTTAAGCTAGCCAATTGACCAATCTACGAGCCTATAGTCAAACTGACAACCTTATAGGTCCATTAGGCTTTCTTTAAGAGTTTTTCTTAACTTATAATAGACTTTAAGATTTAGAATGTGATTAATTTTTTAATAGTGGAAGTTTATACTTGTTTTTCCAAGTTTGATGTTCTTATGATCAATTAATGTTTCGGGGAGCAGGTTTAGATACATACTTACCATGTTTGTTGCATGTGCTTAATATGATAGATTTTTTTTCTTTTCTTTTTTGGAAAAAAAAACACTTGATTATATTGAAACTTCTAAATTCTTATTGTTTGTGTTTAGATGATGGCTGGATATCCAAGAGTACAAATGTGACCAAGTTAGTGCCTACTACCCAATATGTGGTGTTATCCTATATAGAGTTGTACGGTGAAATGATGTAGTAGTTTTAGGTGTTATCTTATTCAGTGGGTTTTTTTATTCGGATGATTATCAAGATAGGTTAGTATGTTAGAACAAAGATGCAGTTGTAAACCCCATAACCAACTACTTGGGGTTTCGATCGGTTAAATGATCCAATCGAATCTAAATTATAAAGTAAAACTAGAAATATCAGTAAAAATGATATCATAAGTTTGAATTTAAGAAAATAAGTAATAAAATAAAAGAATATAAAATTTTCAAATTTTAAGTATATTATTTGTTATTTATCGAAAATACGGAAAATGCATTCCGATAATTAACAAATTACTAGAGATAAATTATATGTACACTAAAACTCATAAAATAACTTAAATAATATTTAGGAATGTTTATTTGTACTATATATGAATTTACATGTAGGTAAAAATATGTATAATTACTTAAAATACGCGAAATACTAAATAATTAAAGAAAATTCATAATTAATTAAGGAAAAATAAAGAAAAATAAAAAAAAAATGAGGAAAATTCCATAAAGTAGTTGTGGAAATTTAGAATTGAAGAAACAAAATCTACTAATTAAAATGCAACAAATAGAAAGTGAAAAAAAGAAAAAGAAAAAGAAAAAGAAGAGATAAGGCAATTATCTTATCTAAGTAATGTACAATAATTCCCCAAGACCTTTATAAATACCGTAAAATTTTTAGAAGCTCATTTTAGATGTCTGAAATTTTAGAAAATTAGAAGAGAGGCAAAATTAAGAGGAAATTAGAGTTTTACAAAAAAATTACACAATTGGGGCTTTTAAGAAGTACCCAAACCTGACGAGTACTTGGGAGTGGATAGCCACCACCACCACATGGTGGTGGCTGCGCTCAGACCGACTAATAAGTCTACGGAGGCCGAAGCCACTCACACAGATGAGTCCAATTTCCAACCCAATTTTGTTTAATTTTGTAAAAATATTAAATATTCTTAAAAAATTTGTGAAACTCGTTATTCTGAAATAATTTTGTATATAGTTCTTAGGAAAAATATTGTTTTGATGAAAATATATTCCGTAATACATGGTTCTTAAGAAAGTGAACAAAACTGAATATGTTTAGGATTAGAAATAAATGATCTTAGGAATATAGTTTTGAGCCCAAAATTTTTATATAGACTACTTAGATGATATAGAACAGTGCTACGAAGCCCTTTTTCAAAAATTAATTTTTGAAATTTTTAGATAATTTTTAGGCCTTAAAATAATGCATAAAATGGGTTATTTTTTATTAATTAAGTAATTAAATGGTTAATTACTTATTTAGTAAATCATTATATGTTGCAAGATGTTCAAATCTAATGAAGTATGATATTTATATCCTTTAAGGTATTAGATGTAATTAATAAGGTAATTATGTAGTAAATAAGTAATAGGGAAAAATAGTTAATTTTAAGTTAATTTTGTAAATTAGGGTAATTAGGTGTAAAATCTGATTTGGGATAAATTTAGACATTTTGAAATATTAATTGATGTTGGGAGATAGTAATTAGAGTGATAGAAATATTAGATGTATATAATAGATGATAATACATAATATATAATTATTAGAAATATAATAAATAGAAGATATAAGGATAAAAATTGATATTATATAGATAATAGGAATATATAATAAATCTGATAGAAAACTTAGATTTATATAATTATATGAAAAATGTAAAAATTTCTTACATCAAGAGTAAATTTGGTACACTAATAAGAATTTAAGTGTACCGGGTGAAATAAAATATTGATTAAGAGTAATTATGGTATTTAGGATATTTGGAAGTAATGTGATTAATTTCATATTATGAGTTGAAACAAATTTTTAAGATTCGTGTATAAAACAGTACTTAGAAAATGATACGGCAACTAAACCCGAACTTAGCCTCAAACCTAGAATAATTGTAAAAGATTTGAGAACCTAGATAATTAGACATATTAAACCCTAAACCAAAGATAACAATAAGCGTTATAAGATAAAAACTAATCTATAACAGTTATAAGAAGACTAAGACAACATTGGTATTATAGAGATGATAGACAATGGCCTGAGCGAGTTGGATCTTGACTAAGCAAGCAAGCAGTCCAAGTAAGTTGGGATTAATATAGTGTTGTATTTTAGAGGCTTGAAATTGTACTTGATTGTGCTTGTTCTAAGCTGATGATATGATTTTTTTATTTAACCTGTATTGTATGATTTGTATGAAATGATTGATCACCCAAAATTGGACCTAATCAAATATACGACCTGTAATTATCAATCGGACCTGCATAGCAACTCATTAGGGGAAACCTAGAATTCTTTGGTCAAATACCGATCCCTTCGAAATGGATAGCGCCAGATAGCATAATTGGTCCATTCTTCATTCTTAGTTGAACTAAGTAATAGGTGAGAAGGTCACGGTAAGGGTGAAGTCAATGGTTCGAAGGTAATCACAGGAGGAGCGGTGTCTCTATTGCATAAGCCTAGGTTTGGTCGTGAGCTGTTGCATTATCAGCAACTCCTCAATCCGAATTACAGCGAGCGCAATTTTTCTAATCTCATAACAAGTCGAACAACGTCATGCGATAGTATTTACTTGAACATGCATTGTACCCAATAAGTTGGTTGATAATCTTATTTGTGTTTGTGGTATAGCTTTAAGTCCTCTGTTTTAACTTACTGAGTTGTGGTTGCTCACATCCCTATAACCATTGTTGCAGGTGCTAGCGATAAAGCGGCCTATAATCACCTTGACGCTAGCAACTACGGGATCTTGGAGAGTGAGGATGTAAACAGAAGAGCAAATTCATTCTCTAGTTAGAATTATTTTAAAGCTTTTAACATTAGATTACAAATTACTCAATTAGATTGTGAATAGATAGCTAAATCTTGTAAATATATTTAGATTAATTTAATGCGAATATTTATTTTTCTTAAATTTATAAGTAAACAATTTATTTAATGTATGAACTATTTAATTTAAAGCGGGTTAGTCGTGGATGCCTTATGTAGATTAGGTTTAGGATAGTGATTGTAAGGCCAATTTCTATCTTAGAATAGTTTACACAGCGAAACTGTTATGATTCTGCCGCTTTAGGGTGTGACAGCAATTGGATCATATAACTGATATGGGATCTAGTAGTGGACTAATGTTGCTAATGGCTAATTAGGTATTTGCTCTAGGTTGACCTAACTATATATCTTGGACTCATGAGTGTTTAGGGAGTATCCAATGTCATTTACATATATAAGTTTATATGTATTATATGGAGCTATGAGTTACTCTTGTTTCAAGATGGTGAGACTATATTACATTGAGTCATTAAATGGGGTAAACTACTTAAACACCTTCTAAAAGTTTCAAAATTGCATGTATTTCCTAATTTTTTAAAAGTCAACTCTTAAACCTCTTAAAGCACATGTTTGACCCTCTTCTATTGTATGATGGATGCCTATGTGGACCTCATAGTTGACATAGATTGAAAAAAGAAAAGAGAGAGAGAGAGAGAGAGAGAGAGAGAGAGTAAATGCCTCATCAAATATTTATGCTAACATTGGAAAAATTGAACCTAATTTTTTACATTTTTCAGGTATAGCTAAAAAAAAAAAAAGAAACAACTCACCATAGTGCACTTTAAAGAAATGTATATTTGTCATAATCATATTTGAATTTAAGAATGAAATTAAAAAAAAAAAAAACTTCATTAGAACTCTTGAAAGGAAATTAAATAAAATGCCTCTTATTTTCCAATCTAGCTTAGGTTCAAAAGTTTCAAAACTCGAGGATGAAAATTGTATATTCCATACAAGCCCCTAAAAGCTCAATCATAGCTAAATTTAACTAACTTTTCAATCAAGCTAAACTAGAAATAACTGAAAAATAAAACACCTAATAAGTTGAAAGTAATTAAAATAAATTAATTTTCAACCTAAAATTAGGTTCAAGAATCTCAAACTTCAATACAAATTTAGACTTAATGTTTTACCTTTTTCTGTTTTATCCTAAATCTTTCATTTTTATATTCGAGTCCTCAACCTTTACAAATGAGTTTTTTTATTGATGACATTAAATTTTTCATATACATATGACATGGGAAAATAATTAATTTAAGTAAATATATTAATAATATATATTATTTATTTAAAACTATTAAAAATATAACCAATGTAGAAAAATTACTAAAAAAAAAACTAAAAATTTATAAACTTGAACAAATAAAGTAATAAAAAAACTTAAAATTAAATATTTAGGTATATAAATAAAAAATAAATTAAAATTAGAAAAAAAAAAAACTGCTTAGTTACCCTACTCTTAAGTGGCTAGAACAATCACTGTATAAATCACTAGATCAAGACTCACTCAAGAAGTGGGTCCTTTAATTCACTGTTGGTGATAACTAGTCACCACCATTCCTAAGAGGGTTCCTTGATCTCCTTAGGATGGTGCACGTCAACTCTTATCCATAATTAAAGGAAAAAAGAGAAACGAAATATTTGTTTTGTAGGTAGTTTTAGCACCCCTTACCCTTCGTGGCTAATATGGTTACCAATTGGTTTTTTAAAAATAATTTCCTATTTTTTTAGTTATTTATTGAAAATTTTAATTATTTAATACTTTTAAATACTTTAATTATTTAAGTTTACATTTTTTATAGTTTTGAATTTTTTTTATTTTTAAAATATTTTAATTAACTGTATATTTCATTGATTTATTTAATTATATTAATTATTTAGACTAATTAGATAATACCACATGTCATATATGTCATATATGGATGAAAAATTTAATGTTATCACTATCAATAAAATGACTCATTTGTAAATGTTACGAATTTGATGAAAAAAATCAAAGGTTTAGAATTCAAATTTAAAAAAAAAAAAGTAGAAGGTTAAATTTGTTATTTTATCTTAAAAAGAAAACCTTTGAATTGTTAAAATTAATTAGATTTGCACAATTTTTCTAATTTAACTTGAGTTCATAAACAAAAAAAAAAATCATAAACTATATAATTGCTTCTTAAAGGTTAATAATTAATTTAATTACCTTTTTTCAATCTAACTTAGATTCAAGAACCTAAAGAACCCAAATAGAAATTTCATATACTACCTTAACTCCCATAAAAAGTTGAAATAAATTAAAATGACATGATTTTCCCAATTTACTTTATGGTTTAGGACGTAAAAAACAGAAAAGATAAACATATAATATACACCGAAAAGTATTAAATAATTTCAAATTACTCAAATCTCTTAATCTTCTACTTAGTTATGAAAACTTTAAAATCCTCTAGTAAAAATCTAAGTTGTAGTCGGACACGGTTTTAACTTATTAATTATAACTATACGGATAAATCAATACATCATAAAAAAGTTATCGTTTAAAAACATTTACTATCATCGAGGACTTAAATTAAAACAAAGAATATTTAGTAATTAAATAAAAATAAAAATAAAAAACGGTGGAATGTTAATGACTACAAATGTATTTATCTCAAAAACAAAAGAATTTAAAAAATATGGAAGCAACAACAAATACTAGTTATTACAAAAGAAAAAAAACTAGCTTCCTAACCCCCACAAACAAGCCAAGCCAATGAGAAGCCATGAACAAGCCAAAGTTAGTCCAAAAATACCGTTGGATATATATATATATACATATATTTCCAATATTTCAATCCTATCAACTCCTTTCAGGATATTAAAGTTAGTTGGGTCTTCTCGTTCCACACACACACACACACTCACACTCACACTCTTTCTGTTCCCAAATTATCTAACAGTCAACTCCTAACAGCCCGATCTCTCCCTCTCTAACTTACAACAGAAAAAAAAAAAAAGAACGCTTCCCCCATCACTTCATCTTTTGTTTTATATCCTTAAATCAATCCGACCCCACTTCTCTCTCCCTCAACAACAAATCTTCATTCCATTCTCTCTCCCTCCCTCCCTCTCTCTCTCTCTCTCGGGAAGCCATACCACAGACACCCTTGTGCCGTTGGTGAATATGCATTACATCGTGTTATTATTGTAATTTATTATTATTATTAGTACCTTCCTAGTTCCCTCCTTAAAACAAACCCAAAACACAATCCCATATTGTGCCATGGGCGTGGACATGTCGAATAACCCACCCCCCACTTCTCGTACCAAAGACTTCTTCGCCTCTCCCGCTCTTTCCCTTAGCCTCGTAATTTTATTATCCCTTTTTTCCCTTCCGTTCCATTCTAGCCTGTCCGGTGTTTTTAGTATTTACCTATGCACCTTTCTTTATTGGGTGTTGATATTAATATTTATTGTTTTTTTGTAGGCGGGTATTTTTCGGGATGCGGGGGCTGCGGCTGCTGCTGCCTCCAACGTGGAGGTGGAGGAAGGAGATGAAGGAAGCGGAGGTGGAGGAGCAGGACGGAGAGAGGATACCGTAGAGATTAGTAGCGAAAATTCGGGACCGGCAAGATCACGGTCGGACGATGACTTCGACTTAGAGGGAGATGGTGATGATGACAATGATGGTGATAAAAAGAAGAAGAAAAGGAAGAAATATCACAGGCATACCGCTGAACAAATTAGAGAAATGGAAGCGTAAGTACATATATATATATATATATATTTATTTATTTATTTATAGTAACCATGTTTACCGAGGATTCTGTTAACAAGCCTTTTTATTACATTCGATGATATGTGATGACTAGATTATATATTTTTTGAAACAGCTTGTATGCATCTAATAATAAGTAAGTAAATAGACCTTATAAGGTGTATATATAGTATTTTTCAATATGTAGATATGATCATTTTTATATTTACATACATATATATATATATATATATATATTTTTACGTGACAGTATATAATTGACAGAATTATAAATGAGGGAACCAATTATTAAATAATTATCTTTTTAAAAAAAAATTTCTTGTGAGTGGTAAATCATTAGTTGGAATTCCAAAACGCGGTAGTTGTAATAATGAAAACAAATTATTACGGATTTGAGCACAGGTGCTTTTAGTATGCACATGGCGAACTTAAATTCAGCCATTGACTCGAGGAAGGACTAGCCGGTGACTCGGTGCAAGACAGTATGGGTCATCGATTTTGGTGAACATTTATTTTGGTGAAATCAAAATGACACTTTGCATGTAAATACGTTGTAAGTATGTATGTATTAGGATACTAGTGTTTATTTTCCAAAAATTTACATTGAAAAGTTATTAAATGCATTTACATAAAAATAACTTGATTTTAAAAAGTTTACCGAAGATGAATAATAAAATTCTCGGTAACTCTTCATCTTTCATTTGTATTATGCTCAAAAAAGTTTGAGGGAAGGTAGTAAGTGTGTATACCGCAAAATCGATTTTTTTTTTTTTTTTATATATTTGAAGTTGAGTATAGTATAATTTGGAAATCTAAATGTTGGGATATATTTTTCAGGCTGTTTAAAGAATCACCCCACCCAGATGAGAAACAAAGACAACAACTTAGCAAGCAACTAGGTCTTGCTCCTAGACAAGTTAAGTTCTGGTTCCAAAATCGCCGTACCCAATTAAAGGTATATATGCACAATATCGAGTTCGATTTTATTTTAGTGCCAATGCATGTTGAATTTGGATCATTTGGATGTAGTTTGGATTGATTTTTCATTTTGACTATTAAAACGGAGTGTTGAAACGCTAAATGTAGGCTATTCAAGAGCGCCATGAAAATTCTCTACTAAAGACTGAAATGGAGAAGCTTAGAGATGAGAACAAGTCAATGAGAGAAACCATCCAGAAATCTTGCTGTCCAAATTGTGGCTCAGCTACAACCAGCAGAGACAATGCCTTGACAACACAGGAACAACAGCTAAGGATTGAAAATGCAAGACTAAAAGCCGAGGTAATTCAATCAATGCAAGCCTAACAAACATTCTCAAATCCAACATTTCAACAATGTTGTTGGTTTTTACTTCATAGCCCAGTAACATGGGATAATCTCTCTTTTCTAGGTAGAAAAACTTCGAGCAGCACTTGGGAAGTACCCTCCAGGAGCTACATCACCTTCGTGTTCAGCAGGGAATGATCAGGAAAACAGAAGCTCTTTGGATTTCTTGACCGGGATTTTCGGGCTAGAGAAGCCAAGGATCATGGAACTTGTTAACCAAGCAATGGAAGAGCTGAAGAAGATGGCAACTGCTGGGGAGCCACTCTGGGTTAGAAGCGTCGAGACGGGTCGGGAGATTCTCAATTATGATGAGTATGTGAAGGAATTCTCGGTTGAAAATCCGGGCGAAGGAAGGCCAAAGAGGGCTATTGAAGCCTCAAGAGAGACCGGAGTAGTGTTCGTCGATCTTCCCCGGCTAGTGCAAAGCTTTATGGATGTGGTAGGTGTTAGAATTTGATAAGATAGTTTAATTTTATGTTTATACCTATATTGACATTGATTGAAACTCAATGGGCGGACTTCCCGATTGAATCGAGAATTTCATTGGTCAAGTAGTATGCTAAAATCTTCTCTTGTGCATTTGTAGAATCTGTGGAAAGAAATGTTTCCTTGCATGATTTCGAAGGCGGTTACAGTGGATGTTATCAGCAATGGTGAAGGTGTTAATAGGGATGGTGCTGTTCAATTGGTAAGTTTGAATTATATTTCTTAAAAACCAAAATGCTATTCTTTTGTTTCCGTATTCTGAATCATGGTACAACCATATTTTGTTTTGAACTGTTCTTGGATCAGCTTTACTTTTTCCTTTTTTGTACCAAAGCAAATATTTTTCTTGAGAAAACTATAATATTAAATCTAGGAAAAATGTTTTGAAAATGTTTGCAACAAAACATATGTTACGCCCTAATTTTTACACTGTGGTCCAGCCACTTCAAGAAGTGGCTGTGTGTAGTGTCACTTGGATCCACTTTTCTTCTGTACCAAACTCATCTGAAAGTCAAAGCTAACAAGCATCTTACATTCATAAATACAAAATCTACCTTATTGAAAGGAAAAAAGAAAAGAAGAAAACCTTCATTTTATGTGAAAGAATAATGCTAATTAAATCAGAATGTAGATAGTCAACAATCCGGATTAGATGAGCATCACATGAATGGTTAGATGGTTGACTAGACTGTCTAGTCACTTTTAAGTGACTTGACCCAAGAATTTTCCTAAAAAGTTTGGAAATTTTTCTTGCAAGACAAATACACCCTTGGTACCTTTGCATTCATTAATAAAGTCATCAATGTTGTCAAATAGAACAGGCAATTATTATGGGCTCAGATTGTTCTGGCCAGGTAGAGTTAAATCCTGTGAATGTAATATCATCTTCATAAAAATGTGGAGTTGACCATTAATCCTTACCTTTTAAAGCTGGCTTATGCAGATGTTTGCTGAGCTGCAAATGTTGACACCAATGGTGCCTACTAGGGAAGTTTACTTCGTCCGGTACTGTAAGCAACTGAATGCAGAACAATGGGCTATCGTCGATGTTTCAATCGACAAAGTAGAAGATAACATCGATGCATCTCTAGTAAAATGCAGAAAACGCCCTTCCGGTTGCATTGTTGAAGACAAATCGAATGGCCATTGCAAGGTATTGTCAAATGTGCGGGAAAAAAAAAAAAAGTAATCTGTTATGAGCTTAATTGTTATGAGCATGTTCTTGAATGCTCTCAAATTACTTGTGATAACGAAAATAGCAAGTATGGCAGAAAGAAATATATGAATTTTTTACCAAACTATGGTCTATGGGATCTCATAATGTTCTTTGATTGGCAATAACTCAAGGTCATCTGGGTGGAGCACTTGGAATGTCAAAAGAGTACAGTTCACCCTATGTACCGGACGATAGTCAACAGCGGTCTTGCTTTTGGGGCAAGGCACTGGATGGCAACATTGCAGCAACAATGCGAACGGTTGGTTTTCTTCATGGCAACCAATGTTCCAACAAAAGATTCTAGTGGTAAGCATTTCATATCAACCCATAAGATGGTTTCCTTGACCACAAGAACTAGAGAATTCAACGGGGAATGTGAATTTCTGCAGGTGTTGCTACACTTGCTGGAAGGAAAAGCATCCTGAGATTGGCACAAAGAATGACACAAAGCTTCTGTCATGCAATTGGAGCATCAAGCTATCATAACTGGAACAAGGTCCCGGGCAAAACAGGAGAGGACATTAGAGTTTCTTCTAGGAAGAATCTAAATGACCCTGGAGAACCCCTAGGGGTAATACTGTGCGCAGTTGCTTCCGTGTTGCTACCCGTATCGCCTCACGTACTCTTTGACTTCCTAAGAGATGACACTTGTCGAAGCGAGGTTTGAGCTAAATTGAAAGCAAATGTGACAAATGAAACAGATGTATCCTTATAAGCATGGCGTGACTTAGACTAAGGGACGCTTTTTATTGTATTGCAGTGGGACATCATGCACAACGGAGGGTCAGTGCAGTCTATTGCCAATTTAGCAAAGGGTCAAGACCGCGGAAATGCTGTTACCATTCAGGTTGATTGTCTCTTTCCACAGCCTATTTCTGAACTTATCAAGAAAGATGAAAGTACAAATACATATGTAATCCAATAAGGTAAATTGTCTAAAATATTCGATTTCATTATTGCAGACAATGAAGTCAAAGGAAAACAACATGTGGATACTCCAAGACAGTTGCACAAATGCTTATGAGTCCATGGTGGTATATGCTCGTGTGGACATTCCTGGTATGCAGGCTGTAATGACCGGATGTGACTCCAGCAACATCGCGGTTCTGCCATCAGGTTTCTCAATTCTCCCAGATGGACTCGAGTCAAGGCCTCTTGTTATCACTTCTAGGCAAGAGGAGAAGAGCTCAGAAGGAGGATCCCTGCTCACGATCACCTTCCAAGTCCTAACAAATACTTCTCCAACCGCAAAACCGACGATGGAGTCCGTGGATTCTCTCAACAATCTCATATCCTGTACATTGAGAAACATTAGGACAAGTTTACAGTGTGAAGACGGTTGAGCTAATTAACTGTACAACTAATAGGTTTCTTCTTCATTGGTTTTTTCCTTTTTGACATTCAGCTTTCGAGAAAGCCACCAGTTTCTAGTATTGGCTTTCACTTGTTCTGGATGGAATGGAGGTTTGGATTTAGAGTATTTTCGGGGATGTTGTAGTGTATTAGGACAGATTAAAAGGGAGGAAATTTTTTGTGATTCATATCTCATATCTATCAATGAAGGAAAGATATGTGAAATTACTTGCATGTACAAAGAGATACATATTGTCTTTTATTATCCAGTAGTTTTATATAAATATGTCTTCCATGATTCACTTGGTATGTCTGTTCATGTGAGTTATTTGCAAGACACTCAAACCTCATGCATAGTACCAGATCTATGTGAAAAATTTTCACTTTTCACAGCTACAAACACGTTACATGCTTCCAATTGCTGATCCAACACAGACAAATGTTACTCATTACTTGCTCTCCACTTCCCTCTGGAAAGCAAAGAGTCTAAACCGTAGAATAGCGGAATTCATTAATATTAATAAATCATATCGTATGTTAGTACTATTTAAGTGTTTTTTAGACATAAACAAACTATATTTTTTTGCTTTCAATGTCCTTGTGCAGCTTATGCGAAACACAGAATACTAAGCAACCATCCCCTTTCAGGACATACCCTGAAGGATAAGGTAAATCTCAATCTGGTTTTCCCACCAATGAGGTTTATTCACTCAAGAAATCTCCTAGACATTAGTCAGGGTTCATCCGAGGACTACACTATCTGAACCAAACGCCGGGATCTTTGAGCCGATCAAGGAACCTAATAAAGTAAGTTAAAAAGCAGGAAATAGACTACTGCGAGATGGACCATCCCAATTTAGGTAGAGAATTATTTATAACTCCCACGTAATCAGAATTCGGAACAGCAAATATTTATCCTCGTGCTAATGACAATTGAACAGATAGTCTCCGTACTGCAAACGGATCAGCCAAGTTTGCATTCGGCTCAATGTCCCAAAAGAGTAATGATAATGCTGAGACAGTTCATTAAGAATTTAAAATACATCAATAATAAATTTTAAATTTTACCGTCCAAATGTTGAGGAAAAAAAAAAAAAAAAACATTACCATCTAAATATTAATATTTTTCTTTTAAGAAAAACCATCGTTTCTTTATACGAATTTGAATTACGATTTCAATGACCAAAATTACGATAGAAAGAAAACTTCCAGTAACAAATTAAAGTCCATCCTTCATAACAATCAAATTACACAAAAAAGACAACCTAAAGTAAACGACTTTATCATAAAACAACACAAGACAACAACCCAATGCCTAAAACCCCATTACAGACCAAACCCATGATTTTGATTTTCTTTCACTAAGGGTTGGATTCCAATGGCAACCCAATCTCACCACTCTTCTCCTTTTTCACACCCCCATTAATCGGAACAGCAAGAAAAGCCTTAGTCTTGCTAATGGGTCTGCTCTTCTCAAGCTGAACCGTATCACCAACTTTGAACTGGTTAAGTGGGTCATGAACTTGGTACTTCTTCTTCTTCCTGACACGGCGTTTGTATTTCGGGTGTGGAGCCAAGCGTGTGACTTCGACCGCTACGGTCTTGTCGTTCGTGGCGCATACGACGCGGCCCTGGAGGGATTTCATGGCGCGGATTGGAGGGAAGAAAGAGGGTGGGGAAGGTTGGGAAGAGAGAGAAGAAGAGGGTTTCGTGAGGAGAGAGAATGGGGTTGTGCCATGGAGGAAGTGGGTGTTGAGGAGAGACATTGGAAGAAGCACGAACAAAGCTGGTGATAAGGAGGGGAAGGGATTGGGTTGGGTTTGTTATTTGAGTATGAGGGTAATGGTAGAGTCGGATGGACCGATTCAGATCGAAACGCTTTGTAATTGAAGATGAAGGTTTAAGTTTCGGTTTAGTCTATCTTTTAAACCCTTCTTTCCTCCTTTACCTCATATAAATTAAATCGATCAATATTTGTTTAGACTTTTATTAGGTGGTTTTATACTTTATTGCTCAATGGCATTTGGAGTGATATGGTTATTTTACTTTTTTTTTTAATTTGTGGAATAACAATTCCCTTATTTTATTAATAAAAAATTATTTTACAATAAATAAAAAACTTTTATCACTTTATTTCATGGTAGAAATTACTATTAACTATTTGTTATAGAATGTAACTCTTTTATTTTAACATTATTCCTAGTTATTAAAAGAAAAAGAAAACAGAAAAATAAAAAGAAGTTATGAAATTTCTTCCTGGGGAATCAAATGCATGGCTTTAGAAGTTGACTTAATGGTTTTGGTCAAATTTAATTATTGCAAGGTTAGCACTATAAGCATATTTTATACCTTTTATATATAATTGGATTGCATAAAATAGTTTTTATTATTTATTTTTCAATTATATATTACAACTTTAAAAGAGAAATGAACAAATTCATCTTATTAAGAAACTAATATTTATATTATTAAATTACAACAATATTAGAATAATTTTTTATATACTGAATAAGCGAAGAATTATTCCACAAGTTAAAAAAAAAAATAACCATATTACTTTGCCAAATTTAATTGAGCAAGAAATTATAAAATTGCATCTAAAAAATCTAAAGGATGAGCAAGTACATACATCCAATTATATCTAAATGTAAAAGTAACTTTCATTCTACTAATTTTTATATATAAGATATTTTTTAACTTAATTATATATATAGTCGAAAGAGAAATCGAACTTAATATATTCTATTATGATCAAAATTCATACTATAACAATCTTGATAAAATATTTAGATTTACTTATAAAAAATTAAATCACATATCAATTAAGTTTTTCTATGTATTAACAAAATTTATAAAAATTACATCTCCTTTTATATACAAGGGGATCTATCTTTATTTCTTTTGCTTTCTCTCAAAAGGATAGACTTATCTAAAACCAATTTCTCCGGCACCACTCATATAAAAATGCATTATACATCTCCTTGAAGAGAAAAAAAGAAAAAAAGAAAAAGGCTATTTCCACGTGTAAATTCAAGATCCATGCAAAAATAATAAATTACAAAATCTCAATGCGTTTGCTTTCACCAATAGACTAAAATATTTACAAGATTCTCTTTGATACCGCCAAGAAGGTAAGAACCAGCAAGGCCATGGCTTCTCTAGCAACGTTTTCTGCCATACAACCTGCCACCACGGTCAAGGGCCTTGGTGGTAGCTCAATCACCGGAACAAAGCTCCATGTCAAACCTAGTCGCCAAAGCTTAAGACCCAAAAGCTTCAAGTAAGAGCACACTTCACACTCTTTGTTCATCGAGGGTACTTATCTTGCAGACAATAATGTTTCCGATATCGGTATATCGAGCACCCTTGATAACTTTCAAAATTACACTTCTACTCATTTTCTATTAATTGTATGCTTATATGCATTAGGCCCTCGTTTACAAAAATTAGCAGGTGTATCTTTGCAGGTGAACGACTGAGAAACTGGGATGTCAGTGTAATTTTGAAAGTTTCTGGTTGCAGATTACTGTTTGTAATGTTTGGATATTAGTATTTTGGTAACTGAAAGTAATTGTGCTAATCACGGTACAATTTAGTGGTAGGTGATGCTTGTAGGGACTACTAGCAGTTCGTTTCGATAGTTAAATTCCATAGGGTCATGCTACATGGAATGAATTCGTGCACAGTTCTACCTATTTTTAGTAGCATCTTCCATTAGTATATTAATATAATATACAGCACGATGGAAGCTTGCAGATAGAATAATTGGATGATTTATGGTTCTGATTCCCTCATATAAAAAAAACAACAACAACGAGAGATGCATCTATTTCTACATACAGTCTGTCTTAGCATTTTTCGTGAACCAAGTGGATTTTGCGTGCAAGTAGGTATAAATTCATTGTGAATTATTTGGTGTCTTTCTTCATAGGAGTGGTGCTGTTGTTGCAAAATATGGAGACAAGAGTGTGTACTTTGACTTGGAGGATTTAGGCAACACAACTGGACAATGGGACTTGTATGGTTCAGATGCACCTTCACCATACAACTCTCTTCAGGTTTGAGGCCTAGTCCATCTGTTTCCATTAGCTTTTTAGTTTGATAGCAGTATAAGTTTATTTGTAAATTCGAGATTAAGTTATTCATTTAGTGTTGGAAAATTAGTTCTCAAGCAATTCAAAAATGTTGAGTGAAGAAAAATATATGGCTGTTTTTGGCTAGCAGACTGGCTTTACAGTGTTTTGGCTCTTGCTATGGTTAACTTAATTTCTTCCCAATTCTGTTTAATATTTTTCTTTTTTCTGGTTAAAAGTGTACTTATATTAATATAAACAAGCTGTTGTATCTTTTCAATATCTTATTCCAATGCTTCCATAACCTAACTGTTTCTTTGTTTCCATGTTTGAATTACTTGAACCGTATAATAGATCGACTAAATTTTCATAACCTATAATATTTTCTTGTGGTGCTACAGAGCAAGTTCTTTGAGTCATTTGCAGCTCCATTCACCAAGAGAGGGTTTTTACTGAAGTTCTTGATCTTTGGAGGTGGCGCCACTCTTGCTTACTTCAGTGCCACTGCTTCGGGTGATATTCTACCCATCAAGAAGGGCCCACAACTTCCACCAAAGTTGGGGCCACGTGGCAAGATCTGAGCATGCTGTAATCTTCATATTTCAATCTTTGTAATATATGCAACCTTTATTAGTTTATGTTTGTAGACAACATCTAGGCTTACTAGATACATCTGGATTGATCAATGAACCATGTGTTTATTTTCAGTCTCACTTCGGATTTGAGTTGCCTATGTTAAGCGATAAACCACGCTAGGTTTATAAAGCCTAGACTTTTAGGTCACCTCGTTATAGAACTAAACTTAGCAATCTATATTCCTAATAATCAAGGATGCAGAAGAATCTGTCTTTTGAAGAGCAAATACTTGATATATCCTGTACCAATCATTTTGCAATCGCGACACCACAAATGTAGATTGGTTCTAGTTTCATAAAAGTTTGGAACTTATTTACTCAAATGAAGCACATGATATGTATTTAGTACTTTTTGACACCACACATAATTGACTCCTATTATAATTATCCATGTTGTTATTTTATAAAGTGCAACAGGAAATTGATTCCAAGGACAGGTTAAACATTAAAAAACCAAAAATTTTAGAGTGCTCTATTTAAATAATTTCTCTAATATCACATAATAAATAGATAAGCCTTCAGCATGTGGCAAGCTTGAAATCTCTTGGAGCAAATATGAAGATTTCGACTCAATCAAAACTTGCAAATTTGTTTTACATACTAACTGCTAAAAAAAAATGGAAAAGCCTTGGCTTGTATTCTAGAAGCTGAATAAAATTACACCTCTCATTATTTACAGAAGCGAAAATTAGAAATTAGTCATCACAAGTAAATCTTGTAAGCGTCCAAAAATGAACACCTTCAGTCTGAAATTTCTGTGGTATGTATGTCTCTTCCTGTGGGCTTGTTTTTATGGTCTCAGTTCTCTAGTACTTTGTCATCCTAATGTCGTGCAGTTGGACTTCTTAAACCACCATAGTTCTCGAGCTTCTCTATGTAGGAAACTTTCTTGGCAGCTACTGGTGGAAGTTTACTTGTTAACTTGCCGCCATCGGCTTCTTTGAGGGTGTCATCCCCGGAGGGTTCTTTCTTTGTTTCCTTGTCTGGTTGATCCAAACTCCACCCCATGAAATCTGATAGAGTCATTGATGTAGGTGTTTGTGTTTCTGCAGATTGGTACTTCTCAACCTCTTCTCGAGGATTGAAAAGTTTCTCTGATACAATTACAGTAGAACCTTTTAAGTTAGTCCTCCTGGATGCTTGTGATGGATCCTTTGCCATGTCATCGGCATGAAGAACGTCATCTATTCTTGATAAGACCGTGTAGGCCAAGCTCTCTAGTATCCTTGAATAGCTCTCTAGAATAGCATGCCCAACATCCTTAAAATGGTGACAAAATCCAAAGATTAGTATTATGATCATGGATGATGGCTAAATGCTAGTCAGAACCTCATTGCCCTGTTTTACACTTCTAAGGCTATTGAATGACAACACATGAAACTATGATTCAACTGACATTTTTTTTCCTAATAATACAGTTCAGTTAAATATCTTTACTTTACCACTTCCCTGACATATTGCATGAGGCATTTAAGCATAGCTACACTACACCTCAGTTATATAACATTACTATCTTAATAAGTTTAGGAAATACAAGAGATATCCCTAAATAGCTTTTAGAATAATTGCAGATGTCCTCTAAAGAGTTCTATTAAGGCAGGCTGAATACATGTTAAGAGGGGCATAACAATCCAACTAAAAGAATTGGGGCTGTTAGAATAATTCTGAAAGTTTTTAGCAATGGTTTGCATGATTTACACTATTCAATCTCCTGCCTTTTACAAACAACTTATCTAAATCCTCAAGCTAATAAATATAAGTGTGTGAATGCATGTGCTTCAACACGGAAGAAGTGCTAAATTTATGATTGAATTCTAGTTGTCATACACATAGCAAATAAACTCAGTGAAATCTTACCCTGTTGTACTGGATTTTGCTAATATCCAATGCTGACTGAGGAAGTCCTGGAAAGCGCTGTTTGAGAAGAAGTAAGATAGTCTCCGCTCGTTCTTCAAACTGCTCTCTCTTCTCCAAGCTCACAGTTGAACCCCAAGATGACTTTCCATCTTTTTGGTTCATTTTTCTCTTCCAGATCACAATGGAAGCCTCAATCCTGTTCTTGAGATCAAGTGTTTTATGCTCCGTTGACAAGTCCAAGGTGGAGAGGAATTGTTGAGGATCGAAGTAATCCACTGTTATACTCCTGTAGATTGAATCTCCGAGGCTCGATCTCCCATTCTACAAGTGAAAACATGAACTCAGTGTTAAACTTTCAAAACCACTGCTAATTGCAAACTTTTGAGATTACTATGATAATATTTAGCAATTTTAAAACTTTCACTATAACAAAAGAGAAATAAGTCTAGAAAACGTTTTCTATGAAACAAGCACACCCAAATTTAAAGCGGAGACATTGTGATCACTAGCTTTTCTCCTGATTTGTTTACCTTTGGTAGGGATTCAATGTAGTTCTCGGGGATCTCCATTTCAGACAGAACTTGAGCATTTATGGCCATAGCTGCTTTAAGCACCTGGTTGACAGACTCTTTTTGAGACAGTAACCATTTTCTTGTCGATTCAGATAGACCTTCGGGTGGCACTTTTGGAGTAGGTAACCACCATTTCTCATCCTGCCTCTTGCTATTTCCCTTCTCGGATTCATCTGCATCTTTCGAGACATAGTAGAATTCTCTCTGATCTTTGAATCTATCCAAACAATCCTGGAAACACATAAGCCGAATTTCAGAGAGAATTCTACGAAAGTCGTTCATATAGAAACCTGAAGAGTTTGATGTACACTTACAATAAGCATGGCATCTAGTTTTCGCAAGGCTGGTATGTTCATGAGCAGATCAGTCCGTTGCCTCGTTGTCATAATCTTCAGGATCAACATTAACAGAATGCATCAATACGCGATAATAAGAAGGCAGTTGAGAAGTATTAAATTTAATTCAACAATCGACTGAGATCAGCTGGTTGTGGAACTAAACTCAATACGGTAATCTAATTACAAGTATATAGACAAGAGAGATTTATGTTTTTACCTCCATGTTGACTCCATTTGTTTTCTGTTGGACAGGAACCATTTCAACAATTTGATCGGTAACTGACAAGAGCCAATCAATCTCCTTTTTCCACCTTGCTTTTGTTTCTGGCGCCATTGGCTCGAGACGTTTTTGCTCACCAAAGGCAGATGCTGCATCGCGTTTACCAAATAATAGGAAGGTAAGAGAAATAGCAAGAGCTAATATAATTTTTGGGCTAAATATGCGAATCGTTCTATTTTCACAAAAGCTCAACTTGGTCCCTAAACATAGTGTACACATTCAAATATTTATGGGGAGGCGAAATGACATTTCTTGGGGATGCATCCCCCACCTCTGTAGTAGTTTTGAGGTGAATTTGCAAATTTTTATGCATATATATAGACTTTTTTTGTGCATTCAAAACATTTGGGGATCTAAGTGAACAGAACTGCGCATTGAGCTTTGCTAGAAGGTGTCAAAATGACAGGATGATCAAACATACCAGCAAGATTAGTAATAGCATTTGACAGGGCCAAAGCTGAAGAAACACCTTTTCCTCCACCAGACATATCCTCTCCTAGAAGCAACTTAGCAAATTTTTCCTTCATCAGATCCATATCTGAAGCAAAACATCACATGAACAGCGGTAAATACCATCATCAGTATCATGCCATTTAAATTGGACAAAATACTCATCCAAGCCACGAACCACATTTAATTTATTTAGCAGATTTAGTTTTGTTTTACATATCAACATGTTCTTTTCACATGTTGAATTAAGCATATTGCATGCAACTAATTAATGATGACTCAAATAACAACAGAAAAACATGAGATATAGGACCTCCAAATCCAAATGTAACTCTAATCAATTATCACAGCGCACTATTTGGAGATAACCAATCAAATTACGATATTTCCCCTTCTTTGTGAAAAAAAATAAATAAATAAAAATATTGTAACTATACAAGTTTAGGTATGTTTTATATACCTTTTACCGCGTGAATATCAAATAAATAATCATGGGAGAAGACCCTCATGTGCAAGTTTTTATAAATATTAGAGTTTCTTGAGCAAGAATGATAGATTTTCCAATTTTTAATATCATGGTGGAATATTTGAGCTCTCACTTTGAGCATCAATTTTCGATGATTCCAGGATATCTCAACTATTTATCAATCCCCTAACAACAACAAGCACGTATATAAATAAAATGCAAAATATACCTGAAGGTTCTTTGACTTCTTCCTTAGTGGGGCGTGATTTAGGACCCCTATCATTATTGGTTTTATGTAGTGACCAACCAATTTGTTGTTTCTCAACAGGATGATCATTCAAAGGTGTTGATCCTTGACTTCTTGATGTCATCACATCATGATCTATTTGCAACGTCTCGCCGCCACCACCACCCATGGCGATTTGATCTTCGCTCAAACTCTTCCCATGCCTTCCTCCTCCATTCTCATGATGCGTCATACCCTTGAAATGAAATATCCTAGACCTATAACTCTCATGTTCTTGTTCTATGGCACGTACCATTATTATTATTATTATCAATAACCTAAATCCTCAACAACAAACACTAAATTCAACATGAAAAAGACTAGTTAATGTTAGTGTTTTTTTTTCATGCAAGGAGGGGAGACAAAAATGGGAACAAGCAACCTCAATTTCTCCTAAGTGAAACAAAAAACATAAACAAGAGATGTTTTTGGAATTCAGACAGAGAGAGAGAGAACTAGGAAAAGAATTAGGGGAGAAGCTTTAAATTTGGCTGGTGGATTTTGTGAAGAATTATTTTGAGTTTGTGTGTTTGTGTTTTGATGTTGATGTCTTTGTTGAACGTGGGGTGCATGTATTAGAAGGTTTCGGCTTAAGAGTCAAAATAAATAAATAAAGTGATTATTTTAATAAATAGAGAGGAATATTATTTTTGGGGTAAATGGTATTTTTTTTCTTTTCCTTTCTTTGTTTTTTTTTTTTTTTTGAAATTTGGTGAATGGTTGAAGTTGAGTGTTGAGAAGAGAACTATCCGGGAAGACATGCATCCCTAACTGTTTTTTTTTTTTTTTTTTGTCTTTAAATGGAAGTTCTAATTAAGGTTTTTCATATTGACAGGTGAGCTAACGAAATATAGTTCACACTTCTTTGTATTAAAACGGGGTGGTGGTGGGGGGTGACAAAGGACAAAAAGTTCAATTAATAATGCTTCGCAAGATTAAAAAAAATATATATATTTTTTATATTTTCTATTCTCGATTGTGCACATAAGAAAGAAAAAGAAAATTTGCATGCAAAGATTTAAAGTTTTTGTATTTTTTGTCTGAATACAAAGGTTTGTCTCTAAAAATGACAACTATTCTTCGTATTGCATACTTCGAGATTACCGATGTCGGTTTTAAGATCACTTACACTATCTATGTTCAATTATGGACTGCCGCATATATCCCAAGCAATAAATTTATTGAAGATATTCCATTTAAGATATCCAACTTCTTAACAATTATCGATTGCCACCTATATTAACGTCGTCTTTTGAATTGTTTCTTACACTAATCAAAAGTATCATAAATGTGATATCTTAATTAAAACAATCATTTAAGATGCATATTAGTCTATAATTAGACCCAAAAAAATAACCCAATTGATATATGGCTTTAAATAGAGTTCACATGGGTATTATCATTGACCTTAAAAAGTTCAATTGACTGAAATTTACAATTTCAAAGTCTAGGTAGTTAACTAAAAAAATCCATCAAAATATAAGTACTAAATGCAATATTATCTGTTAAAAAATTTAAAAATTTTGGATTTTTCTCTAAATTGGTTGATGCCGCCTCTTTTTCTTTGGAAAAAAAAAAAATATATGTATGCTTTATTTTCATTTCATCATTCTACTTTCTTTTCCAATCTCTTTCGGCATCATTTCCGATGTTTTTATTGATTTATTTTAATCTTTTTGTGTTTCTCTAAAGCTCAAGTTTTAATCTTTTTATAGATTTTCCTTCTCCAACTTATTTGAATCTCGTGTTTTCTTATCGCTAGAGTGTGCAAGCTTAATCTAGTTAAAGAGGGTGATCCCAGTATTTCAATTTTTTCTATGTGTCTTTCTCTTAAAGAATTCATATTTTTCTTTTTCATTCGATTTTTGGGTCTTTCTTGTCCGTATTCTTGTTTTATATACCCTTTTAGGGTTGTGGTTGGTGGTTCAGTTGTGGTACATTATACGTGTTGTTCATATTTCTAGATTTGATTTGTGTTTCTGGAATTAAGTCAACATTTGCCAGATGGGGCACATTATGAATAAACAAGGCTTAATGAAAGTGGATCCTACTTTTGATTAGTCTAAGTCAAAAGATGATTCACCTAGAATAATTACCATCTGCATCTTTTTAGGCTCATCTTCTTCAAATTCTCAAGCCATCCTAGGCTTGAAAAACGCTACAACCTTTAAGCTGAGACCGATGCGCTTTTATTGGAAGATGAAATTGAAATGCCATGCTCCTCTCTTACATATATGCCTTAATGAGTTCATTTTCTCATTCTCGATCAACTATGAAAGAAATTCAAGATATCTTTGATGCCGGGGGTTTCAAAGGCTTGATTAATATTAGGTTTCTTAATCAAAGACATGTTCTTATTCGTCCAACTCTTTAGGAAAATGCCATTCAACATCAATTCATCCCTCACCTGTTAGGTGAAATAGTCTCCACTTACAGATTTCATTCGTTTGTTCAGTTATCAACTAGTTCCTCTTAGATATTAGCTAATATAGTTAAAAATTTAACACTCTTTAACTTTCCTTAAGCAATGATAATTTGATAATTTCGAAACATTACGAATAGGGGCGCGTCTAGGGGGGTCCTATAGGGACCCGGACCACCCAAGTTAGGAAAAAGTTATTTTTTAAAAAAATTTTATAAAATGGAAAGATAAATATATTAAGTATATATTTTAAAGACCAAAATATAACATAAAATAAAGCATAGACTAGTAGATAAATATTTATTTTATGAGGTCTTAGGTTTAAATTCCATGTTTGTCATTCACTTTTTTTAAGATTTATTTATTACTCGAATGGCATTTATTTTTTTACATTTATTAAACTTTTCTTATTCGTTCACAATAACTAATAACATTAAATTCATTAATTACTAATCACATTCAACTAAATAAAATTTTTTTAAATTGCTCCTTTTATAAGTAATGCCATAAAAATAATTTTATTATCCACCATACAAGTATTCCGATTGTGAGACCCTATAATTTTAACAACTAGAAATGAACGGCTAATTAAGGGGAATATATACAATAGGTATCTCTAGATTTATTATCAACTAAAATTTGGCTACAAGGTCTAGTAATCTATTGTTTAAAAGAGGTAAAAACCCGTGGATTGTGAGACTTTGCAAATTAGGAACTAGAACATTAACACCTAAATCAAGGTGTTCGTGAGAGTTTTTTTTTTTTTTTTTTAATTAATCTTAGAATTGGCAACGGATCATAATAAAAATAATATATATTTATATATAAATAGATGTGAACCATAGATATAGACCTTGGAAATCGAAAAACAAAATGGTAATGCAATTACAACACTGAGTATATCAACATTACTCGTTATATATTGTAGCGCGAAGTTTGAGATTTAATCAAGCTCTTACGAATAAATTATTTGAGTAATAAAGATAATAAATAATATGAGATAATACTAGAGGGTATGTATATTTAATTAAATATAATTAACATGAAATATATATACATGCTCGTCAACATATATATATAATAACCATATTGACAAATACTAAAATGAGGTCTAAATGTATAGTATTTATGGGAGCATATTGTGGCCACCCTAAGATTAAGGAAAACGAAGATCAACTCTATCCGTTCTATTACGAGGATATATTCTATAGAGAAGATATATTAATAATTTAAAACAAAGGACCTATCTATATATATATATATATTCTAATGATTTATTAAATATGGACAAAGTATACACAAAAATCATTGTCATCATAAAATAAATTTAACAAAATATTATTCAATAGCAAGGGACCTTTACGTTGAAGTGCACTTAATTCTAAATATGGTTTACACGGCAACAAAATATGGAATTGGTCACATAGAATAATGCATGGCAATTGTCAAATAATGACCAAATAACTAAGTGCTAGCTTTCCTTTTCTCATTGGACTGATCAAAGGCTTTAACAGGTGTTGGCTTTGCTGGGTTACAGCAAACTGTTATAAACCTTTATACTAAGAAAACAAGAGAAACAAACTATAAGAAGAAAAAAAAAAAAAAAGAAAGAAGAGAAATTGGGAAAAGTCATAATCTACTATTTTCATAATTTACAAATACTGCTATTCAATCTTGTCTCTCCATTGAGGCGTTTGTCAACATGTTACGGCCAAATTCACGATGTAGAGAAGAAGAAAATCCGCAGGGCACCATAAAGAAAAATTTCGATTGAGAAGAAAAATAGGAGGGGAAAAAAAAAACTTAACCAAATCAATTGATTTTTAAAGACTCCAGTATGTTCTATATTGCTTTCAGTTTAATATAATGGTTATAAAGCTTTCTTTAGTAGTGGTCCTAATGTACTAGTGAAATAAATGTATTCCTGAAAATTAAAAAAAAAAAATTGTAGTGTGATCTCAAATTCTAATATGGGCTAATTAATACCTAAGTAGAAGTTAATACTCCATGGTCTACATACAGAAATAAGTATATTTAATGAAAAGATTGGCTAAATTTGATAAAAATAGCATTTATGGGATTTAAATGCAAGAGTGGTACTAATTTGTAATAACTATGTAACAATGGTAAAGTTAGGAGGTGACCTTATTTAATAATGGGAAATATGGGAAAAGAAACTATTGGTTTTTCGAGAGAATGTTATGCAATTTGATCATAATACATTTGTGGAATATTGTGATGATGTACGGTAATATCATATTTATTTTTGTGAATAAAAGGATATAACCTTATAAATAATTGCATTTTTTTAGGCCAAAACCACTAAAATTTTTAATAGGTGTACATTGACTTTATTAAATTGAAACGTTGGTTGTGTTGCTTATGGAATTTTAAATGACCAAGATTTGAATTGGTTTGGTAATTGTTGGTTATGTTGAAATAGGTTGACAATTGTTGGTTAAATTGATGAAACCGAGACAATTGGTAATTAGGTGGGTGAAACCATAACTTAGATATGCCAATTTAAGGAGGGACTAAGTATTTGGTAATTGAGGTAAGAGTTACTTTGGTGGAGAAGCGTTGGAATGAAGACCAAAATGTTACAAATTTAGAGTTATAAGGTTATAATCTAGTCAAAAGGTAAGTCAGAAACTCAATCATGAAATAGTCTAATGATACGTACCTATAATTGTTATAGTTAGAAGTTTGGTCAAAAAGTAGTTTGGTCCTAAATATTTGATCTCACTCAGAGTCAGAAGATAGGTCAGAAAATCGTCTACATATAAACTCTAAGAATCTATTAACGTCATAACCTTAGTTAGGATCTTAGTCAGAACCCACTTCACTAAGTAAGATATAGTAAATGGGTAAGAAAACTTACTTAACTTAAGTGAAAAACATGCTTAACAATTGAAATAGACTCTTATTTTATATATTAGATAACAACTGAAGATGTTATATTAAATAACTGTCCCGCCGTGTAAACCATTCTATGATAGTAACTGGCCTCACAGTGCCTACCATAGAGATAATCTACAGAAGGCGTCGACGACTCCTCGCTTTGAAGTAAACAGTTTGATTAATGATTATACAACAATTATGATAATTATCACAAAGTTCTATAAAACATAGATAATTATAAATAAGTCCACAGAGCTTCTCAGGAAGTTTTACATAATAACTACAGTTTACTAATTTACAGAATAACTAACAGTCTTCAACCTTTAACTACAAGGTCAGTCTAGTTACACATTATGTTAAATAACTTGATCCTCACACCCCTGGCTTCAAAAAGGACTAACCTCTGGATAATTGTAGGGCGGCATAGTACTGGAAGAGATTACAAATCAAAACCTACAAAATGATCTATAAGGGTATGAGCAACTACAGCTCAGTAAGTTGAATTGGAGACTCATGAATGCATACAAGCACAAACAGCGTTATCAAACAATTATTTTCATGCAATGCAACAATCAAGTGCTATCGCACAACGTAGTCCGGTCCGTTGTGAAATCAGAGAAATTTCACCCGCTCCAATCCGGGTTGAGGAGTTCCATGTTATGCAGCAGCTCATAACCAAACCCAGACTTGTGTAATGGAGACCTCGCTCCTCCCGCGACTACCTTCGAACCATTGACTTCACCCCCGCCGCGACCTCCTCTCCTGTCACTTAGTTCGACTGAGGATGAAGAAGGGACCATTTTGCAATCCTGCGCTATCCCTTTCGAAGGGGTTGGTATTTGGTTGGAGAGTCCTATGATCCCCTAACGGGTTGCAATGCATGACATTTTCGGTTATTAGGGTCGACTAAGATTAAATTTCGGTTAGGGTGTTCAACAAGTTCATACCAATTCAATCAGTCATAGAACAAATTCCAACACAAATTCAGATACATCAAGCACATGCGCAAACTATTTATAATCACAATCATATACAAGCCTAAGTCTTCGAGTACTACAAAACTAGTACTCTATTACAATAAGCAATAACCCAACTTACTTGAATTTGCTCAATTGCTCGATCCTCTAGTTGCGAGTTGATTTGTTTCTAGGTGTCCTATAATACAAATAGGTTCTTTTAGTACTTATATTTTATGGATTTTTATTCTAATTTATAATGTAACTCATTTTCCTCATGTATACCTACAACGTATTAATAATTCGTTGTATTCTATTTCGGGGTTTGGCTCCTAAACTAGATTCTAGTTTTTATTCCTAAGTCGTAATTAGGCTCGAATCCCAATGTAACATTAATCACCTTATGCTCGGGTATTCAAATATCCTATTGGGTCGTAATTTTGGTATTCTAAACTATTCGGTACACGCTAACCCTAATTGAGGTATCGGATTTATTCCCGATGTGTAAAAATCTTACATTTTAAGATATTTACTTAAAATTAAATATTATTTCAGATTTATTATTTTTCTGATTTCAATTATAATATTATCTAAATAACTTTATTTTTTTAGATTTATTAATTTACATTTTCACATATTCCTAATTTCTTATATTCTTTACCTAATTTCCCTAATTAACCATACTTAGTACCTAAAGGCTAGGATTAGGGTTCCACTGTAGAGATTAACTTCCTTAAACATCTAATTAAGATCCAAATCAGTAATTAATATCCTAATCACCTAATTAATCCTAAATCACCCAATTTTACCATCATTTTAGGGCTAAAAATTAACTTAAAATTTTCGAAAATTAATTTTAAAAAAATGGCTTCATAGCACTGTTCTACATCATATGAGAATCCTACAGAAAAATTTTGAGCCCCAAACTACATCCCTAAGCCTATTTAATTTCCGGTTTAATCATGCTCGGTTTTGAACAATTTGTTAAGGACCCTATATTTCCAAACATAATTAAACTAAATCAATATTTTTCCCTAAATCTACATACAATAAAACTTCAGAATAACAAGTTTCATAATTTTCTGGGCAAAATAACTAATTTTACAAAATTATACAAAAATCGGGGTGAATAAATGACTAACCGGTTCGAAGCTTTCTGGCCGTCCAAACCCCGTCCAAGGCTGTCGGCCGGTCCAGGCGGTGGTTCTAGTAGAGGGTGGTGGTGGTGGTTCGGTCGCAGGTGGTGGTGGGTGGTGGTTTTAGTTCACCTTGCTAATCTGCACAGTTTTCTTTTTTTTTTTCTGGATTTTCTCTCGATTTTTTCAGTGTTTCAATTTTTCTCAGATTTCAAACTGGCCAAATGACTTCTGAAATTTTTTTTCCTTATTTATAGACAAATGTAGTAATTAATGTGCATTAATTTGA
The DNA here is from genome assembly GCA_024138015.1 of Lumnitzera littorea. Lineage (NCBI taxonomy): Eukaryota > Viridiplantae > Streptophyta > Magnoliopsida > Myrtales > Combretaceae > Lumnitzera > Lumnitzera littorea. The sequence goes on along the minus strand of JAMXBB010000010.1, from coordinate 6,301,114 downwards.
TGGGATTTTGCCCCATTTCCTTGATTTTTGGCTTTTTGTTTGTCAAATTATTATTGGTTATTTTTTTCTTTTCTGTCCACGACCTGATCTTGTTGCAGTTATCCTCTTCTGATTTTTTTCTGATTTTTCTATAATTATTTTGTATTTTTCTTTAATTATTTACTTAGTTTTCGGCCAATTTTAGTAATTACGCGTATTTTTATCTACACGAAAATACATGTAGGTTACACGTGAACATTCCTAAATATTATTTTGGTCATTCTAAAATTTTTAGTATACATATAATCTATCTCTAATAATTTATTAGTTATTATATTATACCTTTCGCCTTTTCGGTAATTAGCAGTTATTATGCTTAAAATTTGAAAATTTTATAGTCTCCTATTTTACTACTTATTTTCTTAAATTTAAGTTTACAAGGTCATTTTATAGTCTCCTAAACTTTGGGTTTTAAGCTCAGACCTATGGTTACTTGGCTTGGCTTGGCTTGGCTTTAAGGCTTACAGGGTAATTGAAGAAGACTAGAGCAATAATACAAAGATATTAAGCGTTAATACTAGGATAAGTGGGAGCAATACTTCGCAGTATTTTTGGAGTATTATTTTATAATACTTGGAGGCTTGGATATGTTTTTGGTTTGTGATTATAATTTAGTTATTTATGCGTATCCTATGCATGTGCTTAAGTATTGCCTTATTACCGTTATGGGAGTTGAGCTCCCTACTGTAGTTATCTTATGAATACTGTTTTGTTTAGATCGCTGGAATTAGTTGATCAGCCTAAAATGAACTAACTTAAACTCAACTTAACTTCTAACTTGACAAACTTGACATGCATTACAACCCACTAGGAAAATAACTATAGTTATTAAGCTAAACACGGATTCTTCAATGATGATAGCTGAAATGGTCTTTTTCCTCATCCTTAGCCAAACTAAGTGATGGTAAAAAGGGGTGTAACAAGGTTAGGGACTGTAATTCGAAGATAGTCTTAGGCAAAGGATGTTCTTTACTTCATAAACCCAAGTTTAGCTACAATTTGTGAGTGCATGACATCTAACCTCTCAACTCAAAATAGAGTAGGCAAAATTTCCCTAATCTTATGTGGACCGAATAATGTCATGTGGTGACATTTGTTTGTACATACACTCCATTTAACTAACTTAATTAAAAACCCTATTTATGATATGCTGATTACGTACTTTTATCTCCATCCCACTTACTGAGTAAGTTGTTGCTCAATCTCTATAGTTGTTTTACAATTTCAAGGTAGAGTTATAAGCATACCACCTAATACTAGAAGATTAGGAAATGGGGTCAGGAGGTGAAGATCAAGAAGAATTGGCTAAACTTTCGTTTTAACTGTTGATTTTACTAACTTTTAAGAAAACTACTAGAATCTTTCTTAGGTAGCTCTTTAGTTTTCCACTATTGATGAATGTATTAAATATTGTAAACTTATAAACTCTTACAATCTTCCTCTTGAACTTGTTTTTTTTCTTTTTATGCGAATATAATTTTGTAAATACTTGTAAATTTTGAAACTTTTGTCGAGTATTGCTAACAAAAATTAATTTTTTTGGAAGGATTTCACTACAAATTTGTTTTAACAATCAATTTTTAAAAATTATACCACAGGTTTATAATAGGCAGGTACGAAATTGGATACTTCAAAGTAGTTGAGTTGAGTTCGCTTTATGTAAACTAGATTTAAGATAATAGTTATAAAGTTAATTTCTATCTTAAAATAGTTCACATGACAGGGGCTGTTATGACTCCGCTTCTTTAGAGTGTGATGCTAGTCTTATCATATAAAATATTAATAAACAATATCAATTACATGACTTGATTTAATAATTTTTTCTTTTTATAATTGATGCTGCAAAAATGAATGTGAATTATTGAATAATTGATTACCTAATAATTTATATTCAAAATGATATTCTTTTTTGTTTAGATTGCTAATATAACAATCATACAAAGTTGTCATGAAAAGAAATAATACAATACTTATATCTATGTTAAGTTGCTCTTTTTACCTTATTTGTAATTTCTTATTCAATTATTTTTTATCTATTTTTATTAAAAACAAAACTTACACAAGTTGTATATATTAATATATTTTTTTTCTAAATTAATAGTTAATTTTCATTTAACATATATGCATAATAAAAAAGGTAAAAATTTAGTTTTTTTAACTTCTTATGAAATGCATTGATTACTCTTAGTCATTTTTTAAATGAATTTTCCCATTATATTAAGTTTTAGGAATTATTGTAGGTCAAATCATTAATAAGATCATTTTACATATAAAAGATGTAATCTAATTAGGATAATAAGTAAATATTTTTCTATAAATAATTCTAACATTGACTTAATTATTGTAAGTTCGACCCTCTCAATTATATGATCCTAGATCCATCCCTGATTATAAAGATTCTAAGAACTAAAAGATTGCATAAAATAATTTGGTATTCCCATCCAAATTTATCAAAGGTGACCAAAACTAGCTTGAAAACACTAAATTGCCATTGTAAATATCGCTAATAATCAGCTAAAGATTTATTGTAAATATCGCTAATAATCCGTTTAACCAAATCATTAGCTTTTCGAGTTTTTGACATTACTCTATATGATATGTCCCTAAAACTACTTAGTTACATATAATATAATTTGAACAACAAGAAGAGCTAACAAGACATGCAAACCATCCAATAACTAAACATTCAAATAATTTTAATGTTGAAGGACAACATTAATATGCACAAATGTGCTAAATGAAGATTAAAGTTGCTAAAATACATTAATTTAAGGAAAATCTATCAACTTAAAGATTAAGCTATCTAATAGTGATAAAAAGTGTTACAAAAAGTAAAGTAAAAGGCTGAGAGCTCATAATGTAAAATAATATCCCCTTTAATTCTTTTTATTTCTTTTATTATGTTTTTGTTTTTGTTTTTGTTTTTTTTTTTTTTTTTTTTGGTCTTTGGTTTTCATCCTACTACTCATACTTCACTAATTGTCAGAAAAGGAAAAATTAAAAAGATATATTAGATATCTTTACTCATATGGGGTTGTAATTTGTAAACATACACAACTGAAAAGATCAACTTCCAACATTTTCATGTACCAAATATAGTTAAAGGTTGATTTTCATGGTGTTATCTAACTCTTTTCTCAAAGAAAAACCAAATAAGGGGAAGATAATTATGCTTGCTTATTTAGTTTTCTTAACTACCATCTCTAAATACACAAAAGTTAGCATTTTGCATCACTAACCTTTAAATTACATGCATCATACTTATTAAATTAATATGAAAACAAACAAATGATTTACCATTTTCTCTTGAATTAACTTTTAGCACATATCTCAAATTGATTAGAAAAAGAAAAAAAATGTCAAAATGATGCTCTTTATCATATTATTTCTTCTGGCTCTTATTTCTTGTGATATATATATATATATATATGTTAGCCAAAAAGTCAATAATCTTCATTATGCCCAATTTGTTTGACCTATAAACATTAGAGAGGTCTAAGGAACCCTAAAACTAACAAAAACATAGAACAAACATAATAATTAAATTATAGGTTGCCTTCTACCAAAAAGTATGTTTAAAGTCTTTAGCTCTATTTTCAACTAATCTACTAAGGTCCAAAGGGGGTGTGTTCCATCCCTACATAAATATATAGGGGAAATAGAAATCATGTAATGCAATTTATTTCTTTTTAACTAAAACCTGACTCTTCAATATATTTTCAAATTTTAATTTTTCTCCAAAAGAGATTTTTATGATTAGTATTAGCTCAAAAACTCGATAATATACTAACCACTCCCAAATTAGCTCATTCTCTCTCAACTCACTACTTCTTTAAAATTTTGAGTTGATTCTAGAATCCAATGCCCCTTCAATCTCTCAATCTCCAAAAGATGGGTTAAAGAATCATCTTTATCCCCTCTCTCTATAAGAGCCATTCACTAACACTTAGAAAACGAGGTTTTTGCTCAATTTCTCCTCATGTTCTTTATTTTTCTCTTTTTTTACTAAGTCATTCTTAGAGAAAAAGGGTTTTGAATATGCTTTCTTGTTCTTACTCCATTTACTAATACTTAACACCACTTGCCCATGAATGTACTGCTTTCATCAAGCTTCATTACAAATTTTGTGTAGCCTATTTTCCACTCGATTTATTTATTTTTATACTTTTGATCTTATTCTTCCTTTTGTTCTTTACGCACTTTCATCCTATTTTTCCTTCTTAGCATCTTCCCAAGCTTCAACATCTTATTGAAGATCAAATCATGTTTTTCACCATTGATTTCATCTTTTTGCAATTTTCTTCCATCTTTCAATTTTAGCTATTCTCTCGAAGTTTATTAGAGATTTTTCTAAATAGTACAAAGCGTTTCTACTTAGTTGATCATTCTATAAGGGTAGCAAGTGTTAGCATAAGTTTTCCTAACTAACATTAATAGCTCTCTTAATCACCTTTGCAAAGCTAACTATAAGACTAGCTAACTTGTTTAAGCAAATAGAAGGATACAAATTCTAAACCCTAGGTTGTTAATGACCTAAGACGAATTCAATTACGAACCCTATAGGCCTAAATAACCCTAAAATATGAGAATTGATTAAGAACACTTACCCATCAATAGAATTAAGGTCTACAAAGTTGACAACAGTATCAAATACTAAAACTAATAGCAAAAATCATATTAGTAAAAGAAGAAAACTTAGGAGACCAAGAAAAATTAACTTAATAATTACTTAGTAAAAAAAAGTTAAACTTAATGTTATAACCTTATATATATAATAAGTTATAAAAAGTAAAAATTATTAACAAATAGTAAAAAGTATTAGTTATTATAAGATAAAAGTCAAGATATTAATTATAAAGCATCTTTCGAGGATTAAAGATGACAAAAAGTGAGAGAAATACCACTTTGCCCTTGAAGCAAAAGAAGGTAGTAAAAAGTAAAATAGAATAGTAAAAAAAAAACTAGTAATAAAGTAAGGTATTTAAATAATAAATAAAGGTAAAAGTATGATAATTAACTGTGCCTCTTACATATAAGACATCATCATAACATGTCTCCAAATGAAAATAATGGATACATTGATAAAAGTAAATTAAATAATAAAATAATTCAGTAAAAAGTTAAAATATGATAAAAATACTTTATAAAATATCATAAAATACTCAAGAAATATCGACTTAACTCTAAAAATGTCAAAAAAAAAAAAAACTAATGACATGTCATAAAAATATCCAACAACTTGTAAGGAAAGTAAATAAAAATTTATAAAATTTGGAAATATCATAAAAATTATTAAAACATGTCGATAACTTCTTCAAGAATTCACCAAAAATTATACAAGTGGCAAAACATGTTCAAAAATTAGTCGGACATATGTCTTAAGGTCCGAAACATGTGCTAATTTTTATATGAATTTATACTTATTAGAAAATTATTAAAATATGTAGGTAACTTCTTCAAAAATTCACTAAAATTTGTACACTTGTCCAAAAATTGTGAAACTATAATGGGAGACGTGTAACAATATAAGAAAAGTGTGCCTAATTTTCCATAGTTTTTAACAATGCATACAATTCAATATTAATTTTTGAAAACTATAAATACCCCTTTGCTAACTTCAAAAATTTACACCACTCAAACCAAGCCTTTAAAATTTGGAGAAAAATTTATGAAGCTCCCCCATATTCATCCTAAAGGTTAGACAAGGTTGTAATGGTGGTGGCCACCAATAGGTGGTGGTTTTTATTGATTTGTTGGTTCTAGTTTTGATAATTTTAAAGCCTCCAATTTATGTTATTTCATAGAATCCTTTTCCCTATAAGTATTCTATAATCATATGTTCTTGTGATAATTTTCTAGAATTAATTTAACATGTTTTTTTTTTTTTAATTTTTGCAAGTTTCTACCCATTTTGTTAAAAAATACTTATTTTAAACAAAAATCATAAAATCCTATCTAGTAAATTGCTAAAATTCCCAAACTTTTTATCATAGTTTATTATATCCAATGTGATTTTTAAGTATAATGTTTAACAAGTATTAAAATATTTTCTAATTTTCTTGTTGAATTTTCATTTAAATATATAATTTACAACCAATATTATAATATACTAAAATTTCATAATAATAGTTATTATCGAATTTCTTTCATTTTAAGAATTTTTATAGTGTTACTTTATCATTTATATTAATTTTGGTCCAATTACTTTATATTTTAGCTTTTTCCAGTATTAGTTATATTATACTATGCTCCCAACCTTTATGCATAACTACCAATCACATTCCCTTTAACAAATCTATTACTTTTCCTAAATAACTTCATGTAAATAAATATAAACAATCATCTTATTTTACTTTTAATGAGAATAAATAATAAACTATATAAACCATTGGGATCAAATCAAAGCATTATTATCTAGTTGCATTACTATGAAACTTATTCCCAATTTATCCTACTTTAAAAAGTTGACTAACTAAAGGCTCATTTTTAGGATTTTCTATACAAAATCTAGGAATTTTAAGCACGCGCAATCCAAGTAAGTAGCCTACCTCACGGTAGTCTTAGTTGAGTTAACAAGGGGATATAAGTTGTTACATGCTTGTGCTTGTAATTGTAATTAGCTGACTATGTGCATGCTAAGTATGTGGATTTAATGATTGTATTAGCTAAGCCTACCTACTTAATGTTCTTTGCTTATGCATATAATATCATGCTTGAAGATGATTATACTGTTTGACCACATTTTAAAATTAAATAATGTTATATTTGACCTTAATAATTGGTACATACATTATATCCTGCATTATTGCATGATTCCCACCAACACTACTCGTACAATGAGAAAATGTTGTGACTTTCTTCTCTTCAACCTTGTAGAACTAAGTGATAAGAAATGAGGTCATTGTTTAGAGTTAAAACCCTAACTAGAGTAAAGTTAATTTCTCTAGTCTCATGATGTATAGGTCAACATTATGTAAATGGCACTTTAACTGTTGCATTACACTCTAAAAGGACTGACTGAACTTGACTTGACTTGCCTTACCTTGCTTGTTTACGTATGACGCTTATCTCTTGTCACTTATTAGGCACATGGTTTCGCTCACACTTCCATAGTTATTCTTTTGTAGGTTAACTCTACAAAAGCTTCAAATAGGAAAAATGAGTGAGGTTCAATTAATAGAAACTGACAAACCATTTTACTAAGCAACTAAAAGAGGGACTTTAAGATAAAGAAAGCATTGTTCTTCAGAGTTATTGGTATACATACTTCGCTACTACTAAATGCTATTAACTTGAATGTTAGGCTATAACGTCTCGGACCCTAAAGATGTTATAACCTATCACGTGTCCCTAGTTTTTTAATGATACGTTAAGACTCTAAAACTAACTAAAATCTTCACAACCTCTTGTAACAATTGCTTATCAAATATAAAACAACAATTATCTAAGTACACCAACTCGAGTAACTCACAAGCGAGTCACTTCAACTATAAATATACTCAATAACCAGATCTTGATCTTTTATAATATACAGAAATAACCGCCTCTATTTCTTAACTCAATGATAGCAATCTCTATACTTGTTGTAAATTTATCGAATCGATTTGTAGTTAAAAAAAATAAAAATAAAAGAATGAGCTAGAGCCCAGTACATGATGCACAAGCATATATGAAAACCAAACCAAGTCACACACATGCACAATAATGCAAATTATATCAAATATAAAGTAAACGGTAAATTAATTTTAATTCAGCCAACAACTAACAAAGAAGTACTCACAACCCCACCACATATTGATCTTTGTCTACATATATAGGTGGGTATAAATATAAATTTTCCTTTAAGTCTTTTACGTCCAGATCCAAAATACTTAAAATTTTAGCTGCGTCATCTCATTTGAAAGTTCACTAGGAATTCCCTGTATATGATTAACAGTTGTTCCTCTAAAGAGCCACCATTGTGAGCCCCTAGAAAGAGCTGTTCAAGCAAAATTAGCAAACCATTCATTCAAGCTAAATATAAATTAGTCTAGTTAGATCTTATCCAGTCCAGTAAGCATAACCAAACAAACAAGTACCACATACCTGGAAAGTCATATTTGAACCAATTACAAAATTCAAGTTAATCATGAACCCGAATCTAACAATCCGACAGTTATAACAAGAAACTTTTCTTAATCTTCCATTCTAAATAATCTACTTCAAACATCTTAAACAACCTAAGTCATCTTTGGATAACAACTTCTAAAGGCTCTCTAAACTACTATCTTATTCTAGAATTCTAAAGGTAACTAAAGCTAAACAAGAAAGTAAAATCAGTTCTTGGCTTAGAAAGGGAATGATTAAAGCACTTGGGATGAAGATTTGGAGGTTTAAGAAAGGAAGTTTCAAAACAGAATGTGATTCTTTGTAAAGCATGTTTATAAATGAGTTATAATAATTAAGATATTCAAAAAAAAATTTAGACGATAAATTATGCTTTAAAAAATAGGTTATGATATAAAGAAACTAGTTTGAAAACAAGGAATAGAAGAAAACTTAGTTCAACCTTCTGGCATGAACCAGCTACATGGTTCAAGGGCAACCAGCTGGCTGGTCCTTTCCAGCCTATTGTGATTAGAAGACTGGTTATAACCGTGCCCATAGTTCTAACCATAGGCACAATTTGAACCAAAACAATAATAGTGTTTTGAATTCTATTCTCAAACTAACTTAAATCTAAACTTTTCTTCAAACCCACTTCAATTACACCTCGATTTCCTATCAACCCATTAATATAACATACTTTTACACCATCCAAACTACAAATTTCAAATCAAACACTAACTTAAACCTCAAATCTACCAACAAACTTTAAGAAACCAACTTTAATCTAAAGAACAAGAGTAAAGATGAAGAAAACTTACTTAAAATGTAAGAATACAAGCTGTGAATCTAAGAGCAAGCTAAACCCAAAAGATTACATTGAAAACTCAAGAACACAAATTCAGATTTCAAGAGATTAGCTAAGAAAACCTATTGGAATGGATGATTTTCAAGGAAACAAGCTAAGAAATGAAGTTTAGATACTTAATTTTACCTTAAGATTAGTTTTGCATGAATTTCCTTAAGAAAATGGAGGCTTAAGTGCCTTGTACAGCTACAGTTTTAGAGGTAGTTTAGAGAAGAGGAGAAGGAGAAGGGTTCGATTTAGTGTTTTGCATAAAATGAGAGGGTTAGGTTACTTTGGGAAAAGATTAAGGTTTAAGAGAGTTAGTGGTTAGTTAAAGAGTAGAGTTTTAGTAAACTTTTGAAATCCCCAAAATATCCTTATCTAGCATTACAGAAGCCTTATGTACATCAATGTTGTAATGGTAGCTATGGGTTTTATATTATCATTAACTATTGGTATATACAGTAAGACTGTTACAATATAGGCACTTAGAATGTGATACTAACCAATTGGTTATTACAAATTTTGGTAAGTATAGATCTATAATATAGTTTCAAATTAAATCTCCTGTCCAGAATTCAGCCATCCATAAGTACCAATATTTAACATCAAAATAATAAGTGGATAAGGTTCTCTCCTCATTAACTCAATAGCTATTGGTCAATCACTATATATTCCTAATACTTCATATTAATGTAGACAACCAAAAATTCAAGATCAATAGTTAATAAATTCTTGACCCTAAAATAACTTAACAAAACAAAAACTAAATAGGATAATTGAACAAGTTAAGAGAAAAACAACAACAAACCAACAAAGATAACTACTTTGTTGCTTGACAAAAAAAGAAAAAAAGAAACAACAAAGAGAACTGCTTTAACAAACTAGAAAAGAAAGACAAAGGACTAAATCAAACACTAATTAGACAACTTGATATTTTTTTTTATACATTTCCTAATGGCACCACCAAACCTTTATTTGTTTGATACCTTTCCTCTATAGCACCATTAAAATGCCTTGATGTATAAATTATTTAGTAGATGCGCTTAAGTTGTCACATAAAACAATTAGTATTCTCATCCAAATTTATCTCATATTATTGCAATTAACTTCAAAATAATGACTCATTCTCAAATGATTAACTAACCATTTCTTAATAAAGGCCAAGTTAAGAAGGAAAAAAAATCATTAAATCAAGTTTTAGTAAAAAAAAAATAAAAGAAGCATTTATTGCAAGAATATACATAGATGATGTAGAATAGTTTGCTTTTGCAAATTCACATTCAAGTAGTTCCTACTAGAGACCAATTTCTATTACAATATAATGTATTAAAACTACATGTTTATGTACTTATATATAAATACAAATTCTTGTTTTTAAATATTTTCCCAACAACATATCATTCATCTTCATATCATATACCATAGAGTTTTTGAAATCTAAACTAGAGAAGAATACTATTAAAGTCGTTGTAGTCTAGTAACATAAACAGATAGTATCTTAACAGATGAACCAATTTCCGATCCTCTCCCTTAAAGTTGTAAAGTAATTGGCCAAAAAAAAAAAAAAAGAGAGAGGAGAATAATACTAATTTCTCATAAAGTAAACACAAAATAATTCTCAATATATTTTTATAATCATGTTGTGAAAAATAAAGTTATAAAATTATTTTATTTCAAGAAAAGTGCATTTTTAATTTTAAATATTTTATTATTCTTCCATTTGAGTTCTAAGCTTTTCCTTTCTTTTTTTTTCCCATTCCAATCCTCAATGTTTATGAAAGTTTACATACAAATCATGCTTTTACGTCGTCAAATCTACTATTGGTATATGATACAGGATAACCTTTGATTGGTCCATGTAATTAATCTAATTAATTGATATAATAAAATTATAAGAATATTATTTTTTATAAATGTTTGCAAATAATGAGTATTCAAATGTAAAATGAAAAAAAAAAGATCTATAATCCAAATAAAAAAAATGATGATACAATTAAGAAATAAAATATTTTTTTCTATTTTTTTCGTCATGTTGAATAAGTTAGAATTATTTTATTTTAAAATACAAACATCATGAAACCATGTCTCCATAATGTTGCAATCAAATTGAGTCAAATTGATATACTATTAAATTCAAATTTGAATCCGACTTGAAAACTCGAGACTCGAGTTTGATTGATTTTTAAATTTTAAACTCAAGTTCAATTTGAAAATATATATGACAAGTTCGAGCATGACTTGATTCAGCTTAAATTTTTTATAAATATTCCTTTACTAATATCGGATTCCTCTATATTTAAATATATTAAAATTATTCCAAACTTGATTAAGCTTATGAGCCTAGTGAGTTTAATATTTCAAAGCTCAAGCCCAGCTTTAATTTACTACTCGAGTAGCTCGAACTTGATTCAGCTATCACTAAATCAAATTTGAATAAAACTCGAGCTGAACTTAAATAGTTTATGAACTGATTAATTCATTTACACCCCTATGTCTCCATCATATTATACTCAAAAATAGCAACACAATAGTAGAGATAGGCATGGTTTGGTTCAATATGGTCCCTTTGAAATAAATCAAATCCAATGTTATAATTCGGTTTCTTTTTCTTTTTCTTTTTTTTTTTGCGTAATTTTATCTTAATCTTATGGTTCAATTTATAATTTTTTGAACCTAAAAAAAAGGGGTTTGGTTTGTGGTTTGAACCAAAAATTTCAAAATGATTAGAAGAAATGAAAGGGGATAAGTGCGATATGAAAATTTGGGTCCTCATGTTTGCATTTTTAGATGTAGGTTTAAAATAAGTATACATCGAAAGTTGAAAAAGTTAGAAACTAAGATGTCTACATTTCGTAATGGGGTTTTAAGTAGAGAACATGTACATAAAGTGACCATACTAAAAAAGACTTCAACATTAATAAATTGTAGGGGAAATTATAAAGAACTTCTTTAAACTTTAACGTATGTGCAGATTAACTCCATAAACTTTTAAAGTGTAGTTTTAAATCCCCTATAACTTTGATAAATTGGCAAGATAAATAATATTTCCTTTTTTACTTAAAAAGGTTACAGTATAGTCAAAATTTATGGGGTCTTAAAGCACATTTTGATAAGTGTAGAGGATATTTGCATATCAAAATCAAAGTTTAAGAGGATTATTCTCAACCTATGATTATTGTTTGTCAATTTATCAATGTATGTGTGAGAGAGAGAGAGAAAGAGAGAGAGTGGGATGTGTTAGGGTTTCTTTGTTAGAAAATGTTAATTTGTGCCAAGCATTCATTAAAGGACTAAATTTGGAAAAAAAAAATCGCTTTTTTATATGTCCTTTTCATAAATTGTGTAATAAGAATTTGAAATTTTGAAAAGCTTAATTCTTAATGAGAAATCGAGAAAAACTTTATTGGGGGATAAAATTTGTCTAGTTCCATTCTCTATGCTACAATGTCTTGTATTAGCATGCTAATCATATGCTGTTGTAACTAAATCAAAAAAGGGAAAAATATAGTAGTTTTAATTGAGCTATCTTCATAGTGTATAATAGTGGAGGTAACAAGTAGAAACATCATAGAAGGGTAAGAAACTTTGTTTAGGTGTTTGTGTATGTATGTGTGTGACTGTGAGCAATGCATTAGGTTGTTTTTTTGTTTGTTTGATTAGTTTTATGAGTTTTGATTGTTTTAGATCCAATCTATTTGCTATATTGGCATAAGGATTATATGCTGCTATGAATGAATTAAAAGTGGGGCATGCTATTTTATTGACCTGATAGTATATAATTGGTAGAGATATGGATAGAAATTCAGATGAGTGATATGAAAACTTTGTTCCACCAGGAGAAATATGGAGACTATTTGGATGATTGCTATAAAAGTTGTTCGGTTTGAGAAAAAATGAAATTTGATAAAAGTAAAAACAAAAGGATAAAAGGAGAACAGAAAATGTTAAGACTGAACATTATTAAAAAATGACCCTTCAATTCTTGTACAAAAAAACAACAGTATATATATAAGCCTAATCTAACTAACTAACAAAATACAACTAAACAAAATAATTATGAATTATTGAGGTGGATGAATGAGTTGGCAACTGACTCAAGTCTGACATGGACTTCTTGACTTGCAAAAACCAATAAACAGAGATAAATTAGTAGTTAGTTATGATAATCTACCATCCCCCCTCAAGTTGGTGATGAACAAAGAGCCAACTTGGATCTTAAAAATATTTACTGTGGTTCACGCAAAGCTTTAGTACAAATATCAGCAAGCTATAGTTTTGTTGGAACGTAAATGGTAGTAAGGAAACCTGAGTTGATATGGTTACGTACAAAATGTATGTCTATATTAATATGCTTGGTTCGAGCATGATGATAAGGATTTAAAGCAATCAAAATGGTAGATTTATTATCACTTTTCAAGGATACAGGTAGAGCTACTAGAACATGAAGATCTCGAAGAATATATGACGTCTAAAGCACCTCCTTTGTTGCAACAGCAAAGCTTCAATACTCAGCTTCAGTTGAAGAGGTTGAGATGGTGGATTTTTTCTTTTTTTGTTTTCTAAGACACTAGAGCTAAACCAAGGAAGATGCAAAATCCACTAACTGACTAATGATCAAGAAGATTTGCAACCCAATCTGAATCAGAAAAAGCATGAAGATGTAGATCATTAGAAGAAGAATAGAATAAACTATGAGAAAGAGTCCCTTTAAGATATCTAAGCACATGTCTTGCAGCATGGAGATGAGGAGTACGTAGCTTGGATAAGAATTTGCTCAAATAGTGCACTACAAAACTAATGTTAGGTCTAGTAAAGGAAAGATAAGATAAACGCCCTACTAATCTACGAAAAGATGTAGGATATCCAGTAAGGTACCTTAATGATTGTCCAATTTTAAACCAACAGGAAGAGGAGTAGATGTGGGCTTACAAGTAGTCAATCTTATCTCGGTAAGAACATCAAGCAGGAACTTGTGTTAATTGATGAGACACCCTTGTTCTATTTTGCATAACTCAATTCCTAAGAAGTATCTTGTAATACCTAAATCTTTAATTGTAAATGCACTATGTAATTGATTTTTAAGATCAGTAATCAAATAATCATTAGGACTTGTGATAAGAATATCATCTACGTAAAGCAGTCAATCCTATCTTAATAAGAACATCAAGTAGGAGCTTGTGTTGATTGATGAGATACCCTTGTTCTATTTTACATAACTCAATTCCTAAGAAGTATCTTGCAAGACCCACATCTTTAATTGTAAATGCACCATATAACTGATTTTTAAGATTAGTAATCAAAGAATCATTAGGACTTGTGACAACAATATCATCCACATAAAGCAATAAGGCAACAAAACCAGAATCACGATGAAGAGTAAAGAGAGAAGTGTTATATTTAGACTGTTCATACCTAAGTGAGAGTAAAAGGCGTGAAATGTCTATGTTATATTGCTTAGATGTATGTTTTAATCCATACAAAAACCTTTTAAGTTTGCATACTTGATTGGGTTTAGCTTTTGTATAGCCTTAAGGAGGTAACATATAAATGTCCTCATTTAAAAAATCATGCAAGAATGCACTATTCACATCAATTTGACGTAAAGGCTAAGCTTTAGCAATTATCATAGCAATGAGGATGCACAAAGTACTTGACTTTGCTACAGGCAAAAAAGTATCATGAAAATCTTCACCCTTAACTTGAGTGTAGCCTTTAGCTACCAATCGAGCTTTATATTTCTCAACACTCCCACTAGATCCATATTTAACCTTATAAATCCATTTACAACCTATAGGCTTCTTATTAGATGGTAATTGAGTAAGTTCCCAAGTATCATTACTCTCAAGTGCATTCAACTCTTTTTCCATAGCATCTACCTACTCTTGATGTTTTACTGCTTAAGAGTAATAGGACAGTTCTTTAATAACTAGCATGTTAACAAATGAAATCACATACTCTTTGGGAAAATGAGAAAAGGCGTTATAATTGGAAAAGAGGATAAGCAATAGATGAAACATAACTGGAATCAAGAGAAATATTAGGCTAACGAGAGTTGATAGCAAAAACATAGTCCTTAAGCCATGATGGGTTAGACTTAGGTTGGGTTGATCTTCGAAGGGACAAGGTCTCATGTAAACCATGAGTAGAAGTAATACTAGTATCAAGATGATCAATAGGATTGAGAGATTGCATAGCACTACCTTCACATCTTGGTACAGATTCAAATAAAACAAGACTTATATGTTGAACGATGGGTTTGTAAGAGATCAGAAGCATCTGTCTTAAAAGGAAATTCACTTTCAAAAAAGACAACATCACAGTTGACTTGGACTTTCTTACTATGAATTATAAATCTTATAACCTTTTTGGTCATTAAGATATCTAAGAAAGATTGATCTAGAAGCTTTTGGATCAAATTTGTCCCTTTTTGGTGAAAGATCAACAACAAAGCATAAACAACCCATGACTTTAAGTTTACTATAATCAGGCTTTTTGTTAAACAACAGTTGATTTGGTGTTTTCCAATTAAGAACATACATGGGTATGAGGTTGATAAGGAAGGTCACAGTGAGAGCACATTTACCTAAAAATTGTTTAGGTAAATTTGCAAACAGCCTAAAAGATCTCACGGTATCAAAAATGTGTTGATGTTTTCTTTCAACCATTTCATTTTGCTAAGGTGAATAAGGAATAGTACGTTGATGGATAATCCCATAAAAGTAAAACAAGTCTTTGCACTGTTTAGACATGAACTCTCCTCTATTATTTGTTCTAACTATCTTAAGTGTAACATTGAAATGATTATGCACATATTTAAAGAACCTATTGAGGATAGCATGCACTTAAAATTTATGGTACAACAAATATGTCTATATAGCTCAAGAGAAATCATCAACAATAGTGACAAAGTAAGCAGCACTACATAAAGAAGATACATGATAAGGACCCTAAACATTTATATGTAATAGTTCAAAGATACAAGATGCTTTATTACTGCTTGGTTGAAAAGGAAATTGATGAAATTGTGATTGCTAACATGTGAAACAATGGAAATTCTTAAAATCTAGATGTTTACAAAATTCTAGAAGTTGTAACTTAGAAATGAATGTATGTCTTAACTGATAATGTATTAAGTGAACATCCTTATTGTGAAAATTTGATGTTTTAACAGAAAAACAACTTGTTCTATAGCTAGAAGAAACAATCTGACCAACTCTAAGCAAATATAACCCATTCATAGCTTGCTGTAACCAACACTTATGAGATGAAAAGTCTCGAAAAATACAACAATTTTTGTAAAAGAGTGCCTGTGATGAGGACTCTTTTACTAACCTTTGAATAGATAATAGATTACACTTAAACCCTAGAACATAAAGTACATGACTAACAATGAGTGTGTTTGTAATATGGACTAAACCTGCCTTATTAGCATGAAGGATAAATCCATTTAGCAACTTGATAACATCAGGAGTAGATAAACTTTCAACATCAAAAAGAATATCAAGGATTGAAGTAATATGATCAGATGCACCAGTATCTACTATTCAAACAAGAAAATTTGCATGCAACATATTGGAATGTAAGGTATTTTGTAGTAAACTAACATCACCTACCTAAGCCATGGTTACAATCGTATGAGTAGAGTCCTCTTTAAATGTAAATATTTTGTATATCTTCTCACATATGTCTTGTTCCATCTACTTATCAAATTGCCTGTAAGTAAGATCATGTATAGCAATCCAAAGGAGTATTAGATACACTTTTGCAAGCATTGCTTAACGAAATCTGCTTATCCTTTATAAGAACCTTCTTGCCTTTGTATTAGTCCAGATAACCAACCAATTGAAAATGAGAATAAATTAAATGACCCTCAAATTTACAGTACTTATAGAAAAGACCTTTCTTAGACTTCCTTTTGTCAAATGAAATCTTAGAACCTGTTTTAACACTAGAATAAGAACTAAATCTACTAGTAGCATATGCAGATACATCAAACTCGAAACTAAGTGTGCCAGACACCTACTGTTGCTTTTCAATATGTTGTACAAGATAATATGTATGATTTACAGTTAGTAGTTTTTAAGTAGAAAAAATTTAATTATGAATTCTATCATAGGCTTCATTAAGCCTCATCAGCAATTGAATGAGCCTATCATAAGATTCATATTCCACTACTTTTTTTTTTTTAAACCACAATTACAATAATCTATTCTACCACAATCACAAATAAGAAAGGATCGCAATTCTTGCAATTCATGCCAACATCTCTTGAGCTTATTAAAATACAAACTAATCGATTTATTATTTTGTCTCAAGTTTATAATTTCATATTAAATTTGAAAAACTAAAGGTCCATTGGCAATTTCATACTGTTCCTTCACTTCTTGCCATAACTCATGAGCAGAAGTAGTGTAAAGAAAGTTTTGTACCATTTCAGCCATCATTGATTTCAATAATCATGACTTAATCATATAATCACATCTATTCCATTTTATAAGATCAAGAGAGTTCTTCTCTGACTTTGCAATTGTTTCATCAATAAAACCTAACTTGACCTTAGCTCCTAAACTTGACTTAACCTTGCTCCATGAAATGTAATTCTTGCCATTGAAAAGGATGTTTTCGATGGACATACTTTGGAACCTAAAAAGTAATACAGACCGTTCATGGTTGCTTCCATGATCCAATTGTTTATGATGAATTTCAGTGAAATATCTTCGATTGAAATTTGCTTCAAAATCCTCAAGGATCAACCATAAACTTGCTTTGATACCATGTTTGGTTTGAGCAAAAAAGAAATTCAATAAAAGTAAAAACAGAAGGATAGAAGGAGAACAGAAAATGTTAAGACTGAATGTTATTGAAAAATGACTCTTCAGTTCTTATACAAAAGAAATAATAGTATATATATAAGCTTAATCTAACTAACCAATAACTAACTAACAAAATATAGCTAAACAAAACATTTATGATTGTTGACATGGATGAACGACTTGGTAGATGACTCAAGTCTGATGTAAACTTCTTGACCTACAAAAATTAGTAAACAAAGATAAATTAATAGTTAGTTATGATAATCTGTCAAAAGTTAGATTACTTTCTTTGTGTGTGTTAAGTATAGTGCTTATAGGTTAAGTGTATATTTTGTTTTAGTGAAGTAGCATTCTATACAAATTGTCCTGAATATGAGGGTCAATTTAGATATCTAATTTAGAGTGTATTGTAGATGGGTCAACTCTCATTGCATTGCATTGTAGTTCACTATTATTTCTTATTATGGTGAATCAGGTGTTATGGATAAATGAAGATATTATTAAAGGCATGAGATTTCAGTTGGCAAAATTCCTTATACTTTATGTACTACTAGTATATTGGTTTGAGAATATAACACAAAGTTGTTTCACCAAGAACATCCAAGCGTTCATAAAGCATTTGCGATAATCTCGTTTTGATAAAATAACTTTGGTAGAAGTTCATGCTATTTAGGTTGTGCATCATGGATGGCCTAGACCTTGTGGTTATTAATAGTAAAAAGAAAGTAATTTATTGGGAATGTTATATGGATAGTCATCATCAAATAATGTTGGAAAAATAGAGTACAAATAGTTTACTATGTAAAGTTATCCTTTTGTCTAAAACTCAAATTCATTTGGCTGCTTCAAGTGCTTTACAATGTCTCATTTATTACAATTGAGTCATATATTCCCAATTTCAATGTGGCATATTGAGAAACTTCCATAAGGAAAACTTGTTGATTCTTATGCGAGAATTTAGCTAAGTTAGGGTGATTATAATGGTGAAAGGGGATTTAAGAATCAGTTTGTAGTGGTGATTTCTCTAGTATAATTTACCCTTTTAATAATGTTTTAGGAATCTTTTTGTATGTTATCCATTTTGTCTTTTCCTTATTTAGTATAACCCTAATGAGGCCATATAAATACCTTACTACCTTTGTACATAGACAACAATACGTTACATCAGATTATTACAAGTTTTCTTTTGTGCGCAATCCTAATGTTCTCATTTATCTCTTTAACTCTTATATATTCCCTTTAGTAAGCATTTATATCTTTAACTCTCATATATTCTCTTTAATAAGGAATAATTGTAAGCAACTCTAATATTCGAACTGATGAGTCATATTTAAGGAATTATAAGTTGAGTAGGATCAGTTAGTGCATCATATCCAATTGGTAGCTACCTAGATTTGCTATCCCTTTTTTGTTTTTCTTTGGTTCTTGTCCATTGCAGTGTTTCTCCATGTGTACAAACCTAAAGATGCATCATACACTTATAGCAGGGGGTTTGCTTTAATGCCATCTATAACACTTAAGCCAAAAGCAGTGAATAAACTATTAATCATTTGACTCAAAAGTTATAACTATGTGTTGATAAAATATTCAATATCATAACTTTGTAAACTAGTATGATAATTTTCCACTATCCATATGAGACATTTAATCATGGGGCCTCTTTGTATGACTCATGAAAAATATACAATCTTTGTCATGTTTCATGGTTCAATTCAGTTTGTAACTTCTTAAACATTCAAAAAATTGTTTAATTCGTTTTTTAATTATAAGCCCCTAAAATCGTATTCAGGGTAACCATACTTAGATTTAGAGTATTTGAAGAAATTTATCTGATTAAGCCTGAACTTTACGATTATGTTAGAAAAGTTAGTTAAAGTGACCCTAGTAAAGTAATATTTTAAAAATAATGACCTAAAATTTCAATTTTAGCCTTAAAAGTGTAATTATCTAATACAACATAAAACTCATCGGAACCCCTAAAACCGAGCCTGAAATACAACAAAGCCCTACAAATAAGTTATCTAAACTATAAAAGTGAATAATATTGCATAATATATATATATTTATAAATATACTTGGTATATATAATAATTATAATCATAAATTAACTCGAAAACCTAAAAGTATATGAAATAAGCTATAAAATCGTAAAATTAAATAGAAAATATATTTTAAAAATAAAAGATATGAATGAAACACAATTATATGAGCATGATTACACGTTACATATATCAAATATATAGAATATATGCATGTATATTAATAAAATAATTAAATGTTAATATAACATACACAAAATATCGAAAATTTACTTAAAAAATCAATTGAATCTTATCCAAAAGCAATTGACTTCATCAGATTTCACCGTGGTAGCCTCAAAACTGCTGGAATTGCTAAGTTAAAAGAAAATCAAAGGAAACTAGCCACCTTATGCTTAGAAATTAGGGGAAAGTAAAAGGAAAAAAAAAAAAGAGAGAAAAAAGGGAGGAAGGTGTTTTTCGTTACATAAGTTTAAATTTGGTCGGATTTGAGTCATGATAAACTCTTTAATTCAAGTTAGAGTGAATGCAATTTCTTCAACCTCACAATGAATTACATAACATTATGCGATATTGCAAATAATTAATTATATTGCATTTTATTATAATTAATAATCTTATTTGCGTTTGTATGGTACTCTTATGTCTATGTCTTGCTTATTAAGTTAGTCGTACTCGTATCTTTATAAACTCTTTTCATATAATGAGTAAAAGTTTCAAGATTGGTTGGAAAAGTAAGGAAATGATAATTTACTGAATTTATGCTTTTGACTTTTCTTTTTGTTTTGAGAAATGTAATTGAGAATCCTTAAGACGTTTACTAGTTTTTTATCTTAATGTAAATAAACTTTAAATCTTGTGGCTTTTGTAAACTCGTAGTGTAAATTATAGCTCTCTATATGAAAAAGCTTATACAAGTATTGTTATATTATCAGACAACAGATTATCTTGAATAGATATTTTACAAAACTATATGATATCTCTTATTAATAACAAGTATCAAATTGGATACTTTAAATTTGTTAAGTTGTATATGTTTTATATAAATTATATATACGATAATGACTATAAAATTAATTTCTATTTTAAATTAATTTATACAATAAAATCATTACGATTTTTTCTATTTGAAATGTAAGATTAATTTTCCGAACCTCAAAAGTGGCTCAAACCTCCATTTCGATCCACTTCACGGAATTGGATTTTTATCCAAGTTCTACTATGCTTTTGCCCGCCACTTAATGATAATTGAATTAAGGGTTCGAATCGCAATGAGAAATGAAAGGCGTGCTCTGCTCGCACTAAAAAGACAAACGAGTTGGTGGGCCTGACACGTGTACTAATGGAAACTATTCTTCTTCAACAGTCCCACTTCGGCACTTACGACGCTCGAACCACATAAATTCAGTATCTTCCAAACTTACGGGAATCCTTAAATCCCCAAATTGAAACTCCAACACTAACCCTAAATTCTTCCACAATGGATTCAATCGGCGTCCTAATGGCATGCCCAATGAACCAATACCTTGAGCAAGAGCTTGAAAAGCGATTCAACCTCTACAGATTCTGGCATTACCCACAAAGATCCCAATTCCTCACGGAACACTCCAATTCAATCCGCGCTGTCGTCGGTAACGCAACTGCTGGAGCCGACGCTGAACTGATCGATGCTCTACCGAAGCTGGAGATCGTGTCGAGCTTCAGTGTAGGGTTAGATAAGATCGATTTGGCCAAGTGTAGGGAAAAGGGGATTAGGGTCACGAATACTCCTGATGTGTTGACTGATGACGTCGCGGATTTGGCAATTGGGTTGTGCTTGAGTGTGTTGAGGAGGCTTTGTGAGAGTGATAGGTATGTTAGGAGTGGAAAGTGGAAGAAGGGTGATTATAAGTTGACAACTAAGGTGAGTGTGTGTGTGTGTGAGGGGTATGTGTTGGCGTATTTTGTTGGACAATGTTAATCTGTGCCGGGCATTCATTAAAGGAATAAATTTAAAAGAAAAAAGAAAAAAGAAAAAAAAAAAGTGCTTTTTTGTATGCCCTTTCCGTAAATGGTGTAATGAGAATTTGACAATTTGAAAAGATGAGTTCTTAGGGGTAATCGAGGCAAAGCTTAAAGGGGGATAAAGTTTTTCTGGTTCCATTCTGTTTCCTACACTTTATTAGCCTGCTCATTATATGCTGCTATAACTGAATCAGAAAGGGAAAAACATAGTGGTTTTAATTGTAGTATATATTGGTGGAGGTACCAACCAGGATCACGGTACAAGGACAGGCAACTTTGTTTAGGTGCTTGTGTGCGTGGCTGTGAGCGATGTAGTAGGTTGCTTTTTTGTTTGTTTGATTGGTTTTATGAGCTTTTTTGAATCCATTCTGTTTGCTGTATTAGCATAAGAATTATGTGCTGCTGTGAATGAATTGAAAAATAAAAAAAAAATAAAGGGAAAAAATTACAGGGTCATGTTAATCGGTTGACATGATAGTATATACCTGACCAAGATATGGATAGAAATACAGATGAATGATATGAAAACTTTCTTCCAGTGAGAGAAATATGGAGATTGTTTGGATGATTGCTTTAAAAGTTTGATTACTTTCTTTGTGTGTTTTCAGTGCTTGTGAGTTAAGTGTATGTTTTGTATTAGTGTAGTAGTATTGTATACGCATTGTCCTGAATGTGAGGGTTAATTTAGATATCTGAGTCTGAGTATGCTGCAGATGGGGGCTCTTATTGCATTGCATTGCAGTTCACTATTATTTCTTACTATATAGTGAATTGGATGTTATGGATAAATGAAGATATTGTTGAAGGCATGAGATTGTGGTTGGCAGAATTCCTTATACTTTGTGTATTATTAGTATACTGGTTTGAGAATATAACGCAAAGTTGTTTCACCTGGGACACCCAAGAGGTCATGAAGCATTTGAGATGATCTCATTTTGATAAAATAACTTTGGTAGAAATTCATAGCTGTTTCGGTTGTGCATCATAGAGGGCCTAGACCTTGTGGTTGTCAATGGTAAAAAGAAAGTAATTTTTGTGAATGTTATACAGATAGCCAGCATCAAACTATAGTGGAAAAATAGAGTTCAAATTGTCTGCTATGTAAAGTTATCCTTCTGTCAAAAACTCAAATTCATTTGGTTGCTTCAGGTGCTTTATGATGTCTCGTGATATTATAATCAAGTCATATAATCCCAATTTCAGTGTGGCACATTGAGAAACTTCCACAGGGAAAGCTTGCTGATTCTTACATGGGAATTTGACTAAATTAGGTTAACTATAATGGTGAGAAGGGATTTAAGAATCAGTTTGTATTGGTAATTTCTCTAGTATAATTTATGTGTAATGATGATGCACTCAGAAATGCTTGTCAGATGATAGGACTAGATATGGTTGGTGATATTAGAAGAAATCTAATATTGTCTGACTACAATATGAAGGTCCCGATTAGAACAGCATAGATAGCTTTTTGATCCATTAACCAGCTTTTAGCCTCAGCTCCCAATCTTTGCTGCTAGTAGATGCTAGTGTATGTATCTTGCTGAAGTTGCCTAGGTTTATCTTTGATGGTAGCTAACAAAAAATGCCAATTCTTGAGCAGATCTAATTAGTCTGGTAACTAAATTGTAGATTTGCCAAGTATCTGTGCTGAATATCCACTATTATATCTTCTAACAGAGTTGGTAGGATTTTTTCTTGGTAATTAAGATGGTGAAGTATTACATAATTCTTTCAAACTTTCTGCTTTCAGTTCACCGGAAAAACAGTTGGCATCATTGGTTTGGGTAGAATTGGAACAGCAGTTGCCAAGAGAGCTGAGGCTTTTGACTGTCCCATCTGTTATTACTCTAGAACTGAGAAGCCCGATTGCAAATACAAGTACTACCCAAGTGTTATAGAGTTGGCATCTAATTGCAATATCCTGATTGTTGCATGCCCTTTGACAGAAGAAACTCATCACATTGTTAATCGTGAAGTCATGGATGCATTGGGACCAAAAGGTGTTCTGATCAACGTTGGAAGAGGTCCACATGTGGATGAACCTGAGCTTGTAAAAGCACTTGTAGAAGGACGACTTGGTGGTGCTGGACTTGATGTGTTTCAGCATGAACCTGAAGTTCCGGAAGAACTCTTTGCTCTTGAAAATGTTGTCCTGTTACCTCATGTAGGAAGTGGTACGGTGGAAACTCGCATGGCCATGGCTGACCTTGTCATTGGAAATCTAGAGGCTCACTTCATGAATAAGCCACTACTGACTCCAGTGGTTTAATTGTTATATAAAGGTACATCGATGCAAGTGTTCATTGAGTTATTCTCATTGATACTGTTACCAGTACGTGCTTAGAAATCTGGGTAATTGTTTTCCAAAGCCTGTGGATCTCTTGATGGAGAAGATCTTTTGTGCTTATGTCAACATTCTTCATTTTCCCTGGCTTTGTATCGTAACATTCCGCTATAGTGGCAATAAGAAACGAACTGGACGATCAACTCAGCTTTATGGCAATATTAAATGTTTGTAAATGTTCTGCATTTTCTATGTCACTGCAGTAGTAGATTTCATAGCTCATAGCTTCATGCAGTTAGGGAAGGGAGATAGGTAATTGAGTACTCATGTTAACAGGTATATTCAGGTTTGGTTTGTTCAGAAAGGTGCATATCAAGATGCTTGAGATCCAAGACTTTTGAAGTTGAAGTCCTTGCAATTTCCTTTTCACTCAGTAAATTATGTGTTTGTGTATGCAAGTCTTCGTGTACCCATTGTATCTTTCTGAGTTTGCGGTTGGTGCAGAGCGCAGATGATTTTTTGGTTCAGGTTAGGAAGAGCATGTGCGCCACTAAGCTGGCAAGGCATGATTATTGGACAAGCTATTCGACAGCTCTGGTTGAGCTCATCTTCAAGCATGGATCAATTCTTTATTTTGGGTTTTGCTAACAGCGCTCTCAGAGCACTTATTTGTTAGAGATAGCTAAATTTCAAGACATCAATTACTCATTTTACGATAAAGAGAAGTACATTTGAATAGCCCATTGTTCTTATTATAGTGTATAGTTAAATGCATATAGGGCGTTTTATGCATTTTGTGGACAAATCCTCTATTTTCTCGGTCAAAAAGGGGTTTATGAGTAGGCCCGGAGTCTATGCTTAAGAAGTTTCTCGCACAAGCCTGGCTTGTCCAAGATCTCTTATAGATTTAGGTTGCAAACCTTATTTTTGGGTAGTAGCCTTGCGATATATGGAGAAATGCATGTTTCCTTTTTCCCCTTTTTTTTCCTTTTTCTTCTGTTCGAAGAAATGCAGGTTTGATGTTGATAAAAATGCACGAGTTTGGGTATTTGACAGGATAAACGAATATGTTAAATCTTCTGTGTTAATCTATTCTGTGACTTCCAGATATATATCATCCTCATGTTCATCTTGCAACGCCCTTCCTTCCTATGCGCATTTTCATCACCTCGAGCTAGAAATTGCTTCCTCTATCTAAATTCTAGATATGGATTCTGGGTAACGTGTCATTTCTCATTTCATCGTTTGAATAAATGGTTGCTTTCTGTATGTAATAAAACCCAAAAGATCTTTTGTTTTATATTTTATATTATTGATACAACATAAATGATTAGTTACTACATGTATAGAAAATGTGTTTTTCAGATTCTAATTCGACCATTTTATCATTGATTTTATGTACTTTTATTTTACATTTTAGTTTTTGTTTTTTTTTTTTTCATCTTGTTCGTAGATAAATCGGTAAAAGTTCAAAGATTTGGAGCTAAATGCCCAATTTCAAAGGCAGGAGACTAATCGCATACAAAGGTAGTATGAACGAGTGTAAACCACTGAAGACTGAATTTCGATATGCTGTTGAAGTTGTTCATAGTTTTGGGACAACGAAATTGTCGGTTGAATAGTAAAGGTATGGAAGTAATATCAATCACGGTGGTCTTCATGTTCCATCCATGTCTTTGAGTACACTGCTGCATTTTGTCTGGAAGGAAGCGGCTATTCTAGTTTTGCTGTTTCAACTAATCCTTAAGAAACGTATATGTAAGTTGGACAAATTTGTTTGATCATATATTATTTATATTTCTTCTATTATTGATTGTAATTGATAACTGCTTCATTGAGACAATTATTTTGGAACAATGAATATCCACCAAGTAGAATCTTTTGATTTTAAGCATCTTCATGCAGCTAAATTGACGGGTTCAAATGGTTCCAGATACCTCTACTAGGTATCCAAAGTAGGGAAAATAAACAATTAATGTTGGGCATGCTCTCTAATCAAGCCAAAGAGTCATAAAGAGCACTAAAACTCTCGATGGTTTATCCAAAGCACAAGACAATGGAGTTGAAACTGGTCAAGCATAGGAGGGACCATGTTGGATCTACTTGTGATCTTCATTTTCCAAGCTTTGCAATACCTGGATAAGAAGGCAACAAAATGGTGTCTTCTTTTACAGAGAAAGAGGGAGTGACTAACACATTCTCTCTCTCTCATTTCCAGGCCCTTCCCATAACTTCACGATTTGCAGCGAATTGGTAATGGAACTCAAGATACCCCTTTGAAGATGAGAAAGTTGAGTGTCTCTAGTGTAAAGTAGATGAAAGCTCCTTTTGAATGTGTAAAGAAACAACCAAAGTTTGAACCCGCAACGCATTGCCATCCGTTCCCATTTTTCTTGTCAAATTTCCATAAATATTGATGGATAAGTGCCCGAGGACTTATTAATATGGCTTTTTTAAAAAAAAAAAAAAAAAAAACCTTTTACATCTTTTCATATGAGTTGTGTAATCGACTTTAAAAAAATATGTAAAGTTTACCTTTTAATTCTTTTAATTTGTATTTCAAAACATATATTCACAAAACCTTTTAAATAATATTTCACTAAAGAATTATTTAGAATACTTGTGAAGAATTTAAAAGAGAAATTTTTACGCCTTCAATATTTGATTATGCACTTCATTAAAAAGAAAAGAAGTATATGATAATATTAAATTTTTTTTCTTATTTTAATAAATGCATTTAAAGTGCTGATTAATGGTTTCCTTGAAATAATTAGACTAATTTTACCATTTTATCACCTCCTAATTCAACCTATTTTCAACTTAAAGTTACTTCTTATGAACAAAAACTATGGTTATGGAAGCTATTTAGCTCAAATTTTTATCTAATTTATCAACATACAAGTTGGTTTCGATTCGGAAAAAATGTTTTGCAAATAGAGAATACACGATATATTGCAAATCGGCGCCTGAAGCAAAATTTCATACGATTCGAACAAGTTAATCCATAGTTAACAATTATACATATTTGCAAATGGTGCAAGTAAACTTCTTTGTCTTTGTCTTTCCATCTTAATTTAACACCACATGTAATGGGCTCTACCAGTATTAACATAGCCGGTGATTTTCACCAGCCAAAAGAGAAGACAAGTGGGTGAAAACTAATGGAAAGGAATAGAAACGAGTAAAAACAGAAAGATATGTAATTTTTAATTTGTGCTTGATAATATGTAAAATAAATGGAAAGGAAAAAAAAAAAGGGAATATTTTCAATTCTTTTGTTTGACTGGTTTTGTAAAAAGGAAACAGAGAAAAATAAAATTACCATTTAATAAATTTATTCCTATTTTATTTTAATGAAGATTGTTAAAAGGAACAATTTTTATAATTATCATCTAATTTCTATCTATTTCTACTAATTTCTCTCCAATTTTGGAAAGAAAAGAAATAGCACTCAATTTTTTTTTCTTTTTCTACTTATTTCCATTCTGCATTTAAATTACCAAACATGCATTTACTTCCATTTCCACCGATTTCTTTCTTTTTCTACCATTTTGCTCATATCCAAACATACCATTCATGAAACTGTTAGCAATCAAAAGGTATAAAAGTTAAATCCTATGAATTTGAAAATATATGGACCTAATTGAGAAAAAAAAAATTAATAAAAATATAATTAAATAAATAGATAAATAAATAAATAAACAAACTAAATTTCACTAATCAAAATCGATAGTATTCTAAATTCTAGAGGCATATTGTGGATTTGAGATTTGTGATTCTTATAGTGGAAAATTTAGTTGGTAAATGAGAGAAATTTGCATGTTCACAATCAAAATTAATAAATATTATATAATTTCAAATTATATAAAAAAATATTACTAAAATACTATTATTATGTCGTATATTAAAGTTGCGATTATTATACTTCTATGTATGCCGTATCTTTCAAAAGTGACATTAGCATTGTCATATCTTGTTTGACCTTTATCACATATGCAAGGTACATTTTCTTTAAAACAAGTGGCATTTCACAAAAACAATTTAGGAATGGTACCAAGTTTAGTCAAATCACATCCTCTAAATGCGATATTTGTGTAGTTATTATTGTTGCATCTGAAAAAACGATTTTTGCCTTGTATTTACATAATTAAGTTTTTCTAATTCATAGTTTTGTAATTTTTTTTAGTATTGGTAGATACCTGTTATACCTAGTAAAGGGCATATAACTTACTATTAAGATGAAATTTTTTATACCAAACGTGAGAAAAATATTATTCTTTCTTTAAGAAGATATTTTCACTAGTCAAAAAATATTTTATTTTTTATTAATCACAACTACTTTTCAGTGGTCAAGTACATGCCTTTCAAAACTTTAAATCACTAGTTAGCATTTTGATTTTGTTTATCAACATAATATTAAAAGAAGTTAAAAAGTTATACTTTAGCATATATTTAAACAAATGCCAAAAAAAAAAAAATCCAAACAAACAAAATTAAACTGTCTCAGTACTCAAGCATCTAGTTCTATTTTTTCTTATGAAAAAAAATAAATAATAATGTTTTAGTCTGAAATTCTTAACAATTGAATTTTGGTTGAGAGAGAGAGAGAGAGAGATTACATGTTTGATGTAGGCTGCAATCTTCTTATAGTCAAAAACATCATACAGATCCAAAGCTTGAGAAGCACAGGCCATGCCTTGTACTAGCATCTTCACTGGCATATCTGTGTCTTCAACCTCAGCTTTTCCCTCCAACATCCTTAAATTCCTCTTCCAAACGCTCTCTTATGTTTTTGTTTTTGTTTTTTTTTTTTTTTTTCCCTTCTTATTTGCCAAACCAATACTAAGGTTATACTAGATTCTTTATACCAAAACATTCTACTTTCTTTTATGACTTGGTAGTTCCATAGTTGGAATTAAACCCAATAAGGCATCATCTCTAGCTGGCATTTTAGGCTACTTTTTCTATACATCTAAAATTTCTTATTTCTCCCACTCTATGTGCCTTTTCCATTACCCCATCATGATTGATTCTTCCCCCAGTCCGATGTCAACTTCAGTGGGATAATTTGAGGCTATAAAGATAATGTTCCTTAGGCTCATTTTGTCAATTTAAAGCTAAGTATTCAATCACTCGACAATATAGTAGGTTCTATTAATGAATACTCCCCTGATACTTACTATGAAAACTAATATTAATTCTTTTTGATGAATAAAATATTAAAATTTAAGAAATTTTTTATGATCTCGTTCTTATTTTTTACTAGATTAGTTCAATCTTTCGTCGTACTATTGATTTACTTTTCTTTAAATCTAGATTACTAAACTAATTTTGAATTTAACAATTTAGATTTAAAGAAATGTAAATTATCGATGAGATGAAATGCTAGATTGATCCTGTAAAAAATGAGAATGTAAAAAAATCCTAAAATAATAGTATTTATATGTGGGTCTTTTTGTCATATTTTCAAAAAGTTAATTGAGCGACTATCGTGAATTTGTGGATCTTAGATGACTTAACTTTAGGCTTCTTTGAGAGGAAGGCTTTTTTACCGGGAGAAAAAAAAAAATCTTAGGCTTCTTAACAACTTAACATACTCTCGAATGTCAATTACTCACATTTATGAAATAACAAGTGCATAAATATGTAAGAATTTTTTTTATTTATTTAATATCTTAATAAGTTCTCTAAGGCAATCCATAACATTTTCATATTATATCTTCTTACAATTGGAGTACCTAGATGAAATCTTTTAAATTTGAGAAGTAATAGTTTTTATAACTTAATAAGAATTAACAGATATTGTACCCACATTAAGGATACCAAAAAAATAAAAGTAATTTAAACAACTTCTCCTAACTTTTTATTACTTCACTTTTCCAAATAATCTCCATATATCCTACCTCTTCAAACAATAACTTTTCTATATCCACTTCTCCAAATAATATTCTTATAACTTTCATGTACTTTCTTTATTTATTTATTGATTATATTTCTAAGACATCAAACTAAAGCCAGCAACTTTATATATATAAATGAACAACAAGAATCAATGGATGCGTATGTTATTACTCAAAATTTCTTAAAAATGTAATTATTTTTTCCTAATAGATATTAGATTGAGGATTCATGAAATTATATTCTCTAATGTTTAGCTTTGCTTCCTCCTTAAAATCTCATTAGAGAATTAGTAAAATATTATCTTATTCATAATCCTATTGAATGAAATTGACCAAATATAGCATTAGACTATAGTGTTAGTGTATATTGTAGGTGTAACTCCTAGGTGAACTCTTGGTGGTCCGTCATTCGTATATGGTAATGAACTGACAAAAAGGACGTAGTAGCGGAGCAAAGCCTGTAGTAGCAGAGCTAATCCCTCTGACGCTTAAGTTAGTGAGGAAAGTATTGGGATTCAAGTGAATGAAAAAGCAAGTAAAACAAAAGAGTTCCCAAAAGTGTCAAAAGATCCCTTACCTATTGGCTTTACTCTTATTTATAAGTTAAGGGATTTGACCTATTCAAACATATGTCACGAGGAGAATAGTTTATGTGAAATCCGAGGAGGTGGCACTATTAGTATGAGAAAAGACTTCCACCCTTTCTATCGGCTAATAAAGGCTTGAGTGATGGGCTTATCACATCTGTAGAAGGTGCCCACCTTAGGTTAATGGCTAGGCTGTAAGCTATATGTCAAGTAATCACTTAGCATTTAATGATGAGAGAGAAAGAAAAAGGGAGAGGAGGGTAAGTTTAGTTATATCAACTAGTGGGCTCCTCGAAGACTGTCCTCTAAAAGGGAGGCAAGCTCTTCTCTTATGATCAAAGAGTGGGGATAAAGGATTTTTGAGGGAAGACTCCTAGAGTGCTTAAGGCAGGACTTGAGCAGGGCAAGTGAAGCTCGAGTAAGTGTTGAATTGTTCTTTATCTAAACTAGAGAAGCTTTTGAACTACACTGGTTAAGCTCCATAGTGGGCTTAGGCCTTTAGAGCCCTGAGTCGAAGGCCAATCATCAATACTTACCCCCTACTCTCTTTCATGTTAAAGTAACAAGGAAGGTATAAGAGACTTAAGCTCAAGATGCTAAAGCATTCATCAGATGTATCGTAGGTGGTGAACACAAGTGACTCGAGGCATTTAGGAGAGTACTGTGGATGGCCTTTTAGATACAATTGTTGACATGACCACTGTAGTTGATCTTTCCTAATGCCTATCTTTTCAAATCTTAGTAATAGCGCTTGGGGGAATACATCGCACATGTGATCATTAATACACCTTGGGAATCATCATAATCAAAAGTTAATGAAGACATTTATGGTAACCGTTCACTGATACCTTCCCTTGACCATTGGATGAGTTAATAGTGGCATGTGGATGGTTTAGATTTCTTTCCCATTAGCTATATAAAGGCCTTACGATAGGCACCGAATGGTAATGGTATATATTATGGGTGTGACTTCTGGGTGAACTCTTGGTTGTCCGTTAGGTATGTATGATGATGGACCTACAAAAAAGCCCCCATGTGGTGTAGCCAATGAGGACCCTCTAATGCTCAAATTAGCGGGGAGTATTAAGATTGTGGTGAATGAAGGAGTAAGTAAAATGAGAAAGTTTCCAAGAGTGTCAAAAGATCCCTTACCTCGTGGCTTTACTCTTATTTATAGGTTGGGAGATCTAGCCTACTTAGACAAGTAGCATGAGGAGATTGGTTAGTGAAAATTTGAGGAGATGGCACTATCAGTATGAGAAAAGACTTCCACCCTTCCTACCGGTTGGTAAAGACTTGGGTGATGGACCTTTTACATCGGCAAAGGGTGGTCATCCTAACCTGATGGCTAAGCTATAGGTTGTATGTCAACGATCATTTAACATCTAATGATGAGAGAGAAAGAGACAAGGAGAGGAAGGTGAACCTAATTGCATTAGCTGGCGAGCTCCTCGAAGACTATTCTCAAAAAGGGGGGCAAGCTCTTCTCTCATGATCGAAGAATGAAGATGAAGGATCTCTAAGGGAGGAATCCTGGAGTGCTTGGGGCGAGACCTAAGTAGGGCAGGTGAAGCTCAAATGTATGTCAAGATGTTATTTATCTGAGTTGGAGAAGATTTTATACCAAACAAGTTGAGCTCCCTAGTAGGCTTGGGCTATTGGAGCCCTAAGCCAAAGGTTGACCATCAACAGACTTTTTTTTTTTTTTTTTTGCATATTTGTTTTCATTTAGTCAATGATGAGTTTTAATTTAGATACATTTGTCATGATAATTTTATAGCATTTTCTTTATAATTTTGGCTTGTTTTTAAATAAATTAATATTTAATTGAGTAAAATTTTGATTTCAAGGTTTAAACATATTCTTAAATTGAAAATGAAGAATCAAGTTTCACTTAATTCGAAACTTTAAACAAAAAAGTCATGAAGTTTTGAAGTGGGACATAACCAGTTGACATGGTCATGTCTAACTAAGAGGCTTATTTTCAAGAGAAAACGAAATTGAGAATAAAAAGTTACACAACCTAAGGACACAACCATATCTTAAATAGTGTCCAACTAGGAACAGATTTTTGCGCTCTAGTAATGGTAAGTTACATGACCATTGGGATATGAGTACGTCCTAGGTCATGTTTAATGCTGCTTACTACAGTTTTCCTTTTTAATATAAAAGGACATGTGAGGGTTTTGAAGGTCACTTTTTAGCATCCAAATTAAAGAGACTTGATGAGAAGAGAGAATTACAAGTGGAAGTATCACCAAAACTTCAAGATTGAGAAGATTTATCACTACAAAATGGGGTTTTTCATGGATTCTTTCTTATTTTTGCTACAAATTTCTTTCTATATCATCATGATAGCTTAAATCATTGTATATAGTATTTTGGAACTTAGGGTTTATGTGTGACTATTAAATTGATTGTTAATTTTCAATAAAGTTTATAGCTTTCTTGATTCAGTTATATGCTTTGCATTGTTAATTGATATTTCTAAGGTATCAATTTTTGATTTTGTGCATGAAGATTGAGGAATCTCTTGCATAGTGAGATCTTACCATAATTGAAATGAATTACATAAACACTTAGAGATAAGGTATATAATTTTTTTAGAAATTTGATATCTTTGTGTTAGGAATTCATTTTATGTTAATGTGATCCTAAATTATTTTACTAATAAAGAGACTGGTAAGTATTTTAAGGTTAGGGTTAATGTACTAGAGAAAGATATTAGGTTTACTTGAAAATTCCTCTAATCAAGAACTCTAGAGATGGAATTAGATAAATTTTAGGTGGTCACATAATAAATTCTAGGGAAAACAAGTCCTAAATACGCTATTCACTTTTTTAAAACAGTTCTTAATTTCATTGCTTCCTAATTGTTTGGTTAAGTTTCATAATTAGTTTAGTTTATTAATTTAGTTCTTTTAATTTATTTAAATTCATCACAATTTTTTGGTTAAATAATAAGCTAAGGTTAATATTTGTATTCATGGTATTTAAATGATCAACTCAAACTTACATCCATAGAATTTGATAAGTACACTTATCTCATATCCATCAACTTATTTTTAGAGTCATTCCAATTGCAATGTAAAAGAAGGTAAAAAAAAAACGAGATAAATGAATTTATACCAACAAGATGCATTGGAAATTCTATACAATGTATCTAAAAGAAAAAAAGATAGAAGTAAAACATAGAGAGACAGCTTTCTAAACAATTGACGAATAAATAAATAAACAATAACAAAAGGCATGGACGGAATGAAAAATACAGACAAATTAACATGTAAAAAAAAAAAAACCTTCATGTAGATGTTGATTTTAAAATTTTTGTACTTTAAAATGTTTTCAGACACGGGTGTCAACTGATACAAGCATTTTATTTTCCTTGCTTTTATTTCCTTTTCCGTCTTACTTTTATCATTTTCAAATCATGTATTTATTAAAATAAGATATCAAAACGATCAACATGCAAGTAGGCATAGACAGTTCTTATAAAATTAAATATCCAATGAATCCCCATACACCTTTTACTATTTGTTTTATCTATTTTTTTTTTTAACTTGACACTTTTCAATTAATAAAATATATTGTCCTAGGTTCTTTTATAAAAAAGGTGAATATTCATTTTCTAATTGTTTTCCAATCATCATCATTATCATAATTATAATAAAATAAAAAAACTAGTATTATGAAACCAAAATTAATCTCTACGATTCGACACTTATCAAACTCGATTCTCCCTTTAATTGTTGAAGCTCTCACGTGTCCAGATCTTCCTTCTAGGCCAAGTCTCACAGTGCTAAAAAAGAAAAAAAATTATCTAAACATTGAGTTTAAAATTCAAACAGATTAGATGTAGACTAAACGTATATGTTAGACCCATAAGAGATGCAAATAATACATAAATAATATACCGAGAAAAACAAAAAGGAAAATCCAAAAAATATTTCGGAGAGTACACTTGGATTTAAAAAACATTTTATTATAAGTAATGTCATAAATAATATACCTGCATGTCCCCGGTAAGTAAAGTTACGAGATGGTCTATAACTCTCAAGATAAAATTGCAATTTGACCCTTTCAGCTTAACATTTGGGCCTAGGGAAACTAGGCTGGCCCACCCAAGAATATTTGCAAGATCGTATGCTGCATAGATAAAATGGGCCAACAGAATATGAAGGGCCCAACCTGAAATATGTAGGGGAAAAAGGGGTATTGGCTAACATTGAACAAATTAATCATTTTTCCATTAGAAAAACAAATTAGCTGGAAATAGGTATCTATGCGTACATGGTATCTACTTGTGCTTCTCGACCATCAGCCTAAAAATTTAAAAGAAAAAAAAAACCACATCTGAATTTTTCTTAATATCTTTAATTTACCTAAAGTACTTTAAAATATCCATTTCCAAGAATATTGCATATTTTTTTATCAGTCTATAGATGAGTTTTTCTGTTACAGTCTATACTCGTCTAATACTATTATTAATGATAGTTTATTATTTGTTGATAAACACCACAAGGCTAGCTCCGTTTTAGGTCATTTTTTTAATTAATTACGAATGTAATATTTAAAGTAGTCTTACTGAAAATTTCAATAAGCTTTGAAGAGGAAAAAAGTAATAGTACGTGGAGGAAGCGAGTGATTATATAAATTATGTCGACAGCCTAAATTTAAAACGAGTAATTGCACTAAATAGTTTTCACTCGCTCCTTTAAATCTGATTGCATTTTTTTCCCTTTTTTTTTTTTTCCCTTAAAGAGTTTTCCTTCTCCAATTATTCTTTTCTTTTTTCAAATTTTATTAAGCAATAATATGAAAGGCTAAAATGGACGCTAGTATTTTAGGCTTTAAGCTTAGTAGCATCCGGACTTAATTAATTGAGTTAGTGATGGTGCTTAAAGGGTTAAGTTTATGAATTTGGAATAATTTAGAAAGATTTGATATGATGTGTTTGGAATAGAAATTGTTCGACCGACTAATCCACTCCGAATAGTTCTAATGATTCATGTATTTAGAGAGACTTTCCATATGTTTAGACTCAAGAAGAACTCATGGAGGATCATCAAAAGGAGAACTCCATCTTGATCATTGATGTCCTAATGTAATTCGTCATGAATAGTTAACTTCTATAAATGCTCACTAACTCTTTCTCATTTGACATAATTTAGAGATCAGAGAAAAAAGATTTTGCTATTAGATAGCTATCTTAGAAGATTAGTACGAAGAACACATTACTTTTTACCAAGAGTAACGGAGTTAATACTTTATAATTTCCCTATTTATCACTTATACCATTGAACACTTTGCTTATTCCTCCTCACTACTTCTCCTTTTGAGTCATTTCCACATTACAATTATGTGTCACTCTTGTAAGGGCTTATGAAGTGCAAAACTCAAGCTTCATGTAAATGTTTATTGTGATTGTCGTATATAAGATTTTATGGATAGAGTATAATGGATTTGGGCTTTGCACTTATGTATGAAGCTTACGAAAGAATACATGGTGAGGGGCATTGATGTGTTATCCGATGTATTCGCTTTGATACTTAAGTTAGTACAATGTATAAGGAGAGAATAAGAATGCTCAAATATAGCTTGAGTGTGTAAAAAGTGTAAGTAAGTTGTCATTGGGGTGCTAGTTGGTATTTATAAAGGGGGGTAGCCAGAAGTTAAGGAAATTGGAGCAATATATTAGCACATTCACATAACATGGGTAATAGGAGTATGTAGCTTAATATGGTTCAAATTTATGGGGTTGTGGTTGTTGGCTTGATCTTCAAGCCTTATGGCTCTGTCTTTTAGTTGTTGTTGGCTATTACAGTTAGACTTGAGCACTATGTTGAATTAGCCTGTGAACCGGTAACGCAAGGTTGAACTAGGCCTAGCTGAACCAATAGTTTTAGGGCCAGTTCACCAACCTTTAAACCGGTTGCCTAATTATTATTTTTCTAAATTCCTTTGATTTTATTTTTGCATTCCCATAAATTATTGTAAATAATTTTTTTGCATGCTCTTGTTTTCTATTTTTTTTTTCTCGAAATGATTGTAATACTTTATATTGTATAAAGTAAAGTAAGAGAAGTTGCAAATTTATTCTGTTCCAAAATAATTAATTTAGATCGTATGAGTGTAATGTTATTTTAATATTAAAATATTAAGTAAAGTTAAGCAAAATGAGTGAACTTACAATTTGAAAAGATGAATAAATTATTAATACGGAAAGAGCAAAATTACAATATAAATATTAACTATAATTTATGATAGTACTTAGTATATATTGGAAAAAAGAAAAGTAGTGGGAAAAGACACGTAACATGTGGGGGTTGTTTTTTTCTTCTTTTTTTTTTTTTAATATTAGAGGGTTGAATCAGCCTCAATTGGTAGGCCGACCCGACTGGTTCACTAATCGGTCAATTTATAGGGTAGCTCAAGCTTGCTTACCTTCAGGTCGAGCTAATTCACTATCCAAAGCCAGCTTTTGCACAAATCTAACTACATTCTAGTAAGCCATCGAATAAGCATAGGTCAATGTCAGCCATAAAGGTAATAGGGTTGTATATTGGCAAATTAGGTTAGAGCACAAGCCTAAACACGTTAACATGAGCCAAAGACCTTAAAATCAATATATCCTATCAATAGTAATCTATCCCCATCTCTAACAATAATATTTCAAATGAAATACCATTAGAA
The DNA here is from genome assembly GCA_024138015.1 of Lumnitzera littorea. Taxonomy (NCBI): domain Eukaryota; kingdom Viridiplantae; phylum Streptophyta; class Magnoliopsida; order Myrtales; family Combretaceae; genus Lumnitzera; species Lumnitzera littorea. The sequence continues at coordinate 6,263,820 of JAMXBB010000010.1, read as the reverse complement.
ATCTAAAAAAATTATTTTCACTTGAAAGGATAAACAAACTGTTTCCCCCTTTACTTTTAGGATGGTCCATTATAGATGATCTATCCATTTATGGTTGTTCGATCGATAAAGCATATATGCAGATTGCACATTTAAGTTTTTCCAATTTTCTAAAGACCACTCAACTCTTTCTCCTTAGAAATGATATGTTTTAGACAAAAAAAAAAAAAAAAAAAAAGGTTTATGGAATATTTAGCTTGTTTCCTCTCTGAATTTGCATGATGTTCATATAATCTAAATGCAGTCAAAGAGCATTATTTTTTTTCTTCTAATTAGCATTAGTTCATTCCAACATTTTGTTTTCCCCAGTACATCCCATTACAACTTTGGAGAAAAGATGAATATGACCTAATCCATTATATTGGGATAAACATGATTTAAATCATAATTCCGTTAAGAAATTAGTATTTATATCACAATTCATTCTAACATTGAAAATTTTTCCTTATTGCAAATGAAAACAATTGTTGAGACATTGTCTGGACGAGAAATGAGTCTATGATGTCTTTGCTTCATGAAAATTGTTTACGAACATTTTAGACCTTAAATTATATCAATTCGTTATAATTGCCATGTGATGTTATGTTACAATTGAAAAAATTTCGGTTGTGTTAGTAATAGATGGCCACGGGAGATGAATGTACACCTTACCATTAGTAGCGATAGCAAATACAAGAAGATAAAAGGAAGATCTTTTTTTCTTTTTTTTTTTTTAAGAGGATAAAAACCTTTCTCTCATTTTCGACTTTAACTACCAGCAGCACCGTATTAGAGACCACTACAATCGTTGCCAGCTCCGGATGGAAGACCGTCACGTCGACGATCGAGTTTTCCTTTTATTTAGTCCTATTACGGGATATCCTGAAATAAATTTGCATCTTGCAATTATAGTAGTATGTTATGAGACATTAGACATTTTATTGTTAGAAATATAACAAATTAAGTACAATGAAATATAATTATCGAATTCCTGTAACGTAAAAAAGTAATGGGTGTATGGGCCATTAGTACTAAATTTGTGAGGGAAATTTCTTGATTACTATTTACATTTATAAGATATTTTATTTATTGAAAATGTAACATACAAGTCAAATAATGTCATAAAATGGCTTATGAAAGGGGAAAAAAAATCTTAAATGACTTATAAATATTGAAAAGAAATTCTTACAAAAGAATCCTAAGAAATTAATTATTATATTTACAAGATATTTCATAAATAGCATTTTGAGAATTATATATATATATATATATATATAGTTCTAATAAATTTTTCATTATAAAATTTTCGAGAGAGTTGATCCCTACCGAACCCTTTTGAATCTGATTATTTTCACTACCACCATCTCTTACCGTTGAAAATAATAATAAGTATAACTGCGTTTAATTGATACAGTATTATATCATGTAGATGTTTAATAAGTATTTACCCTTAAAAAGAAAAGGAAAAAGGAGTATTTGCCATAAAATATAAATGCACGGCACTCCAAAGTGCATGTAATGGTAGCTACTAGCTACAATAGAGAAGTACATCAAGGCCAAGTGTGGTATGTGGTCCAAGCTCAAAAGTATCCTTCTCCTAGGCCACCTTACTATCATTAGTCCTGTTTCATCCACTTTGAAACATTTGTAGTGTGGTTGCTAGAGTAGAGCGGTCCACCATTTGCTGTCCTTATCGTCGCTTTCTGACCCTCTTCCATGAATTGACGTTGAGCCCCACCACGGTACAGCTGCTCTCCAAACGTGTCGGTTCCTTCTTTGTTATCGTATGGTATCCGATCCAAACTAATAATGATCCCCTTCTCGTTGCCTAACCATACTATGGTATAACCAGAGGACTAAAGGTGGAGCGGTCCCTCGATTGTCCGGGCAAGTGTTCAAAATGAGTTGAGTGGACTTGAGTTGAGTTGTGAAAATTCACCGAATTTAACTCAATTTTAGCTTAATGGTTTAAACTTTGAGTTTGATTATAAATAATATCTAACGAATTCAAGCTTGACTCGATTAGATTTGGTTAAATGCGCTTATATGCACATACATATAATATAATGTAATTTTTTTTATAAAATTAAATTAATACTAATGGCAAACTTAGCTTACACTCAACTGATAGGAAAGATAGATTTAAACTTGATTAAGCTTGCAATGTCATTAAGCTAAATGCATGGAACTTGCTCTTGTATTCAACTAGATAAATACTTAAGTAACTCGAGTCAAGCTCAAGTCTATTGTAGTTAAATTAAACTCAAGTAAATATAAAGCCAAACTTGAATAATTTGAATCCTATTTGGAACCATCAATCCCAATGACATGTATAGTTTCCTTTTCTACTTTTAAATTCCTATTAGAAAATCAACAATTTAGAGTGATTTAGCACCAAAGCATTGTTCAAGGTAGTGTTTTGACTATATTTCATTAAAATGAGATGAGTATAATACATAGAGTATAGGAGGTGTTATGGCTTGTGTAAAAAATAACAAACCTATCCCTACACTCCAAAGGTAAATTACATGAAAATATTTCCCAATATATGTATAATATATGTTTACATGCCTCTTCAATCTCATATAGCGAAAATCAACATAAGATTGCAACATTAATTATCAAAGTGAGTGGTTGTGAGATTTTTGGTAAGCATATAGGCGCATTGTTGTTGGGTTGGAGCATTGCAAACTAACACTTGACCAAAGAGTACTTCTTCATGAACAAAACGAAAGTTAATAAGGATATGTTGGTGTGATCATGCTAGATGTAATTTATAAAGTAATAGGTAACACCAAGATTGCCATAAGACAACATGATGGGACAATAGAGAGGAACGCCAAGTTCTTTGGCAAGAATGAGATATTTAGATATATTCTACATTGGCATAGACTAGAGTGTGATAGTTAGTTTATTCAATAGAGCTACAGGTATAGATTATTTCTCGGAATGCCAAATAATGGAGTTTCATCCTGCAAAAGGTTAGTATAAGGAATATGCATGTAGTGACATAACTAATCAATTTTAAATGTGATATTTAGTCTTGTGATAATCAATTTTGAAGAGCACCTATAATTTCATGAATGACAATTAAGCTAAGTGAGGGGCAAAAACCATATTCATTGAGTTGTACATGAGAGGACATGGTATCCAAACATGCGAAGAGAGTTGTATATTTATACCATTTGAGAAGATTCTACATATATTGTGACTAAGAGAGGAGAAGAATGTAAGATTTGCATAACTAATTAAATACCTAATAAGTAGTGTGAATCCTTCATGTCTTTCATTGCAAGTGTAGGAGAGCAAAGTAATGAAATAAGAAACTAGGGAAGTGTTGTCACTAATTAGAATGATGTCGTTTAGGAATATATAAATGTTAGACCCCTTGTATTAGATAAACATGGATGTGTCAGCTTAACTTTGAAAAAAAAAAATATGTAAAGGAGAAACTAGTGAATTAATGAAACTAGGTCAAAGGGCCTATTTGAGAGCTTAGAGGATTTTGTGAAGATGAAGAGATAGTAAGAACATTTAGGATAACAAAGCCTAGTGATTGCTTGTGAAGACTTGTCTAGTGAGTTAACTATGAAGAAAGGTAATTTTAATATTAAGTTGGCCAATTTCTTAAGGATACAATATGTGATTAGACAAATCTAATAGTGATAGGTTTGACAATAAGATCAAAAATGTCATAGGTAGACCCTTGTTGTGGCACTTTATATTGCCCTTAAAGTCATGCTCGATACGAAATTTCCAACTATTGCTTCACATTATGTTGATTGGGAGATAGATTGAGACTTATAATGGTTATTTTGAGAACAATTAGGATTAGTCGATTTAGATATGCTACATACTAGTGGGGAAAGTAGAATTTCACATTCAGAGACTTTTAAACGTATTAAGCCTTTAGAACTAAGACATAACAACTCCACCACATACACATACCTTATTATGTATATGCAAATGTTTAGAATACCTACTAATATCCACAATATGTAAGGAGTTACAACAATACATAGCATGGCCTTTATGGCACACTCAATTAACAAAACACTCCATTGTCAACGGCCAACACCATAATCTAAATCAAACTTTTGTATATTCTCCTATAGAGTTTAGTATATAAAGTACGAAAACCCTAAACAAGCAAATCATCTATATAAAATTCTACATAATTCTTTTATAATGTTTGGTACATGAAATATAAACACTTTAAACAAGCTAATCTTCTACATAACGTTGTCTATAATTTGTTGCATAAGATATAAGCAAACATAACAAGTTAATCTTATACGTATACCTTTATATAGTTTAACATATAACTAACCAAACATAAAGTAACATCAATCTTTCATTTAATCATCATAATATTCAATGTATCATCCACCGACCTCCATAGAATAGGTCATAACATCAAGCATCATAGAAGTCCTTCTCAATAATTACATCCGAACCTAGAAAAACATGAACCTATAATGAGTAAGCAAAAGAACCTAATACAATAGTCATCCAAGCACATGCAAATGATAAGCAAAGAGCATTAATGTTCACAATTCTAATGCAACAAATAAATTTTTATTGTCTTATTTAGGCTAAACAACGAGCATAGTCTTAACATCTCATAACTTTGAGTATTTCAATATGTACAATACATACTTAGCTAAAAGAGACCATAGGGTCAAAGTTGCCTCATCCTAAGTTCACCTTTGGCATCAATCATTAGTACATATGGTACACAATACCCTATTCCACCATTTCAACCTAATTACTGCTTCCTTTTAGAAAATTGGCTTGTATTACAATAGTTAGCCAGTCCACAACCCACCTACCTACATGAGACAATTCAGCATATATTTTATAAATCATGTTACCCTAGATTGTTGTCTTACAAGACAATACAATTACCAATCCATGACTCCTCTTCCAATACCTTAGTATTCTCAATTTTCTCAACCTAGGAGCAACCATAAATAGTAAGGGTGGATACGATTCGATTTTGTATGATTTGCCCTACCTTATCAAACCAAACCTGATATAATGGTTCATTTTTTTTAAATCAAACCTAATTATATGATTTGGTTCCTAAATCTTTTTAACTTAATTAAAACCAGTTTTATCCCATTCAAACCGTTTATATCAAATTTTTATTAAACATTTTTATTTCCAATAATATATTTTCTTTTTCATTAAACTTTTATATGTTTCCAATTAATTTCTCATATATTTATTATGTATAATGATACTTAGTAAAAAGTTGTACAAAAACTTAATAAACTTGACTTGATTAAATGAGGATAAGAGAGTCTATTCTAATAAATAAATAACGAAGAGGGAGAAGTAAAGCTATTAATAAAAAGCAATACAAAGAAAACAAAAGAGACATACTAAAAACTAAAAAAGATATTAAAGATACATAAAAAGTACCAAGGTGAAACCCTTGATTTGAAAACATATAAAAAAAATAACAATTTAGAAAAAGAAAATATCTAAATGTGAAATTTCAAATGAAATTCACTCAACTTAATTTTAATAATTTCCTTAAAAATAAAACAAAGAAAAAAAAAAGATATAAAAAATTTGATGAAATACATAAAGATTGATGAAAGAAATAAAAAAAATAACAAAACAATTGTATGAAATTATTTTTGTTTAACTAAAGAGTTCAATTCGATTCGATTTGCTTTTCTGAAAATCGAATCGCAAACTATTTATATATAACTGAACTGAACTGTGACTAAATGATTCGTAAAAGAATCATTTTTTTTATTTAGTTCAATTCAGTTTACGGTTCAATCTGCTATTCGCAGTTTTTTTACCCAACTCTAATAAACAATATACAATTTGATAATCACAATAATTTAGAGTTCTTTTCCATTTCTATATTATAAACACATACAAACAAGCATGATAACTATATAATTGGATCATGCTCACCAACAAACAATTAACGATTCTCACTAGCTACTTCTAATACAAAAAATTGCTATTAGCAAACATTTAATAAATACTAGATTCAAACTAAAAGTGAAGCTTCTTTTTCCCTACTTACAAGTGTCTAAAACCTAGGAAAACATTTATTCATTCTATCCTATCTTATACTATTAACAATAATTATTACTATCCTATTTTATTATTATCATCAATATTATATATCTAGCTATTTATGTGTTGTATATTTTATCTTTTTAATCTTTTTTTTTTAATTTTTAAGATCAAAGCATAAAATTGGGGTAACTCAATCATAGTTAATCGATCTTTGCATGGCCGGTGGATCGGCTTTAATTATGGCTAGTAGTCTCCTTTCACCCATTGGAAGGTCTTTGTAATAGAAATTGGAACCACTTGATTCAAGATAATATATTTCTAATAATAATTTCAATACTTATATATACATTGAATTCAGACTTGTTAGTCGTTCGTTTGCAATTCTTGAAAACTACTACATGCATAAATTGGTAAAGATCCTTGAGAACAAGAATTACAATCATAATAATTGAAAATAAAGATTGTCTTCTTATAACCTCTTATTGGGCTATTTCAAGTGCTAGGCCCCAAGGCCTATTCCAATCTATAGATACCGTGGCTAACTTATCTCATCCTTTGTTTAAGCTATCTAAGTTCAAATCCAAGCTTTTATCCATGATCTCCATTCAGGACTCGGCTCTTAAGTCATGCCCTAAAGCACTAAAGTTATAACAATCCCGTTGTGCAAACTATTCTAAGATAGAAGCTGATTATATAACCACTATCTTAGACTTGATTTACATAATGCATCAATGATTAACCTGCTTTAAAGTAAATATTTCACAAATTAAATAAGTTATTTACCTAAAAAAATGTGAATATATATATCTAAACTAGAATTCAAATATTACAAATTATGTTTGCAAAGTTTCATCATACTATATTTTTTAAATAATACATTATTCGAAAATGGAAGATTCTAAAATAAAAGCTAAGACCTTAAAAATGTATCTGTTCTTAAGATGTATTTCCTTACTCCCTCGGATCCAACGATTGATAGCTTCAAGGTAAAGATAAACCACTTTCTAGTTAACACCTACAACAACGTTTGTAGGGATATGAGCGTCCGACAGCTTGATAAGTTCGAATAAAAACTTAAAACTATATAGTAAGCATAAATAGAGTTATCAACCAAATTAATTCGATGCAATGCATAATCAAGCAAATCCCATTATACAACATTGTCTGATCCATCGTAAGATTAAAAAAATTATGCCCCTTCTAATCTGGATTGAGGAGTTTCCATTTAATATAGCAGCTTATGACCAAGCCTAAGCTTATGTAATAAAGATACCGCTCCTCTCGCGACACCTTCGAAGCATTGACTTCACCTTTACCGCGACCTCCTTACTTGTTACTTAGTTTAATTAAGGATGAAGAATAGACCAATTATACCATCCAACACTATCCCTTTCAAAGAGGTTGGTATTTGCTAGAGAACCCTAAGTTTCCCCTAATGGGTTGTTATTTAGGTTTGATTTAAAATTACAAGTCATATATTTAATTAAGTTAGATTTAAGGTGTTCAATTATTTCAAACAAATCAAAGCAGTAAATTAGAACCATATTATCAAGCTTAGAAACAAGCACATGCGCATAGTCAATTATTTATCAAACACAATCAAGTACAATTTCAAGCCTCCATGTATTACAGATTAGTACTTCGAAATACAGTAACGTATTAATCTCAACTTACCTGAACTCCCCGCTTGCTCACTGAAGGTGTCATACAGGCCATCGCCAATTATCTCTATAATACAAGCATTGTTTCAATTTACACATAACTGTTATATATTGATTTTATCTTATAATGCTTATTGTTATCTTTAGTTTAGGGTTTTACTATATTTAATTATTGAAATTCTTAAGTCTCTTACAGTTATTCCTAATTTAGGCTAAATTCTGATTCAATTTTGGAGTCGGTTTTAAATTACGTTCTAAGTCGATTTTTAATTATGGGTTCTGTAGGAACCCTAAAAACTTATTCTAAACCATAATATGAAATTATTCATATTATGATTGGGTTTCCTAAATATCTTATTTGGTCTCTAATTAGTATTCCTCATTTAACTACTAAATTTACTCTCGATTAGAGAAAACTTTATATTTTTCATATAATTATATAAATTTATATTTAATATCAGATTTATTTTATATTAATATTATTATATATTATCACTTTTGGCATGATATTTTCTACTCATTAATGTCTTATATTTACATATTATGTGTTATTACATAGTTCATATCCTAAATAAAAAATTATATCTAATTAACCCTAAATTACAAAATTAACTTAAAATATACCATCTACCTATATATTTAGTATATATTACGTATAATATATACAACTAATGCCTCAAACTGCAATAAAGCTATAGAAAATATATTATACTCAGTAAATTATGGTTGTTATATTATGATCACAAAAAGTACTAAGATAATTTAATATATATTATTCTCCGGTATACCGATTTTAGGTCCAATTTTGCTAAAAATTAGCTTAAATTAGGTAAATGACCAAATAAAATTATAAAATTCAAAATAAATATTTCCAAAATCATAACTAAGCTTTATAAGTCATTACAAATTAGATTCATTAAGAAATTGAATTAAAAACCTATTATTTCTTTCATATAAAAAACATGATAGATTCAACAAAATAATTTTAATAAATACTAAACGTATAGTTTATCAAAAATTATTTTTATGTAAATTAAATATATCATATGAAGAATATGTGCACCAAAAATTAGTTTGAAATAACATTATTTACTATTTTTGAAAATTCATACAAAATTTATTGGAATCCAGCATGTTCTTAAGGAACCTATATAAGCACTTATAATTTTAAAACTATGGTTTGATATTCTAATTCTACATGCAAAAATACCTAGGAAGACAAAATTTCTTAATTTTTCATAAATATTTGATATTTTTACTAAATCAAACAAATTCAAAAGGAGGATTGGAATTTACCGATTAACGAGCCTTTAGCTATCGACAATGGCTCTACCATTGTCTACAGCTCTAGGTGTAGGGTCTACTATTTGGTGGTGGTGATGGTGGTGGCGGTCGTTCCTCTCTAGGTGGTCATTGGATATGAGTTCCCTTTATAAGCCTTATTCGCACTATAATTTTCTAATTTTTTGTAAATTTAGTTTTTCTTCTTTTCTCTTCTCTCCCTAAATTTGTCCTTATTCTAAACTAACCAAAACGAGTTTTGATGGTAGATTTTTGAATTTATAGGGTTACCTTGATTATTTGGTGAATTAATTGATGTCGTTTATCTCTTATTTTTTCTTCTTTTTGCTTTCTAGTTGGTTATTTTTAGTTGGCCGATTTTCTTCTTTAGTTTCCAGCTTGCCACAACCCACTTCTCGAAATTTTCACATTTTTTTCTGATTTTTTAAAATTATTTATGAATTTTTTTTAATTATTTAGTATTATTTTAACATATTTTGGATTTTTTAAGTAATTTTGTATATTTCTACCTACAAGTAAATATATATGTAGTACAAATAAATACTCTTAAATATTATTTATGTTATTTTATAATTTTTAGTGTATATATAATTTATCTCTATCAATTCGCTAATTATTGAAACTCGTTTTATATGTTTTCGATAAATAATGAGAAATTTACATATAATTTAATATTATAATAATTAATTATTTTATTATTGATTTTCCTAAATCTAAATTTACGGAATCATTTTTATTAATATTCTTAACTTTATTATAAAATTTGATTAGATCGGATAATTTGCTTGATCGTCCTAGGCCACTTTATGCACACTCTCATTCTTGCTATTTAAACTTTTTATAAATCTCACAGATTATGAACTTAAATATCGAAGTAAATACATTAAATAATTTCCAACATCTAGTTGAAAATCTCCATCACAAATATTCCCAAGTCAAAACAACCCAACACCACATGTCTTGTGCCTATAATGAAGTCTAAATTCCATAACACTTCAAAAACTGACCCTTTCTTTTAGATTATTGGAAAATTTCACCGATTGGAGAAAATAAAGGAACTTACTATAAATTCAACATCGAGTCCTATACTAACATGACCTTTTTTATGCCCAAAACCAAAAATACTTCACTGTAATTTGTTGAATTTTACAAAGACTTAATTAGGGCTTGACAAACATTAAGGAAATTAGGAAAATAAAAAAAACTTGAAAGAATGATGACTTATCTTGTTGATTTGCCTTGTTGGGGAAGTCGGAGAGGATGAGAAGAGCAATTGGAGAAAATAAGGTATGTTTAAAATTTAAGAAGTTGTTTCTACGAGAGAAAAATGATTATATTACATAAATGCTCTTCAAAATAAATTATTTTAATTGGGGCATTTCAAATGGTTTAGGTAGTTATGTTATTTACTTTTATATTTTTCCATTTGAATAATTTAGGTCAAAATTCTATTAGTTGAGGTTTAGAGGATTCACTTAATAGTTTCTATATCTTGCGTGTTTTTATTGATGTAGGAGTATGCAATGGAGTAGATGCATCATGATGGTTACGAAGTGTAATATTTTACATATATATATATATTTGATAGGCTCACAATACCTTGGATATATTAAAAAATTCAAGTATCCTAAATCTTGGAATGTTTAATCACTAAGTATAGATTATGGATCGAACAAGACTAAAAATTTACTTGAATAAGTAAACAAAATAAATGGAATTGAATTTTTATACCTCTTATTTCATATCCGGTAACTATAAGTTCCGTAAGAATATAAAATGGAACCTAATTATAACATCTAAATACACAGTCTAAAGTGAATCCAACCATACAAGATTCCATAGGTCTCATCAATGTCCCAAAAAAACCTCTTGTTTCAAGATGCATGGCATCTAAAGTGTCACTTTATGAAGTAAACTACAAATCCAAATATCCCCTTACCGTAAATTATATACTAACAAGTGATAAAACCTTATGAAGACTTTTATAGTATAGCGACATAAATACTAGATTCGCAATAACGTAGATTAGATTCGATCCTCTCCTTTAAGTAGTTGTAATATGAATAGCAATTAGGTGAAAATGAGATAATAAAACCTTGGATTACATTTTATCTGGCTTAGGATAACGATAGCTTAGCCAATAGCCTTCTAATTTAGTGGTATAAATATTGGTATTTCAATAGGATATATCAGGTTCAAATCCTCCCTTTCCTTTTGTAATTATCGAAAAAAAAAACGATAGCTTAGGATTCCCGTATGACTAAAATGGCTAGAAAATGTCCTTCATACTAGATTTCTAGTTGTTTGAAGCCACTTGTAAGCACATGTGTATGATTTTACAAATTGATACTAAGAATGCAAAATGAACAATATCTTCATGGCTAATGACGTTTGAGTAGACTTGAGCAAAGGCTGGTTTCGAATCGTGAACCAACCTAGTCCAAAAGTAGGTGAGCCGAACCACCGAGCTTTAAGGATTCGAGTGGTTCAAAAACGTGAAATCACTCGAACCAACGAGTCACAAATCGTCGGGAACCCCTTTAAAAATACAAAAAGAAAGAAAAAAGAGATATAATTAAATCGGAAAAAATAATTTGATAATATCTAATAAGTTATTGTATGTCAAAATTACTTTATTTATGATAGTAAATAACAATTTTTTTTTAATAATAATATTATCAAACTAATAATAGATAATTAATCATAAATTAATTAAGTATTAAGAATAGATAAAAAAATTCATTTTTAGTTAATATAAGTCATTTTTTATAAAACTTATCAAATGTTAAGAACTGAAATATGAGAAAAATAAAATAAAATTTGAGGAAAAAAATAATAAAGTCAGAATCGCATTAAATCAGAAATTAATAAAAAAAATTATAAATTATTAATGAATTAATATATTTAAAAAAAGAAAAGAAAAGAGATCATATTATTAGAAATTATTATATATTAAAAACTTAAATATTAAAAAAAAAATAGTTCAAGAACCTCAAACCAATCCTTGAACCGTTGAGCCTAATGAATTGGCTCGAAACTGCCAGCTTATGGACCGATTACAATTTATCGTATTATCAACTCGTGAACCAGCGATTTAACGCCGGTTCCAAACTTTGCTCAAGTTTTTGAGTTTTATTAATTAGATGAGATATTAATGATATATTCTTATTTAAATAAAAGAATAAATAATTGATAAGTATTTAAACAGGGGAAGGTAATTATAATTTTTGAAAACTCAAATTTTTTCTCTCATTTATCTTTGCCAAAAATTAGTAATTATATATTGTGAAGAGGGAATACAAAAGGCTCGAAAACTAGTCATTCTACGGCTAATTAGTTTCAAGTTAATAAGGGAATATATATTATTTATAAAAGAAATATTTTATTTCCTCTCTATCATTTTCGAGCGAACGGACTGTAAATAAAATAGAAGTAAGAAATCAAAGCACAAAATGATTGCTATCAAAATTTAAAAAATAAAAATAAAAAACAAAAAGAATTCCTCTATATATTTCGACCGCCGACAGATATTTTCAATCATATCCCATAAGTTTCCGGCTACTTATGATCCAACCATGCCAATAAAAAAATTAAACCGAACAATCTCTTTCTGAACTCTATCAAGAAAATTAACGTGGTTGAGTTAATGATCTATCATAAAGTCGAGCTTTTTTTTTTTTTTTTTTTTTTTTTTTCTTTGCCTGCAAAATTTTCTGTAATCCCAAAGAAAGAAAATGAAAATAAAATACCTCCCACGCTTAACAAGAATAAACTTATCTCTTCCATCATCTAACTTGAGGATAAGATTATTATTATTATTCTAACATTCAGCAACCATCTAATTTTTTTTTTAAAAAAAAAAAAATAACATCTACCTGAATGATTTAAAAGTAACGAAATCATTGTCTTTGCTTTTAGAGATATGCGAAAAGATGTGAGTATGAGTGGCCAATAATGCAGCTGGAATAATATAAACCTTAATAGGACAAATCTTAAAGGAATCATGTTTAGGTACTAAGTCAAAATCGCATCAAGAGAATTGCAACAAGAAAGCACTACACTATATTATTGTTGTGTTTGGTCGGAAATCCTACCGCTCTCTCAATGGAAAGAAAAGGAAACAATTTTCAACTTTTATTTCGTGTGTGATAATTTACATTTGTTGCTGACTTTGTATCTTGAATTTACACGGTATTAAAGTTTAAAAATGCATTTGGAAAAATACAATGGACAAAGAGTGAAGCTGAAGTTCATAGGATAGAGCATGAAAGCCAGTTGATCGTATATAGGTCGATCGACTGCTTGGATGGTGCTATTAATTCGGTGGTTGGCTCATTTGCTTGAGCCATGTCGTAGGTTGGCTGGAGTATACACAAGATTTTGGACATTTCTATTTTTTAGTTTTTTAGTGTTTAAATTGTTTCTTCTTTCATGTATTAGAGATTGTAAAGGTAATATATAGAAGATCTTGCTGAGACTCATTTGAGGAAATTAGTTATCAGTGATTGTGAGCAAATTATCATACTATTGATGTTAGCACTATTTTTGCTTGCAGTTCTTATCCCAGTTCATTTATTTATTGAAGTTTTCACAATGAATTCTTTATTTATTAATTTCCATTTTATCGTGTTTTACGAGATGTAATCCAAATTCCAAATAGGATCCTGACATTTCCAAATGTTGCAATTTAAGCTTTTATTCACTGTAAAGTGTGAACTATAATGAATATGCTCATATCATATGTGATGATGGCACGTATTTACTTAAATAATTGTGAATTAACCTATATTACAATTTATACGAATTAGGTTTTTTTATTCCTTAAATGAATAAAGAATAATATTTTCCGTTTAATTTCATTTCTACTGTTTTTTCCTTTTCCTTTTGTATGTTAGCATTTCTTCAAATTGCATCTCTCTTAAAATCAATTTCAAATTAGATGCAAAAACGAAGTATATACAATATTATACATATGACAAATAGATAAAAACAAATAGGAGCCAGACGATGCATAATAATCAATTTCAATTTCGATGAAAGAACAACTTATACACAAATTACACATTTCTCGGAAAGACAATAAAATTACACATAAAAAACATATTATACAGTAATATAATACAAAAAAATGTTAATGAGGGTTTTTAGAGGGATTTAATTAGATGTTAAATTTGAGAAATATTTTGCTAAGACCGTTATAGCCTGAAAGCATGAACATGGATCAATGGATCAAGTTTGTTTCATCCTCCCTAAGAGTTATAACATGATATATGCAATTGATAAATATATATATATATATTGAGAAACCTATTATTCTTTTGTATTCTTACTTATCTTTTAATAATATACATATAAAAATATAGTAAATACGCAAGATTTTCATTTTTACTCTAACGAAAACATTCGAGTACCCATTGAAATTAATCCATGTCGTGTATATGTGATGATAAGTACATATGGTATTTCGAAACATGATAATGCTAGTAAATAGTTTAAAAATTTATCATTCATATGTTATAAATATTATTATACAATAAGATTTTATTAGTACTTATAAATTATTAATTAATTTAAATAACATATTAATACCGGAAATTTCTTATTAATGGGAGACCCCTATTCTACTTTTCTCAATTAAATTATCCCTATTCTAGCGCTTGTCATTTTCCAAACCAACACATAGGCAAAAAGCCATTAAGATCACCAATAAGCAAATACACAAAACGAGCTGCCGACACTTATTTGCCCGAACCTCAGGTTCGGAAAAAAAGGGCTGGATGGCCTATGTTATAATTATGTTATCCGAACCTGAAACTCTTTAAGTGTTAAAATTAACCGTCACTGCCACTGGTCCTATATACCAAAACCATTGAAACATGAAGTGAGAGCGTCCGTTTGGAAAAACACCCTTCTCTCTCTCTCTCTCTCTCTCTCTCTCTCTCTCTCTTTACTTCACTCCGCTTCACTTCACTTGGTTTCATGCAGAGACATAATAGGGAAGGAGAAAAATCTATCCCCGCGACGTGTTAATAGCGTTCACATATTTCGAGAGAAAGAAAGAGGGATGAATAATTGGGTTTTGTGACATGCACACATGTTTTCATTTCCATAATTAACGTTACTTCGTTTGTCCTTGTTTATAGTGTTCAGTTCGAGGAATTTTTGGAGTTTTCGCAGGCTGAGTATTAAGAAGATTTCAACGTTTCTATACACTGTGAAGGTATTAATATCTTTTTTAGTCATATATACATAATTTTAATTAATATCCTACTCTAATTACGAAAAATTACACGTACAATACTATAATTGCCATGCAACTTATTTTTTATCGGTCTAAGATTTCCTTTTTTTTTTTTTCTTTTTTTGAAATAATTCGGGGTGTTGCTGCAATTTTTGTGAATATTATAATTTCACTATAATTTTTTTTTTTTTCATTTTAGGGCCTTTTAAGATATTATCAGAAGAATTATATGAATTTATTCATTGGTTTGCTGTTTTTATTCGAAGGTATATATTTTTGTTTTTTTTTGGGACCATGTTTCTACGTGTGCCAGAAAATGCCATCTAAATGTTATTTACATATGCGTGAAAGTATGTATGTATATATGTGTATATATGCATATACATAATATTTCACAATGATTTCTTTTGGTGGCATTATTAAAAGAATTATGTACTTTTCTCCAACTTAATCAACTATTGATTTAAAGGTACATTTTTATTTTTAAATAAACTCTTTTATTTCTTAATATATATATATATATATATAAACTAAATTATTACTTTTGTCGTCATCTGTACACATGACAAGAAGAATTTCGTAAGTTTTTTCATTTGATTGGTTTTGGGGATTTTATGGTATAATCGTTTTGATATCTGTTTGTATGGGTGCCGGAAATTTCCATGAAACTGCAAAATTTTGGCTGAGTTTATGAGCTTTTACATGATAGGAATATTTCCTCGAAAGTAGTTTGATATTGGGTCGAATCCGATTCGTGACATGTAAATTTTTAGCTAAGTTCTGTTGTTATCTAAATTTAGTATCTTGTCTAGATATGAATATTTACAGAACAAGGAGTGTGTAACTTTCTTAATTTGACTGATGTCATGGGATTAAGCACAATATCATGTATTGTAGATAAGAAATTCTCATTTTCTTAAATTTTCTGTATCGATGTAAACACAAATTTGGACGTTTTTCTACAGATTTTACTGAAATTCTAAGTTTACAGAGAACCCATTTCTGAAACTTCCATTGAGAAAGATGCTTTCGGCGAAATCAGAATCCGATATCACCAGTTTAGCCGGATCGTCCCCATCGAGGTCCCCGAAACGGCCAATGTACTACGTACAAAGTCCTTCAAGAGACTCACATGATGGAGACAAATCTTCATCGATGCAAGCCACACCGATCTCCCACAGTCCAATGGAGTCTCCATCACACCCGTCTTTCGGACGGCATTCAAGGAATTCTTCAGGGAGTAGGTTTTCTGGGATTTTCAGGTCGTCTTCCGGCAGGAAGAACGGGAGGAAGAGAATGAACGATAAGGGTTGGCCTGAGTGTAACGTGATCATGGAAGAAGGGTCTTACGATGAATACGAGGATAAGGTTTTTATGAGGCGGTTTCAGGCTCTGATCGCTCTTGCTAGTTTTGTGCTTCTGTTTACGGTTTTCTGTTTGATTATATGGGGAGCAAGTAGACCTTTCAAAGCAGAGGTTACTGTCAAGGTAATGCCCTCTTTCTTTTTCCTTCCGATTATCTACATGTGATTCCTAATTAAAGCTTAATCATCCTTACAGAGCTTGACAGTAAATAACTTCTACGTCGGGGAGGGTTCGGATTTCTCAGGCGTCGTCACCAAGATGTTGACATTGAACGGATCCTTGAGGATGAATGTTTACAATCCGGCTACTATTTTCGGCATCCATGTGAGCTCTACGCCTATCAACATCGTCTATTCGGAGATCACCGTTGCAACCGGCCAGGTCAGGACTATCTCTTTTGATTTATTTCTCTTGAATGCCTGCAAAATTGAGGGCACTTAAAAGAAGGTTTGAATATTAGCATTCAAAAAACCGACCAAACTAAATCAATCTATAAACCGAATTAAATATGGTTTTTTATTACAATTTGGTTTTAAAAAATTCAAATCGAACTAATTCACTAAATTATGGTTTGATTTGAAAGGATAAACTAAGTCAATTCATAAAATTGAACCAAACCATTTTATAAAAAAATATAGTAATATTTTACTTACAATTAAAGCAGTTTTTTTTTGTTATAATATAGTATTTAAAAGATTTTTTAGTTTATATTTATTAAAATATATATGTATTGAAGTTTTATTATCATAATTTATAAATTATATATATAGGTTGATCCAAAATTTATATTATATTTCACTTTTATAAATAAAATTAGCTACTATTAGGCATTTGAAAATTTTTAGTACAATCAATATTGATTTTATCAATCTTTAATATAATATCACCATTTATTATTATTAAATAATTTAATAATATTCACATGAGATTACATGTTATGTATATATATATATATATATTTTTTAGATTCTAAAATATGGTTCGATTTGTTAAATCAAAATTTTCTTGTTTGAGAAAATTTCTAATCTAAACCATAAGGTTTGATTCAAAACTATAAAAAATCGAATCATAATTTTATGGTTTAATTAGGTTTGGAGGAAAAACCGAACATACTTACCCTTCATATTATATCTAAAGAGAAACCTGGAAAAATTTAACGAATGCACTTAAGGAAATTTGTGTCATTTGATCCACACCAACTCATTGAATCCTCATCATGACTAAATGCAGCTTAAGAAATACTATCAACCGAGAAAGAGTAATCGGCATGTAGTAGTAAACTTAGAGGGTGAGAAGGTTCCTCTATATGGCGCTGGCTCAACATTGACACTTTCACAAGCCGGAGGCCAAGTTCCATTTACATTGCAGTTTGAGATCCGATCGCGCGGAGATGTGGTGGGAAAATTGGTGCGGACAAGGCACCGGAAGCGAGTAAGTTGCCCCGTGACGATCGACACCACTAGTAACAAACCTATCAAGTTCAAGAAGAATTCATGCACATACGAGTAGTAGCTATTTTAGATACATGATCTTTTGATGTCATTTCCACTGCTTGAAGAAATTCTGAAGCTGTTTGAATGCTTGGAGCAGTGTGATTTTGAGTTTTCAGTTGAAAGTAAATGTGTATTTGTCCTGAGATTTTGCAGTTGCATGCTTTGTTTTTCTCTCTTTTTTTTTTTTTTTTCTTTTCTCTTGATGTGCGTTTCAAAATGTCTTGTAAGGCTCATTACTTCATACTATGTAAATCAATAATTTTGAGAAAAATAATGTTATGTGATGAATAAAAACAATATGACTTCTATATGCCTCTATTCCTTGTAATTTGATCACTCTTCATTAGTGATTGAGATGAAATTAGGTTTTATATCACCATCCTTTTGTGTTCACTAAGTTTTCACTAATAAAAGGAATCAATAAAAAACTAAGGGGAAAATATAAATAACCTCTAAATTTTGGTATGGATTTAATCTCTAAATTTTCAAATGTTATTAATTGTCTCTTTTAAGCTTTGATAAATTGCTAAATAGCCTTGTGAATTGTAAATAAACCCTTTAAGCTTTACTCTCCCTGTGGAAACACTATTTAAACTTATTAAATTATACTTTAAGAGTTCTTAAATTTTAACCATCGTAAAATGATTTTTTTTAATTAAAAATGGAAATATCATTTATACTATTAATTTATAAAAGAGTGATTTGTAATATTTAAAGATTTAAGGGATGAATATATACCTAAGTCAAACTTTAGGTATTATTTGCAATTTCCTTAAAAAACTAAAAAGGAAAGAAAATTAATTTAACAAAATTCTATCCCATCTAACACCGGTATCAAAGTAATGAACAAGATGAGGAAGGCTTTATCTTGTTCCTACATCTAGTGTGCTCGGTTGGCCCAAAGTTAGAAACGGCTTTTGAATAATCTGTAGCGGGCTTAAAAATAAATACTGGGCTTTTAAGTCCAACCACAATTAAGTGTCGAGGTCGGGAGTCAGGTTCAATGGAAAAATATGGCATGGAGTAGAAATTACTCGAGATTAGGAAAGAAGCAGCAATTCTTTATCATATTGTGTTTACCGTTTAATATTTGGATTAAGCATTGGGAAAATGAAATTAAACTTTGACAGTAAATCGCCCGCAATTATACCTTTTATAATCGAATTCATATCATATTATATAATACCAGGAAAGAGTCATCATATAACATAAGAAGTTAATAAAAGAGGAAGTTTACTTTTTCTCTTTTTTTTTTTTTTCCATCGTTTCTATATTCCGGAGAAGATGAGAATAATGTTTGTCATATGAATTGTGAAAAATTTATGAAACATTTAGTAAAATGAACAAACTTTATTATTACCCTTTATTTAAATTGAAAAGGCCTTTTTCTTTTTTTCTTCTTGTTTAGGCAAAGCTCATTGAAAAATGAGTCGGACCAACATGATTAGTTGATTTTATTAAATATAATAGAATAGTCAATCTTCCCTCATGAACTGTTATTATTGCCTCATGAAGAATTGTAATTTGTTATTAAGACCTCAGGAAACAAGCTGGGGGAACTTGCAACCATAAAGTCCTACATATTATTAATTATTTTATTTCACATTTACAAATGGGTAATCCAAACATAATTACCAAATTTATCATTTATTTTCATTATAAATTATTTATAAAATTAATAATATTTTAAGCTTATAAAATTATTTATTTTATAAGTTTCAATAGTTATGTTTCCTTTTTGCTTGATTTAAGAAATGTTAAAATATGAATTCTAAAATATTTCAATAAAATTATATTAATTAATCAAGTAAGGTGCAAATTTTCCAATAACTTAGTGGTCGAGTTTCCAGCATGTGGTAGAAAACCTCTAAGGTTTGAGAGGGGTTTTGAGATGCCTAACAAGATATTACAGATCTAGCTTTTATATAAAACCCATCAAAATATGCTTCATTTGGATGCCAATTAGGATCCAATCAATAGCTATTATTGGTACTTTTTAAAAAAAAAAATTCATATTCTATCAACAAAGATATTATTAAAACAATAATCCAACATTCCAAAAGTATAGAAAAAAATTACAAATATTCACTATAAATAATTGGTCAATAGGACATGGGTTATTGCCACTTTACTTGAATGCGACCAATAATAAAAAATTCCAAATGATATTACTTCTCAATAGCTTTTAAAAATATGTGTTGGGAAGAAAAATAAATTTAATTAGGCAATGAAATCATGCAAAAACAACTCTAAAGTGTGACTTATTGCTTTGAAGCTTTTAAAATTATACACACACATACATTCATATCTATATATATTATTTAAACTTAAGTAGGCTTATGTAACAACCTTTTAGTATCTTGTCCTTTCAAATACTACTTATACCTCTAATCTAATAATATATTAGTGGAGGATATAGGTGTAAAAATTTTATTTTGAAACTCCAATAAAAGTGTTAGGAATATAATGGACTAAAAAATGTAAAATAATTATAAAATTAAAAGTAAGATTTTATTATCATAATTTGTAAAATTTTAAGTTACAAATTTTACGTTATAGAAGTTCATTTTGGTAATTAGGCTTTTAAACCAATTTAATATCATGGACTGTTTTAATGAGCTAGTAATAGAGCTTAAGAAATTGGGTTAAAATAGGGATATTTTAGGAAAACATGACTTGGAAGGCTTTGAATAAAAACTGTTGAATTGGTTATTCTACTCTAATCTTACTCAATTAACTTGTGCATGAAAAGTAAGCTCGAAAGAGATCTTTCTAAGCCCATTTGGACTTCGTTCAACCTTAAAAGGAGCTATCAAGACTTAAATAAGAGCTATAGGCTCGTTTTCTTATTAGTGAGCTTATATTCTTTTATTATAAGTCATTGAACCTATATAGAGATGATGACCTAAGCTTATGGTCCTTATGAAGAGAATGAGTGAATCTTAACCACTAGATTAGTTAAATCCATCTAATGGTTGTTGGCAATGCCGAATCTTAAGCATCCATCTTAGAGTAATCCAATGGTTAGGACTCGCTCCTAAAATTTATAAATAAGAGGCACCTCCTCTCATTTAGGGCATTTTGATCATTATGTAGCTTAAGACAAGCATGGAAGCTTTGCTAAAGTTACTTCAGAAAGATAAAATAAGCTACTTAGTAAAGGATGAATCAACAACATTAAAAAATGCAAGGCTTCATCTTCTATTACATGTGTACACAAGTGATCGAGTTTACTTATTCTTCTTCCCACACATCTCTCCATTACATCCATGCACATGTCATTGGATTAAGTGATCTCTAAGATCGACCATGACACACATAGTACGTGATCAATCATCAACAACAACCCCACCTATGTTGTTGTTCTTCATAGGGAGAGATCATTTGCAATCAACAATTTCACATATTAATAGATGAGAGGAAACTTCTAATGTTCATGAGACTAATCCCACAATCACTTAGCAAACTCTAACATTAAGTGATAACATAATGATTGTGAACATGTAACAAACATATGTTACCAAGGGATCCCTAATTGTTTGTACTATGCAAGAGCACACTTGTCTCCTTAACAAACATATTTTGGTGTATGCTTCATTTATAGCATCTTTTTTTGTTAATCTACTGTGATTTTGAAGAATATTCAGTTTAATTAATAATAAAGAATCCGTAGCAGGCTTAAAAATAAATACTGGGCTTTATGTCCAATAAGGATGATATGCGTTTAACCAAAAGAATTGTCGTTTGGAATGCTCAGGCTCGTATATGAGCTATTGAAGAAGAAATCCAAGAAATGAAGGCTAAACCCAGAGGAAAGAGAGGAGATCACCTGTACTATGCTCATATGAATTTTCCAGACATCTATCAAAATTCCTTGTACCGGCTTGTATTTAAGAATCCGAAGTAGCTAGTTTATCTAAGGCTTTGGCTTAACAATGCAGCATCAGTCCAGACGAGGAGAAAGATATTAGCATCCCAGTTTCCTTATGCAATTGGTTTTCCATTCTTGTTAATAGGTCTCTTTAGAAAAGCAATATTAGATCAATTAGGAGCATTCAATTTCATAATTAGTCCGATTAGTTAGTCCTTTTCTTTCAGACAATTTGAATTCATTCAATAAAGTTAGTTCCTTTCTTTCTTTTAATTCTTCTTTGTTATTTACTTGTTATCCTTTTGCCTTTTCCTTTACTCTTTAAATCCGATAAAAATAATGAACATAATGGATATCTCGCGCCTATAAACAATGAAAGTACCAATATCACCTTCGACTTTGCTAAGTCAAACGTCGGAGATGATATTAAGACCCCAAGTGAAATACAAGAGAGTTGGCATCGATTTGAACAAAGCAAAGTGATAATTGATGAATCGATAGTTATGATTAATTTGGGGATAGAAGAAAATCTATGAAACTTGAAAATTAGGGGTAATCTCGCAAATGATCAGAAGTAGGAGTTTTCAAGTTTATTATTAGAATACCTGGACATATTAACTTGGCCCTATAAGGACATGCCTAGTTTGGATTCGTCTATCGTAGTTCATAAGTTGCCGACAAGTGATGATATTAAACCTAAAAGGCAAAAGCTTAGGCAATTTAGGCCAAATATACTTGTAGATACCTAATTTTTGCCCTTCTATAGTCTTAATCTTTATTTTTACAAAAAGGGTCCTAATTCAAAAAAATAACAAAAAATTAATAAAAGATAAAAATAATAAAGATTAACAAATAATGAAAATACCAAAAAAATAAGAAAAGGAAAAATTATAAAAATTTCATAGATTTTTAGGAAGTAATTTATATTAGGAATAATTAATTTTAGTGTTAGTTTTAGTTTTAGTTTAGTTAAAAATTTTATTTTAGGGAATCGGATGGTTTAAATATAATTTAATTGTAATGAACGTCAAGGTACAGGCCAACGGCCTAACGGATAAGTAGCGGAGTATTTAGGGTGGATTTAGTTTGAGGTCTTAGGTTCGAGTCTCAGCAGGCACCTATGTCTTTATTTTTCTATCTTTGCAGAAGCGAGATGAAAATGGGTCATATCTAATTAAATCATATGAATTTAGTTAAATCGGATTTGAGTTAAATTTGAATCTAGTTTAATTAACGAATCAGATATAATTAGATATGATATGATATGATTTGGTTTAGACTCTATATAAACACACACACAATGACATGGAGAGAAGCTCCAGGAGAACCCCATTCCCCATCTTCTCTTTATTGCAGAAAATCCAAATCTCACGTATACCACCCATTGCACAGGCCGTCTACAACAGAGCCTCCTGTTCATAATCTACAAAGCAGACCAACCACTTATGTCCATCCGCAATCCAACACACGCTCATAGCAGTCGGAATATACTGCTGTATGCACATACACTCAACATACATACGAGCACGGCACTTGCACTGCCCAACCTGTCACAACGCCCAAGCACAGCACTTGACATATACGAGTGCGCTGCAGTCCGCCATCCTTATCTAACATTATCATGAACTCAAGCTACAGTTCAAATCTACTGCCGTACTATACTACACACAACATACACACGAATCAACTCCCTACCGCTACTCCACTACAGATCACACGAAGAACACAACAATGCCCACACTGCCGCATGTTGTCCAAGTCCACGTACGTTACTATAGTACTCTAACGGCACACATGATCAAACTAACACAACTCTACTATCTACATAACTTCAAACAGTACCTACTGTAGCAACTAACGCCAGCAGCCCCACTATTGATCATTGTCTTTGCCGTTGCTGCATATATTACACTTCATCGAAGCCCTATTAATTATTCACACATTGCTGCACTTCTTGGACTGATCAGCAATGCCCTTGTCCAACACTTCATTACCTAAACACGCAGCAGCAGTACAGCGAACAGCAGCACCATAGCAGCCTATACTCTCCCAACTCTACGGTTTGCCAATTGAACTGCACAGATTTAGTTCTCTTACTACGTTGATGGTCACCGCTTATATAAGAAGCTCAACTTGGTTACTTTGTTGTACAAGTTGCTGAAATTTTGATGTGCCATAGCTCCTGCAATTTGTCTAAACAAGCTGTTGTTTACTTATACTTGGCTTGGTGGTAACTGCTGATCGTATTCCAGGAGTTGATGTTGCATTCAAATTAGAAGCTCAGTTCTTCGATGAGTTGCACGAATCTGGTTGGGGATGATTTGGTCTTCATGTTTGAGAGCTGTTAAGCATCGACTATTAAAATTGCTAGAGGCTCGGGTTTATTACTTGTTGGAGCTTGATTTGTATATAGACTTTAGAGCTGTTATCCAGTTTCTGATCAGCACCGGATCCACGTTACAGTCGAAATCGAGTTCAAGTATGGTTTTCTTTAAGTTTTTATTTCTTTATTTAGTTATTATTGT
Source organism: Lumnitzera littorea (assembly GCA_024138015.1). Lineage (NCBI taxonomy): Eukaryota > Viridiplantae > Streptophyta > Magnoliopsida > Myrtales > Combretaceae > Lumnitzera > Lumnitzera littorea. The sequence continues at coordinate 6,239,296 of JAMXBB010000010.1, read as the reverse complement.
CTTTATTGTCATACTATTATTCTGTTAGTTAGCCAATTAGGTTCATGACATGATATATTCATATATATGTCTATATATTAGTTTAGGGCCTTTTAGCATTAAGTTGTTAGGATTGATCACATAGAAAGTCCTTTTTCTTTAAATAAAATTAATAAAACACCATTTAAAAAATATATATAGAATTGTTAGAGCATATTTTTTTATAAAATAATAACATTCAAGAGTTAGGATCCCTTTAGATTTTTTTTTAAAATAAATCGAATAAATTAAAAACGTAAACTTGGACAGTTTTCAAAATTAAAATCAATCAACACACTAAAGATTTTTCAAAATAACTACGATCGTTTGATCCCGGCTAGCAAATACATAGGCACCTTCTGGGCGATGATAAAATATGTAGAAACTTAGGTTCTTTTTCTTTTGATTTTTATTTATTTATTTATTTTAAATATTATAATTAGAAAAATAATCCTAATTTCGGTAAATAAATAGTGATACCCGTTAGGGTTTAATAGATTAGTCCCCGAACTCGGAGCTCTCTGGTTCTTTATTCAAATTGAAATCAAAGACCGGTAGCTAAATCGTAATCAATCCACCCAATTGATTACGGTTTTCTTTTCTTTTTCCCGACTCCGGTCGAATGGCAACTTCAAAATTTTTTCTAAATAAAAAAAAAAACAGAATTTCTTGATTTCTTTAGTTAAGGATTAATATTAAACGGGTTAGAGTTTAGTATTAATCGGAAATGGGAAAATTAATTTTAAATAAAAGAAATCGAAAAATCAGGCTCGATAATACTCTTTAAAATAAAAGAAGAAGTGAAGAAATTACCAGAAGTCGGATTCATAAAAGTGTCAGATTACCCCGAATGGGTAGTTAATGTAGTGTCGGTGTTAAAGAAAAATGGGAAAGTTATGGTATGTATGGACTTCCATGATTTAAACCAAGTGACACCTAAGAATAATTTCTCTTTACCACACATTGATGTATTGGTGGACAACATGGCTGAAAATCATCTTTTCTCGTTCATGGATAGTTTCTCAAGATATAATCAAATCAAGATGGTAGAAGAAGATAAAATCAAAACCACCTTTTTTACCACTTGGGGAACATTATGTTATCACATAATGCCTTTCAGGTTGAAGAACACTAAGGTAACTTATCAGTATATTATGATCGCCTTGTTTCATAACATGATGCATTGGGAAATTGAAGTCTATGTAGGCAATATGTTTACTAAATCCAAAAAGGATGCAAATCACATTAATGTTTTGCATAAACTATTTGAGCGATTAAGAAAGTTTCAACTGAAGCTAAATCCAGAAAAGTGCACCTTTAGAGTAACCTCGACCAAATTATTGGGTTTTATAGTCAGTAGAAAAGGAATCTAAGTGGACCTAGTCAAAGTTAAGGCAATCGTAAACATGCCCGTACCGAAGACTGTGAAAAAAGTACGGAGACTATTAAGGAGATTGAATTACATTGCTCGATTTGTATCGCGGCTAACTAATAAATGCAAGCCATTATTCAAACTTTTTAGGAAGAATGCTGCGCTAGAATGGGATGAAGAATATGAGAAAGCATTTGTTGAAATCAAGGAGTATCTCATGAATCCACCCATGTTGGTCACTCTTACACTAGAAAGGCCATTAATTTTTTACTTGACGATCCTCCCTAAATCAATGGGATGTATGTTGGGGTAGAAAGATGAAACGGGCAGAAAGGAGCATCCTATATATTATTTGAGTAAGAAGTTTACAGAAGGTGAACTAAAATACTCAGAAGTGGAAAGAACGAGTTGTACCTTAGTATAGGTGATGCACAGGCTCAAGCAGTATACTCTCTATTACTCAGTAGAGTTGTTGATAAAACATGACCTATTAAGGTATTTAGTAGAAAAGCAGGCATTGATTAAGAGAATATCAAAGTGGCTGATGCTACTCTTCGAGTTTGATACCAAGTATATGAGTCAAAGTTCAGTTAAAGGGTAGGTAATAGCTGATCAATTGGCAAAATACTCACTAGAAGATGAATATAATGGTTCGGAAGCTCAGTTTCCCAATGAAAATATGATGGTGGTAAATGAACTAAGTGGTAAAAAATGAGAATGGAGAATGAGTTTTGATGGAGCAGCCAATGTATTCGGATGTGGAATAGGAGCAATATTGGTATCACTCGAGGGTAATCATTTTCCTGTGGCAGCCAGGTTAGCATTTTCATATACAAACAATATAGTAAAATATAAGACCTACATTTTAGGGCTCAAAATGGTGCTAGACATGAGAATACAAAGGCTCAAAGTCTATAGAGATTCCTCTCTTATAATTCTCCAAATCCTAAGAGAATATAAGACGAAAGACGAAAAGTTGATATATTACCATGAGTATTTAGGAAAGCTGATTGAAAGATTCCAAGAAATTTCATTCACTTACATTCTAAGAACTTAAAATTAATTTTCCGATGCACTAGCTACGTTAGCGTCGATGGTGAAAGTTACGAATGGGATAGAAATTCAGCCCCTAAAGATTTAGGTAGAGAAAAGACTGGCTTTTTGCTTGACCATTGAAGAGAAACAACAAAAGAAGCCTTGGTATTATGATATCAAGAAGTTACTTCAAACGAATAAGTTCCCTGATTAAGCTAATAGAAAATATAGAAAAGCTTTAAGGAGATTAGGTGCTCATTTCCAATTAAGTGTAGCTATGTTATACAAAAGATCACCTGATACAATATTACTAAAGTGTGTAGATGAAGAGGAAGCCAAGAAATTGATAAAAGAAGTGCATAAAGGAGTCTGTGGTCCTCATAAGAATGGATACACATTAGCCAGGAAAATCATGAGGATGGGATATTTTTGGATGATGATGGAATCAGACTGTATCAGGTACGTGAGGCATCGTCACCTAGGTTAGGTATACATTAATAAAATCAATGCTCCTCCCTAAGAATTACTTGTGTTGTTGACTCCTTGGCCTTTCTCAATGTAAGGGATAGATATGATTGATCCAATTTCGCCAACAGCTTCAAATGGGCATAGATTCATTCTAGTTACAATTAATTATTTTACCAAGTGGGTGGAAACAATATCGTATGCTATAGTGACTAAAGAAGTGGTAGTTAGATTTCTGCAAAGAAATAGTATTGCAAGATACGATGCACCCAAGTCCATTATTACGGGCAACAAGTCAAATTTGAACAATAAGTTGATAGATGAATTATGTAACCAATTTAAGATCAATCATAGAAACTCAACTCCATATTGACCTCAAATGAACAAGGCAGTTGAAGCCGCTAATAAGAATATCAAAAGAATCATTGAGAAGATGGCAATCACTTATAGAGACTAACATGAGATGCTCCCTTTTGCTCTCATGACTTACAAAACCTCGGTCAAAACCTCTATAAGTACAATACCTTATTTATTAGTATATGGAACTGAAGCAGTACTAGCGGTAGAAGTAGAAATGTGTTTATTCCGAGTGTTGGCAGAAATTCAACTTGATGAAGCGAAGTAGGTGAAGAAGCAAATGGAGGATTTGAACCTCTTGGATGAAAGGAGGCTTACGGCAATATGTCATGGTCAGTGTTACCAATAGCGGATGATCCAAGCCTTTAACAAGAAAGTACGCTTGATGTCCTTCAAGGAAGGAGATTTGATATTGAAGAAAGTACTATCAAACGTAAAAAACCCTAAAGGGAAATTTGCTCCAAATTATGAAGACCCTTATATAGTAAAAAGGGTATTATTGGGAGGTGCATTAGTGTTAAAGAAATGAATGGTTCGGAATTAAGGAGACTTGTGAATTCAGATGCTGTTAGATTGTATTATCCATAAAAACTGAGTTCAATAAAGATTCCAATTTTTCTTGAGAATTGTTTGTGGTTAATCTTGAATTGTTTGTGGTTAATCTTTTATTGTTTACAAGCAAAGTTGACATCCATGAATGTTCTCAAATTTAGATGGTCATCGACCAACAAACATTTCACTAACCAATCCTTGTATACTATGTTTCTTAGCCCCATACACTTAAACACCAAACACTTACCAATGAATTTGAGTCACCAAATAAATTGAAATCAAATGTTCTTAATGATTTAATTTAGTTTTTTCAAAAAGAGGGTTATTTTTCAAGAATCATAGAGAGGTGGAAATTGAGACTTAGTGAAGACAAAAGCAGAATCAAGACATGAGCATGGTACAACTAAAAGACTCATTAGCAAAAGGTTTCAATCATGAAGAAGACCTTATTCCAAGAAGGAAAGGAAAAAAAAAAAAAACAAGCACAATCTTGAGGAAATACTTTAGTGATATTCTACTATATGAATGAGTGAATATCAGGAGTCAATGTACGATATGCCAATTGGTTGCTACTTGCGAAAATTCTCCATTCCTAGGTAAAATGATCCTAAAGTCCTTGAAAGAGATATTTAGGAAAATTAAGAAGTTTTTGTGAAATATTGAAGAGATCTATCCTCTTAGGATCACCCATCAAACCAAAACAAGTTCATTGACCCCCAGTAGTTTTGTCCTACCCTTTTAAGAGAGGCACCCTATTTTTTGCCCTTTCCTTTCAAAACATGCTCCCTTTTGCCCCATCTTTTAAAGATAGGCCTCCTATTCCTTTACTTTATTCTTTTAAGACAAACCCCCTAATCCTTAGCCCTATCCTTTCAAAATAGGCATCCTAGATCTTAGCCATATCTTTTCAAAGATGAACCCCTTAATCTTTTACCCCATCCTTACAAGACAAGCTCCTTTTTGCCCCGTCCTTTTAAGACAAGCCCCCTAATCCTTAGCCCTATTCTCTCAAGATAGGTACCTTAAATCTTTAGCCATATTCTTTTAAAATAGGTCCCCTAACCTTTTATCCTATCCTTTCAACACAGGCTCTTTTTTTGCCCCATCCTTTTAAGACGAGCCCCTTCGTCACTTACCTTATCCTTTTAAGATAAGCACCTTAGTTTCTTTACCCCTTCCTTTCAAGACAAGCTTCTTATTCCTTTACGCCGTTCTTTTAAGACAGACTTCTTATTCCTTTGTGTTGTCCTTTTAAGACAGACTTCCTATTCCTTTGCTCTGTCCTAAGAAGATGGGCTTCTTATTCATTTATCCCATCCTTTCAAGACAAATTTCCCATTCCTTTGCCCCATCCTTTCAAGATGGCTGTTATTCATTACATCAACTTTTCAAGTTAGTATCTTTTATCAAGATAAAGCATAGCTTAACTAACCATTCAAGTCAGTAATCCTCATCGACAAAAGTAGGTATCGACAAATAAGGGCAGTTGTAGACATCTTATTTTTATCATTTTTATTTTAGTATTTTTATTGGGCCAATTTAAAATATATATAATAAAAAGGTTAAAATATAAAATAATAATAAAAATAAAATAAAATTGAAAAAATAAAAATAAAGTGTTAAGTCATATCGAATCAAATCGGATCGGATCAAGTCGAGTCAAGTCGTTTAGGGTTGAATCAAATAATGGTGTACGTATAATTCTAAGTCGTTATAGAATTGGGCTTCATTAAAATATTTTTTAATCTAATCCAATATAAAGTGGGTTTTTATCTAATTTATATTGAGCTAAATAGACTTAAGATTTATTAAATTAGCTAAATCAAGTCAAACCTAAAAGATAAAAAACCTAAACCAATATAGGGTTTTTACAAAACTAGATTGAATCTTTGGTGAATCTAATAAATCAAATTGGGTATTATCGTATCTTTTGTATCTAGGAGTTGTTAAGTTTAAATCTTTATCCAAAAAGATTTAAAAGATCTAAATCAGTGGCTTATAAATAGTCATTGGGCTGTAAAGTTTTAACACGTTTTTCATAATCCCTAATACACAACACAACAACTTAGTTCCACACTCATCACATAACCAAACGAACAACCCATTGCTACAACTACAGTAGCTCTTTCGTTACTCACTTATCCCTAACACACATTTACACACTATTGTGCACACTACTCATTAGCTCACAGCTCACTATTGTACACTGAAACCTACACTACAAACACATTCACCTGCTGCACTCTCTACCATCATTCACACAAGCACTTGCACTCACATCCCATAGCATACACAATTCATATACAATCACCCATGCATAGCTAAATCCGTAATACACACTGTTTACTCGCATACCCCACACATTAACACGCTGTTGCACTTGACATACCTTACACACAGCTCGCACAAACATTGCTAACACCAATATACGCCACATACCAACCTTCACTCATACAGCACTTAACATACATAGCACACTACCTTATTGATCCACTGCCTCATATGCCTCATTGACATTGACATACGCACGGATTATAACCTGCTACACATTAACCTACTACCTCATACATGCTAGCTCACTCAGTCACATACGTTGCTATTACCCACATTGATACACCATCCTTCCCACTTGAACACAATTTCCACCCATTGCACTTATGCCAGCTCTCTTGGTCAACACAAACGCAATCGCACATACTGTCCCTTATACACCAATCGCACACACAATCCACATTGTCGATCACACATAAACACAGCTGCACATACAATCATATTCCACTACTACACATGCACGAGCAATTCAACTAAGTACGCAAACATAGTCTAGACGATTGCAATACAATCAACACAAACATGCCAATCATGTACAATTCGACTCATTTAGGTAATGAAAAAATTATTTTCTTTAATTATTTATTTTCTTTTTTATTATTAGTTAATTAATTTATTTTACTAATTTGTTTTCTTTATTGTAGGTTTTTTTTTTATATTTTTTAATCATCATATCGTTTTGTTTTTTTTAGCTAATTTTCAATTTTTTGGATTAATTTAGTTAAATTACATTTTTTAACCAAAATTGCATTTTATCCGTATCTTCGAAGAAAATAGGTATCTAAGATACATATCTTAATATATCTTACATATAGAATTAGAAATTTTTCTTTTTTTGATATATAGATTTAAAAAAAATAAAAAATCTTAACTAAAGTTTTTAAAAAGATTTAATTAATTAAGTTTTTTTTAAATAGATTCATGAAATTAGATTTTTTTTAGGTTTTTTACTTAAAATAAATTGTTAAGTAAACGTAAATCTGGTTCGATTTCCAAACTTAAAAAATATCCACCCACCAAAATCTTTTTCTAAAAAAAAAAAAAAACTATGTTAGTTTGATTCCGACCAGCAAGTATATGGACACCTCTAAGGCAACCATATAAAAAGTAATTTTTTTTTCTTTTTCTTGAAAATTCATAATAAAAAATGTATAAAAAAATTCATTTTAGTTACACTTTTACATATCTGTATATATCTTACTATTTTTAGAAAAATTATAAAAATAAAGCCCATTAATTTTTTTTTATATGGTGATTTAGTCTTAATAGATTAACTCTCGAATTTAATTTTTTCTAGTTTAATTTTCTAAAAAATAATTTTCGTAGAAAATCCACTAGCTAAATTAGGGTTTTCTCACTCAGAAATCCTAATTTTATTTTTTACTAGTGTAATTAGTTGGCAATTCTAATTTTAAAAAAAAATATATTTTTAAAGAATTTTTTAAAAAGAAAAATGTTTTTTTCTTAATTTAATATCTAGTAATTTATATTAAATAGGCTGGGCTTAATATAGATTGAATTAAGGAAAAATAAAATAGAGCTCAATACCTTGGAGTTATAAGCAATAGGGTTGACCTAAATCCCTAACCTTGAGCACCTTAATGGTACTTATGCTCAAAGGGTTAATGATACTAGGACTAAGTACACTAACCTAGTCAATATACTGGTCCGGATGAACACACTTAAGTACTTTGCAACCAAAGTACCAAGCAAAGGTTACAAAGACCAAACTGGAAGCGCCTTTTTTGAGCTAACCTAATTGCAGTACTATTATGCCAAGCATCACGCAAGACTTGATATCCTAAAAACTCAAGTGTTCAAATGCACTAGTTAGGCATAAACACCCAAGTTGAACAAATAATAAAGAAAAGACAAGAAAGTAAAAGGCGAGCAAGCCAAAGAACTTGAGGAACAAAAACTGCTTTCATTCATTAATAGAATTTGTACAAGGCTTTAGAAGCTGACATCCTAGCCTTAAGTACAAATAAAAAAAATAAAGAAAAAGTACACAAAACGAAGAGGGGAGAAGAAGAGCATCTACAACACTTCTACTGGTTCCCTACCAAGTCACCCCTACCCCAATTGCTCTCCCATATAGACTTCTCATTCGCATCCCCAAAGGCTTGAGGTACACCATCATCAAGCCAATCGAGGAAACTAAATTTGATCTTTGAATGGTTCTGACGAATGTCATTTTGCACCATTTACCCAAAGTTGAAGTTGGCTTCAATAGCTACCATCTTGAACTTAGGCCCCGCGGTAATCTCATTGAAGATCATTTGAATTGCCTTCAGGGTGAGCCTTTATCTATCCTTCTACCTGACTTCCTAAGTCTAATACCTAGCTCAAGTCTCTTCAAGCTCCATCTTCCTTACATCCTCTAGCTCAACCCTAACCTTAGCTAAGTTACGATCATGGGCTTCTACAGAAGCCTTCCCTACCTTTGCTTTTACTTACACCCAAGCCACCTTCTTAGTGAGCTCCTTATTTTGGCGATCCATGTTACTGTACGTAGACACGAAGTTGTCATCCCTCTACTTCTCCACCATGACTTTGCCTTGAAGCTTGGCAATCTTATCTTTCAACCAACCAGTCTTCCCCCAAATCACCCAAGATACAAGTAAAGGTCACTGGCAAAGCACTTAATGACTATAAAGTAAAAGGAACAGATGAGTGCACATACCTCCTTGAAGTAGGCTCAATTATAGGAAAAGGCGTAATCACAAATCACGATGACCTATACACCAACAAGAACAATGTTAACTACAGGAGTTGACTTACGAACTTGGAAAAATATACTACAAATATGTCTTACCTCATGTAGCTTACCTAGATATGGTAGTAAGATAACAAGGGAAGAAGGAATGAATCAACTTAATGTCTTTTACTTTTTGTTTTTGATACTTTATTTTTTGGGAAAATGCAAATAATCCCCTTGAATTTGACTTAGGTGCGAATTGACCTTCGGAACTTTCATAATGTGTTTTTCACTCACTAAATTTTGATAAATTGACAAATAACCTTATAAGTTAAGAATAACCTCTTGAAACTTTGATTTTAGTATACAAACAATCTCTAAACTTATTAAAATATGCATTAAGACCTTCCAAACTTTAACAATAGTATAACTATTTTTAACGAAAAAAGGAAATGTCCTTTGTATTGTCAATTTATCAAATTTTAGAGGGTAAAAAATTACACTTTAAAACTTTGGGGAGTCAATCCACAACAAAGTCAAAGTTTAGGACACTATTTACAATTTTCCCTTTATTTTTTCTTTCTACTTTTGTTTTATATTAGTCCATTGATAAGGAAAATTGTATAAAACAGCTAAAGAATGAAAATGCAATATTAATATTAAATGGATTCATGGGTTGTGATATGACTCAACCAAGATGACATGACTCGACGTGTATGTGCAGCGGATTAGAACTAGAATGGGTATTCAGGTTCAAGTGGGGATGAGGAATAGTAAGTGAAATGGGGGTTTTGAATGTAAACGTAGATGGATATTACACACCAAAACACAAACACAATCAGTAGTTAAGCTCAAAATAAAGTTTGATACAACTCACGAATACTAAATATTACTCGAGGTTTCAAATGAAAGGGTTTGATTCAACTCACTAATTCACTCAAATGAAGGTTCACCACAATTTAAGATCAAGATCGATAAGAACGTAAGGAAGATTAAAGAGTAAAAACAACACTTAATGATTCGGAAAGAGTAAGCTCGAAGAGCTCAAGAATATCCTTACTCAATAGGAATGTTCAAATATGATTCCACTATTTGTGGTTACTACTTACAAAGTTACTATTTATAGTATACCTTAAAACCCTAGTGGTAAAAGTATAAATAAAATACAAGGCCTTAAACCCTAAAGTAGGCGTATGAATAAAATTAAAGAAAATATTTATAAGTGTACAAAGCTGTTCGTTTAACGAAAAAACTCGGCATGCAGTCATTTCACTTGTCCTGGAAGGAGTAGGATCCGAACTCTATAAGGATGGTAATTGGATGTCTAGGTTCAAGTAAGAATACCTAAATTCTTACAATGCTTGGCTAAGACGCAAAAAAGGTTGGCCCACAATTACCGCGTTTTAGAATTGGTCAACACTAGTCTTCTCATGCTGTGTCAAGTAGTTCTTGGGCCTTGAGCTCTCGATAGTTTACTCTCTCGTCTACTCGACTAACAATAGGTTGGTTGTTAAGTTATGCCTATACCTCTTGGCATTCTGCTATCAATGCATCTTCGCCAAGACTTAGTCAGCCTCGGCTTCATATTGGTTGGCCTTAGTTCTTAACATGTCAACCTCAGCCTGAGGGTTGTTGTAGGCTGATTCCTATTAGGTTGAACTTGAACCTATTTACTAGACATGTTTATTTTAATGGGTTTGTAAACATGTTTAGGACCTGGATACGAATCTAGACATGAATTTAATTGATAAGAATCAATCTCCTAGACTAATCACACATGGCTGAGTTAGAGGACTTCGAGGATTCACTCAGATAGCTCGGCAGATACTAGCTCTAGGCCATAACCGAGACAAGGATTCCTATGTTAAGCTGATTGTCACGCCTTGAAGCGGTAAAGTCATAATAGTCCCGCCGTGCAAACCATTTTAGGATAAAAGCTAACCTTACAGCCGCTATTTTAGACCTAATCTATATAAGGCGTTCACAATTAACCTATTTTAAAGTAAACAGTTCAAAAATTAAATAAGTTATTTACTTAAGAAAGTATGAAAATATATATATATATATATATATATACTAGGATTTAAGTATTACAAATAATGTTTGTAGGGTTTCATTGTCCTATATTTCCTAAATAATACATTATTTGAAAATGAAATATTCTAAATAAAAGTTAAGACTTTAAAGATATATCTGTTCTTCAAATGTATTTCCTTACTTCTTAAAATCTAGCAGTTGCTAGCTTTAAGGTAAACGTAAGTCACTTCCTAGCTAGCGCCTGTAATAACATCTATAGGGATGTGAGCAATCAACAATTTAGTAAGTTAGTATAGAGATTTAAAACTATACAGCAATACAAATAAGGTTATCAACCAAATTAATTAGATGTAATGCATATTCAAGTAAATGCCATCGCACGACGTTATCCAGCTCGTTGTGAGATTAGAAAAATTGCACCCGCTCTAATCCAAGTTGAGGAGTTTTCATTAATACAATAGCTTATAATCAAACCCAACCTTATGCAATAGAGACAATCCTCCTCTCGTGACTACTTTCAAACTATTGACTTCACCCTTACCACAACCTCCTCACTTGTCACTTAGTTTGACTAAGGATTGAAAAAGGACTAATTATGCTATCCAATGCTATCCTTTTTCAAAAAGGTCGATATTTAGCTAGAGAATCTTAACGTTCCCCTAATGGGTTACTACGCAAGTCTAGTTTAAATTTATGAGTCAAATATTCAGTTAAATCCGGTTTAAGGTGTTCAATTATTTCTAACAAATCACACAAAATACAAGCCAAAGCAGCAAATTAATAGTCATATTAGCGGGTCAAAACAAGCACATGCGTATAACCAATTATCTAATAAGCACGATCAAGTACAATTTCAAACCTCCAAGTATTATAAATTAACACTTCAAAATATGATAATGTATTAATTCCAACTTACTTGAACTTTTTGCTTGCTTGCTTGCTTTAGGTGCAATTCGTATTGGCCATCGCTAAAAATCCTTATAATACAAATATTATTTCAATTGTCCATATAATCGCTATAGATTGGTTTTATCTTATAATGTCTATTATTATCTTTGGTTTAGGGTTTAATATACCCAATTATTTAGGTTTTCAAGTCTTTTACAATTATTCTTGAATTAGGTTAAGTTCTGGTTCAATTTCCGCATCAATTTCTAATTTAGGTTTTAATTCAGTTTATAAGTACAGTTTTATACGTGAACCCTAAAAACTCATTTCAACCCATAAAGTGAAATTAATCACATTATTTTCAAGTATCCTAAATATTACACTTAACCTTTAACCAGTATTTTAATTTATACGGTATACCCTCATATCTTAATTTAATTACCTAATTTATTCTTGATGTGAGAAAATTTTATATTTTTTATATAAACATCTAAATTTAAGTTTCCTACAAGATTTATTATATATTTTTATTATTATTAAAATATCAATTTTAACCAAATATTTTCCTACTCATTTATTTCTTATATTTACATATTATACATTATTACTTGATATGTACATAATATACATATCTAATAGTCTTATCACTTCAAATATCATCTCCTAACATCAATTAACATCTCAAAACATCTAAATTCATCCCAAATCATAATTTCACCTAATTTTCCTAAATTACAAAATTAACTTAAATTTATTATTTTTACCTATTACATATATTATGCATAATACCCTAATAATTACAACTAACACCCTAAATACTACAAATATCATACTTCATCAGATTTTGACATTCTAAAACATATAATTATGTACTAAATCAATAATTACTTATTTAATTACTTAATTAGCCTTAAATTACCCATTTTTATGCATCATTTTAAGGCCTAAAAATTACCTAAAATTTTTTAAAATTCATTTTTTGAAAAAGAGTTTCATAGCACTATTCTACATCATCTAAATAGCCTACAAAAAAATTTTAAACTGAAAACTACACTTCTAAGATCATTTATTTCTAAATTAAACAAAACTCAAGTTTGTGAGATTTCTTAAAAACAGTATATTATCATACATTAATTCATCAAAATAATTTTTTTTCCTAAATCTATATACTTAAAAACCTCAGAATATGAACTTTTATAATTTTCTAAAACTATTTAATATTTTTAATAAAATAACTAAAATTGGAAAGAAAATCGGACTTACAAGCATTGGTAACTTTGGCCACCACCAACCATCATGGCCTTGTTGGCCGGTTTAGGCATTACCACCACCGTGTGGTGGTGGTAGCCGTCTACACCTAGGTGGTCGTCAAGTTGGGGATCTTTTTATAAACTCTAATTGTACAGATTTTTTGAAATTTTTGAAAACTAAACCCTAACTCTTATTTTGACTCTCTCTATTTTTTCTACTCTTATAATTGTCCAAATGAGTTTCTAAAAAAATTTGGCTATTTATAGAGGTCTTGGGGATTTTTTATGCATGAGGCAAGCTCCCGATCCGACCATAGGCATTTGATCTCGAATCAAGCTGATTTCTCTTCAGAAGAACTAATTGACCCTCAACCTAACCCAAATCAGGTCGACCCTTGACTGCCAACACTTTCTGTTTTGCTTACTTTGTATCATAGTCTTAACTTCCGTCCACCACGTTATATGTCTCTTTTGGCACCATTTTTCTAAAAGGATTCTTCACTTTTTCACATTGAATATTTTTTGTATCTTTTACCTTTTTTAATATGTCTTATGTAACCTAGTTATAAAATACCATTTTGTCTTTTCATACATATAAAGTAACCCTAGTGGATAGGTATATAAACCCACACTTTCTTGTATGCAAACAATCAACTAATGAATATAGAATTATTCACATTGAGTAACCTTATTGTTCTCATTATCTTTCAACTCTTATTTATTCCCTTTAGCAAGAAGTAATGGCGAGTGACCCTTCAATTTGGATCGGTATGTCATATTCGGTGGATTATAGGTTGAGTAGGATCGAGTGGTGTGTCATATCCATTTGGTAACTACCTAGATTTTGCTAGCTTTTTCCTTGTTTGTTTTTTGTCTGCTTCATTGTGATACTTCCTCGTATGTTCGACTCCGAAGGCACATCAGCTTCACTTGTATCAGAGCACGGTTCCAAAAGGGAGTATATGAAGTTGTAGTGAAGTTTTGGTTTACTTTACTGTTAGTGGCTGATGTGTCTCTTCCGTAACTACTACTGTGTATTTGTGTAATTACAAGTATGGCTTCATTATTACTCTTTTTACTCTATTTCTCTTTACGTAAACAGAGCAAGTTTGTTTATATTCTATTTGAGTGACTATTGAGTACTAAAGTTGTTAGTGAATTATTAATCTATTCAGGAAGTATTGTACTATGTTAGATTCAAGTGTTTAAGGTGTTTATTGGTAATCAAAGTAGTGGTGCTCAACCAGATTGTAGTCATAATGGTAGTAATACTCTAAGGTCTGTCAATGATAAACTTAACAGACTTACAAACCTTGTTAAGAGTCTAATCATAGCGATGCAAGTCAATAGGCAATAACCCCAGGGTATGCCCCCGCAAAGTTTACTTGAAAATATTCAAGAGAGAGGTTATGGCCAAGTTAGTCAAGCTCATCACCCAACTGGTCAAGCCTATCACCTAGCTTGACCCCTTTAAGCTGGAGGAGCTACTAGAAGAAGAATAAAGTTTGAGGAAATTGAGGAAGATGATGAAGAGTTGGATGTTGAAGAATTTAGGGAGGAAGAAGAAGAAGTTGACTATTACTAAGCATAGGGATGAGGATGCTGAGCTCCTCGAGGGTTAGATAATTCCAAGGTTCAAATTTTGCCCTTTAGTAGAAGTAAAGCTACAGATGAATACTTGGAGTGGGAAGAAAAGGTCGAGAAGGTATTTGAATGTTATAGATATATAGATGCTATCAAGGTTTAATTTGCTATACTAGAGTTTATAAGGTATGCTATCATGTGGTAGAAGAATCTGAATGTAGCTAGAGCATGGGATAGAAGACGAGGTGTTAGAACTTGAGATAAGGTGAAACGGTTGTTAAGAGGAAGATTTGTAATTGAAACTTACATGCAAGATATGTTTTCAAGGTTATAGGAGCTTCACCAAGGAAGCCAATCTGTTGATGACTATGTAAGAGAGTTCCAGATGCTTATGATCTGAGCCAACGTCAAAGAACTAGAGGCCCGTACAATATCAAGGTTCATTTATGGCCTCAAGTATGAGATTTGCAATACCATGGAAGTGCAGAGGTTTTATACCTTGGAAGAGACCATCAAGATAGCATAAAGGGTTGAAAGGCAAAGGAGAAGTACTTTAAGCCAACCTAATCCAACACTCTCGCAAGTCCTAGTACTGCACTGATTTGTTTAAACCGAACCAAGGAGACCATATAAAGCCAAGGATAATAACGACTGATTTGATGATAGCCGACCAAACTAGTAGGGTCGAGCCGAGGTTAGGTCGACCCCAATAACATATGAGAAAGGGTAGACTTTCGAACGGAAGACTAGCGAGGTAAAATGCTTTAAATGTTTAGGTTTTGGACATATGACCATTGAGTATCCGAACCAATGTGTTATGGTGCTCCAAAGAGATATAGTGGATAGCACTGATAAGAGCTAGTCAAGAAAGAAGAGGATGTTGAAAAACCCAAAGCCAAAGACGAAGAGGAGACTTGTCTTTATGCCGACCAGGGAGAACTAATGACCCTAGTCCTAAGATAAGTACTAAGTTTCTTACCGAACTTTGAGAAGGACTAGAGGGAGAATTTATTCCATACCAAGTGCACTATCAAAGGCCAATTGTGCATGATTATTATGGATAGAGGAAGTTATACTAACGTTGTTGTATAGTCCTTTGTGCAAAGGTTAGGTTTGCAGACCTCAAAGCATCCCTAACCTTACAAGCTACATTGGCTTTATGATAAGGGTGCTTTGCATATAACTAAACAAGTGACTGTACAGTTTAATGTTAGGAATGTATACAAAGATGAAGTAATTTGCGATGTCGTCCCTATGGGAGCTTCACATCTACTGCTTAGATGACCTTGGTTATTTGACCGACGTGTTATTCATGATGAGTATAAGAACACCGATGCCTTTATCAGGGATGGAAGGAAGATTTTGTTGCAACTCATAACCCCGTCCTAAGTAAATGAAACTCATAACTAGCTCACCTGAGCTAGTAAGAAGAAGGCCTTAGTGATGAGCCAAAGAGAGCTCCGTGCTACCAAAGAGGATGAAGAACCTATGTTCCTAGTGGTCAGTAGATTATAGGAGATGAAGGAATTAGAGAATGCTCCAGAAGAGATCTGATGCTTGCTAAATGAGTTTTTCAACCTATTTCTGGAAGAACTACTTAAAGGACTGCCTCCAGTTCCAGGCATAGAGCACTGTATTGATCTGTAGCTAAGTGTTGCCCTACTAAACTAATTTACATACAGAATGAACCCTCAGTAGGCTACCAAGTTGAAAGGACGGGTGGACAAACTCATAGAGCAAGGATATGTAAGGGAGAGCATGGGCCCTTATGCTATATCAGCTCTGCTCATTCCAAAGAAAGATGGTTCATAGCATATGTGCATCGACAACCAAGCAATCAACTGAATCACTGTTAAGTACAGATCCCCGATACCAAGACTTGATGACATGTTAGATGAGCTTCATGGTGCAAAGATATTTTCAAAGATTGATCTACAAAGTGGCTACCACCAGATTCATATGAGACTCGAAGATGAGTGGAAGACTGCCTTCAAGACTAGGTGCAAACTCTATGAATAGTTAGTAATGCCATTTGAACTTACTAATACACCGAGCACATTCATGAGATTGATGAACCATATGATGCACTCTTTAATTGGAAAATGTGTGGTCATAAACTTTGATGACATAATAATATACAGTACCAACTTGACTGACCATGTTTAATATCTTTGCGAAGCATTTGATATTTTGCGAATTAAGAAGTTGTATGGAAACATAAAGAAATGTACGTTCTGCAAAAAGGAGGTGATCTTCCTATGGTTTGTGGTGTCAAGGGAAGGACTTCGAGTAGATGAGGAGAAGATTCGAGTTGTTCTTGAGTGGTCGACACCAAAGAATGTCATTGAGGTTTGAAGCCTTCATGGCCTAGCATTTTTCTATAGGCAATTTATAAAAAACTTTAGTACCATAACCGCCCTTTTAACCAAGCTAACAAAGAAGAACGAAGGGTTTAGGTGGAATGACTAAGCTGAATAGAGCTTTAGAAAGATCAAGGAAAAACTCACCTCGGCACCTATCCTTTCACTACCAGATTTTGATAAACCCTTTGAATTGGAGTATGATGCATCGAAAGTGGGAATTGGTGCTGTCTTGATGCAAGAGCGACAACCCTTCGCCTACTACAATGAGAAACTTAGTGGTCTTACCTTAAACTATTCTATGTACAAAAAAGAGTTATACTCTCTTTATCGAGCCTTTACTGTTTAGCAATACTATTTGTTGCCACGAGAGTTTGTTATTTATATAGACCATGAGTCTCCGAAGCATCTTGGGAGTCAAAATAAGCTTTCGAAGAGGCAAGCTAAGTGGTTGGAGTTTATGGAAGGGTTCTCGTATGTAATCTGGTACAAGAAGGGAAGTGTAAATGTGGTCATCAACACTCTGTCGTGGCGACAAACTCTGCTAACCACTTTGTAGACAAAATTATTAGGATTCTCACTCATCACTAAGCAGTATACTATTGACCTTCACTTTGGTCTCGTTGTTGAACATTGCTAAGAAGGGGTAATTGTTGGAAGATATTATCTTAAGGACAGCTATTCATTTAATGACTGTAGGCTATGTATTCAAAACTGCTCCACGCATGAGCTATTAATCAAAAAAGCTCATAGCAGAGGATTATCTAGTCATTTTAGGGAGACCAAGATAACCAATCTATTGAAGGAAAACTTTTATTGGCTTGATTTGACTAAGGATTTTCATAAGGTAGTAAGGTATTGTGAGATATGCAAGTGAGTTAAGGGGAAGAGAGAACCCTATGGAGAGTACATGCCATTGCCAACACCAACCTTACCTTAAGCGGATCTCAACATAAACTTTGTCTTAGGGTTACACCAGACATTTAGAAGGAAAGATTCTATTTTTGTTATAGTCGATCGCTTCAACAAGATGGCGTACTTCATTCCGTGCCATCGAATTAACAATGCTCTATATATTACCAATTTGTTTTTGTAGGAGATTGTTTGACTATATGGGGTATCAAAGACTATTGTCTTAGATTGGAACACAAAATTCTTGAGCTATTTTTGGAAAACTCTTTGGAGAAGACTTCGAACTAAACTTATATTCAACACTAGTAGCCACTTTCAAATTGATAGCTAAACTGAAGTAGTGAACATGATACTAGGTAATTTGTTCAGAGCTATTATAAGGAAGAACTTGAGGGATTATGACCTATGCCTACCAGTTGTGGAGTTCGCACACAACTGAATTGTTCATAGCACTACTGGGAAGACCCCATTCGAGGTCGTCTATGGCCTTAACCCCACTATTCCCCTGGATATGATCGACACCCCAGTAGTTACTGAAGAAAGTTAATCCAAAGTTAACTAAGCCCAAAAATTGCATGAGCTACACTAATTTGTAATCGAGAAGATCTCCAAGTTAAATCAGAGACAATGAGAAATTAGTGGCCAAGGTCGCCGAACTGTTTCTTTCCAACCAGGAGACTTAGTATAGATTTACCTCAGCGAAGAAAAATTCCTACACTTGAGACAAAACAAGCTATCTCCTCGTGCTGATGGTTCGTTTAAGGTCCTGATGAAGATTGACTACAATGCTTACTAAATTAAGTTCCTTGATGACTATGGTATTTCTTCCACTTTCAATATGTCTAATTTGATTCCTTACCAACCAATAGAAGAAGACCCTGCGAGCGCCCTAGAAGAAAGAGCAGAGACCGCTTCAGATTTGAGGACAAATCTTTCTGACCCCTAGGTAGCTGATAGGAATCAATACCCTAGATTGATCACACGTAGTTGAGCTAGAGGACTCCAATGATTCATTCAAAGGATACTAGCTCTAAGCCATAGCCGATACTTTATCCTAGAGGACAACTCAAGAATAGTCGAGGTGAGCTCCTGATCCAACCACAGGCATCTAACCCTTAAACGAGTTGACTTCTCTTCAGAAGAACTAATTGATCCTCGGCTTTATCCAAATCAGGTTAGCCCCTAACTACTAGCACTTTTTGTTTCGCCTACTTTATATCATAGTCTTAACTCCCATCCACCACATGATACGTGTTTTAGTACGATCTTTCCAAAAGGATTCTTCACTTTTTCATACTGAATATTCTTTGTCTCTTTTACCCTTTTTAATATATCTTATGTAACCTAGTCGTAGAATATCCTCTTGTCTTTTCATACATGTAAAGTAACCCTAGTGGATGGGTATATAAACCCCCATTTTCTTATACGCAAACAATCAACTAATGAATATAAAGTTATTTACATTAAGCAACCTTATTGTTCTCATTATCTTTCCACTTTTATCTATTCTTTTTAGCAAAGAGTAGTGGCGAATAACCCTTCAGTTCGGACCAGTGTGTCATATCTGGTGAATTGTAGGCCGAGTAGAATCGAGTGGTGCATCATGTTCATTTGATAGCTATTTGGACTTTGCTAGCTTTTTCCCTGTTTGTTTTTAGTAAGCTTCTTTGTGGTGCTTCTCCGTGTGTTCGACCCCAAAGGCGCATCATTAATAGTATCTAAATGGGTCTAACTTGTTTGGATCTTATGTTGATTTTTTTTATACATTAACCCATTTAAATTATATCGTGTCACGTCCGAGTCTATCATGTCAAAGTCCTAAATTACCAACCCTATCCAAAATTCAAGGTTAAGGATCTCTTCCTTCATATCCTTGTCCTTGGGGTAGAGGTGCTTAATTGCTGTAGTCTTGATCGACTTTACCCATACAGTAGGAAAAGCTACCTTCTTGATGGTCTTGATGTGGAAGACTTTATCCTTTTAGCCCTTTACCTTCAACTTTAGCTCGCTAAAGATCTTAACGTAATTGCCATGGGCTGTTGCATAAATCTAACTGTTTAGGTTGCTCTTTAGGTGGAAGAAGTACTTAAATAACCAAGTTATAGTTCTTCGTAGGTTGAAGAGGAAAATTGCCTTAAAGGTGAGTAGCTCCTTCTAGGCATTTAGGTGCAACGAACCCAAGCTAATATTAAAGTAGTTGAAACACTCCAGCTGAAGCTTTGGAAAAGGCAGTTGTAACTCAAGCTCAAAGATTCTCGCATACATGCAGAAAGACTTCTCCTAATTGGGGTCATATGCCCTCTCATCCTCCATGGGCCTCTCCACTTACTAGTTGTAGACAACCCTCATAGCTTAGTACACTTTATCAAAGGCCTCGCGTTGTGCCTATATGTCACGTATTCCACAGCCTTCTTGTTCTCGCTTATAGACTATAGCTCTACTATGACTTTCCTCTCCTCTTCCTCATTAACATAAACTTCTTGTGGCCTCAACACTACAAGCCTCCTCCTCTCCTCCTAGCTTAACAAACTGTAGTCGTCACTGCTTGTCTTTACTGCAGTCATTTGGGGGAGGGAATGGGATTAGTACCCTCCTTAATGGCTGCTTAAAGACTTACTTCGACCATGGTAAAGACATTGATTGAGATTGAGCACTCACTTTGAAATCCTAAGCCTCTCTATCTTGCCATGGGCTCGATGTATTCAGTATGAGAAAGAAGTTAGAGGCTGAAAATTTTGAGGGTTTGAAGGAAGCTTGAGAGAAAAATTTGGCAAAGTTTCGATTAGTTTCTAACTAAAAGTGGAGAAATGAAGAGTCCCTAAGGACTTTATGTAGGCAAACAAAGGGCACACGAACCGTTTCTAGCCATTAGTTACAAGGATCACCATCCAAGCCGTCCACGTGTCCTTGCTAAATGATTAATAGCCTAGATCCTTCTGCTAAGTTCGCCAACTTAGCTATAGACATCTTCCTCGTGCATTATATTCTATACTAGGCATCATAATTATACCTCAAGCAAACCAAACATTACATTATCCAGCCCAACCATCATCTCATACGAGCACCCAATCGAGTTGGATCAATCACATCAAGCGTCACCACGACCACTTAAGTGCTTAAAAACTCCTATTCATAGAAACACTCCATCACAGCTTGGGCCTTAGCCTTTAGAGCCTAAAGTGGTCTACTCTCCATGCTACCTCAATGTCGAGGAGAGTAGGGGAATAAGTATTGATAGTTTATTTTCGGCCTAAGCTCTCAAGTCTCAATCTAAGCACCTCGACTTGTTTGGGCACCTTCAAGCACCTAACCAAAAAGAACAACTCAACCTCCTCCGATGACTTGCTTGGTCCCCCTTGCAAGCTCTTACCTGGCTAAGCAACTTGCTCGAGACCATTAAGCACCTCCCTATGCTCCATCCTTCGAGCTAACATAATCTAATCAGGTTACCTCGAGCACCTTAAGGTCCTTAGAGAGCTTAACCCAAACCCTTGGCCAAAACCTTGGGGTCAGGGCAACTTCAATCCTCTTAAGCACATACCAAGTGCTTAGCATGCAACTTGGTGTCCTTTATACTCCTACCCAATACTCCCTCTCTCCTTATTGATTGCCCTCTGACATCCGTGGTACAGCATGTAAGCCCCACAACCAATCACTCGGGGTTCCGATCGGTTGAAAAATCCGATCGAACCTAAATTATAAAATAAAATTAGAAATATTAGTAAAAATAATCCCGTAAATTCGAATTTAAGAAAATAAGTAATAAAATAAAAGAATATAAAATTTTCAAATTTTAAGTATATAACTTGTTATTTATCGAAAATGCGTAAAATGCATTTTGATAATTAACAAATCGTTAGAGATAAATTATATGTATACTAAAAATCATAGAATGACCTAAATAATATTTAGGAATATTTATTTTTACTATATATGAATTTACATATAGGTAGAAATACGTGTAATTACTTAAAATACGTGAAATGTGCTAAAATAATACTAAATAATTAATTAAGTAAAAATCAAGAAAAATATAGAAAAATGAGGAAAAGTCCAGAAGTGGGGCATGGTAATCTGAAAATTAAAGAAGGAAATTAACCAATAAAATTTAGCTAAATAGAAAGTAAAAAAGAAGAAGAGATAAGGCAATTGTCAAATTAATTTAATGCATAATAATTTCCCTAAAGCTCTATAAATACCCCAAATTTTTTAGAAGCTCATTTGATCAGTTTGAAACCTTAGAAAATTAAAGAGAGGTGAAATTGAGAGGAAATTAGGGTTTTACAAAAATTTAACAAAAATTTGTGTAAGGCTTGTAAGAGAACCCAGACTTGACGACTAGTTGGGAGCGGAGCGCCTAGGAGGGTCGACACACCCATAGCCACCGACGGTGGCCGAAGTCACCCAAATCGATGAGTTCGATTTTCAGCTCGATTTTGTATAATTTTATAAAAATAGTAAATATTCTTAGAAAATTATGAATTTTGTTATTCTAGAATATTTTAGTATATAGTTTTTAGGAAAAATATTATTTTGATGAAAATATGTTTCGTGATATATGGTCATTAAGAAATCATACAAAACCGAACATGTTTCAGTTTAGAAATAAATGATCTAAAGAGAGTAATTTTGAACCCAAAATTTTTATGTAGACTACTTAGGTGATATAGAATAGTGCCACGAAGCTCTTTTTCAAAAATGAATTTTTGAAAATTTTAGGCCTTAAAATGAGGCATAAAATAAGTAATTTATGGTTAATTAAGTAATAAAATGTGTAATTACTGATTAGATGTACAATTATATATTTTCGGATGTTGAAATCTGATAAAGTATGATACTTATAGTATTTAAGGTGTTAGATATAATTATTAGGGTAATTATGTAATAAATAAGTAATAGGGAAAAATAGTATATTTTAAGTTAATTTGGTAATTTAGGGTAATTAAGTTCAAATCTGATTTGGGATAAATTTAGACATTTTGAAATATTAATTGATGTTGAGAGATGGTAATTAGAGTGATAGAAATATTAGATGTGTATTATGTACATAATAGATGATAATACATAATATATAATTATTGGAAATATAATAAATAGAATATATTTGAATAAAAATTGATATTATATAAATAATAGGGATATATAATAAATCTGATAGAAATCTTAAATTTATGTAATTATATGAAAAATATAAAAAATTTTTACATCATGAGTAAATTCGATACATTAATAAATATTTAAATATATCAGGTAGAATAAAATACTGATTAGGGGTAATTATGGTATTTGGGATATCTAGAAGTAATGTGATTAATTTCACATTATGAGTTGAAACGAGTTTCTAAGGTTCGAATATAAAACAATACTTAAAAATCGATGTGGAAATTGAACCCGAACCTAGCCTCAAACCCAGAATAATTGTAAAAGATTTGAGAACCTAAATAATTGGACATATTAAACTGTAAACCAAGGATAACAATAAGCGTAATAAGATAAAACCAACCTATAATAGTTATATGAAAAACTGAAACTACGTTTATATTTTAGAGATGATCGGCGATGGCCTGAGCGAGGTAGACTTCGAGTGAACGAGCGAAGAGTCCAGATAAGTTGGGATTAATATGTTGCTATATTTTGGAGGCTTGAGATTATACTTGGTTGTGCTTGTTAGATAGTTGGTTGTATACATGTACTTGATTATGAGTGATGCTATGATTCTATTTGTTATTCTGACTTGTATTGTATAAAGTGATTGATCACCCTAAACTGAACTTAACAAAGATATGACCTATAAACATAAATTGAACCTGCATAGCAACCCATTAAGGGAAATCTAAGATTCTTCGGCCAAATACCGACCCCTTCGAAAGGGATAGCGCTAAATAGCATAATAGGTCCCTTCTTCATCCTTAATCGAACTAAGTGACAGGTGAGGAGGTCGCGGCAAGGGTGAAGTCAATAGTTCGAAAGTAATCATAGGAGGAGCGATGTCTTCATTGCACAAGTCTGAGTTTGGTCGTGAGTTGTTGCATTAACGACAACTCTTCAACCTAGATTAGAGTGGGCGCAATTTCTCTAATCTCACGATGAGTTAGTTAACATCATGCGATAGTATTTGCTTGAATATGCATTGTACCAAATGATGTGGTTAATAACCTTATTTGTATTTGTGATATAGTTTTAAGTCCTCCATCCTAACTTACTAAGCTGTGATTGCTCACATCCCTATAAACGTCGTACAGGTGCTGGCTAAGAAGTGGCTTACAACTATTCTGAAGCTAGCAACTATTGGATCCTAAAGAGTAAGAAAAAACATTTGAAGAACAGACATATATTTTTAACGTCTAAGCTCTTATCTTATAATTTTTCATTTCTGAACCCTGCAACTCTAAACATATTAGCATCCTAGGTTTCAAATGTGGTCACTGGGTTATCCAAAGCTGAGTAAGTAACAAAACCGTTATGTCCCCCGTAGCAACTATGTATAGCTAAACACCAAGAAGCCACGTATCTCTGAAAAGTGAGCTCCTTAGCCTATAAATAAGATACAGAACCAATAGTACTAGATCTTTTTCCCTCTCTTTGACTCCTTACACACCTCACATTCCTAAAAAACTATCCAAGACACCCTCTCAAATGCTTCAAACACCTTTCCTTTACTCTCTTCTTACTAACTTAAGTATTTGAAGGCCCCATACGCACTACTGCATGAGGCTTTGAAGGACCAACCAAAGTAATTACCAACTTACCCAATGTGATTTTACACATCACTGCGTTTATATCTTAAAATTTCATGTCTTAAAAAAACTGCCAAGGACAGTAGTTAGGTTTTTATTAGTAATTGTCAAAGTATATTAAAGGGTTTTTCAGTAAATTAATAAATCAAATGAAAATGAAAATGTCAAAGGCATCAAAAGCTAGTTACAAAAGCACCTAAGGGCTTAAATAATATTAATATTAATATAAATAACAAAAATACAATACTAAGATAATTTTGTAAAACTATAAATGTCTTATAAAATGAAGAAATTTGTTAATTTCCTTAATTTTTCTTTGTTACAACTCCTTTTTCTCTATTCCCATTAATTTCTCTCTTTCTTGTTAATCGCTCTCCCAATTGCACACCCATGTTCAACCACGTACATTTATTCACATCAGGTTGGCATTTCATCTTCATACCGCCTGTGAAAACTAAGTTAGTTGCTTAATAAAACTTAATGTATGTATAGTTTGTTGCCTTTTGCTTTTCAACATACAAAAATCGGATTTATAGGGAAAAGGAAAATAATAATGCAACAACAAAATTTTTTTTCTAAAAATATGCTTTTTGGTAAAATAATCCTAATATTATAACAATTAAAATCGCCTTTTTTAAGAGATAATTTTAAATTAAATTAAAATCATATTTTAAAAAGATAATTTTAACTTTCAAATATAAAATTATCTTTTCAAAAAAGGATTTCACATTGACTTGCGGTATAGATTCCCATGTATAAACTCCCCTGTTGATTAGTGTGAATAAACAAAGCATTAAAATATTAAAAATGTAAAAAAAAAATGGGACTCGTGGCAGCCTGACTTATGTTACAAATTCCCCTGTATAAACTCCCATGTTGCTAATAAACAAAGCATTAAAATAGTAAAAAAATTGGGACTTACAACATAAGGTTGTCAGAGTGTGTATTGCTTGTCCATCCCACAAGGTGTCTTTATTTGCCACTTGTGTCCATATAAGCTGCTTTATTATATTTGACTTTTTTATATAGAGAGGTTAAAATCGTCTTTAAAGGTAATTTTAAATATTGTATTATTAAAATTATATTCCCAATAGTCCTATTTTTGGAATTTTTATTTTTATATTATTATTTTCCTTTTCCCGGATTTACAAGTACCGTAATATGTAAGTTGATTAATAACATTTACATTAGACATTCAACAAAATAAAAAACAATGTTGTATAATATAATAAATAATATATTACATTAGACATTTAAAAAAATAAAAAGCAATGGCGTATAATAAAATTAATAA
The DNA here is from genome assembly GCA_024138015.1 of Lumnitzera littorea. Classification (NCBI taxonomy): domain Eukaryota; kingdom Viridiplantae; phylum Streptophyta; class Magnoliopsida; order Myrtales; family Combretaceae; genus Lumnitzera; species Lumnitzera littorea. The sequence goes on along the minus strand of JAMXBB010000010.1, from coordinate 6,213,406 downwards.
TATATTAACCAAGTGTATGCTGGAAAAAAAAAAAAACCTAAATTAGTGCATGAATTATTTCTTTTTTGATGTAAAATTTAGTAAGTTGTAACTATCATTATTTTTAACAAAATTCAATTTTTTCATGATTTTATGATTCACTCATTATGCCTTGTTCTTGAAAAAAGCCCTTTTTCAAAAATCAAAATTCCAAAGTAATCCATCATTTTCAATTTGAGTAAATCTCATATAAGCAATTTTTACCGTCATATTATATAAATAAATTATTGATTACACTTAAATTTAGACACCTACATCGTAAGTGTCCCACCCGTTGATATTATTTCAAGAGCTACCATTTAGGTGTTTTAATAATCTATAATCAAGGAAAATAAGGTAGTGAGATAAAGATAAAAGTTTACAATTAATTAATTCAAACACATAAGGGCAACTGTCGATCGACACAGATTCCATGGAATTACTTCTATCCTAGTTGTTTCAGGAGACCATTGGCTTTCATAAATATACTCACGAGACTACTAAAAGTATGGATTAGGCAATTTTTTTTTAACTAGAGGCACATACATGTTCTATAAATTATTAAAAAAGCTTAAATATACGTCATATCTATTATATGAGCGTATGATTTTTAGTGTGGTCCCTTAGTAACACAAAATTAAAAAGAAAAAAGAAAAAAAAAAACATAGGAGTTATAAGAGTATTATTTGAAGAAGTTATGTTATAGAAATGCAGAGGTTATTTGGAAAAGCGGGATATTAGGAAGTTATGTTATTTCTTAATCATTTTCATTATTTTTTAGCATCTTAAACACTACAATATAGATAAAAGTAAGATATCTTTTTGCTTTCTTACATATTTTAGGATATTTTAAATATAGGAGTTAAGACGATAGAAAAGAATATTTTAGTAAAGTGGGCTATTGTTTAATTTTTGTTACTCATAACAGCATACAGTGAATGCACCATTTGTTAGTAGGTTTTAATCTCATGATTTATATCTCAATTTTACCATATTTTGTAACTATATACTTAAAATTTTGACTTATCTAATCATATACTAAATTGAAGGTTTAGCTATAACTATTTATATCTCAACTATCTCCAATTCATACCATTAGTTCAGTTAACATAATCAGCTAATAGGATGACTACCCATAGCCTTAGGTAGGAGTGTAATTGAATCTAATTGAACCATATTGGGTTCAAGTTTGAGTTCGACTGAACTTTAAATTTTAAATTCGACTTGGACTCGATTTGCTCAATTAAATTGAAACTTTTTATCAATTTTCGCTAAACAATATTATATTCACTTATATTTAAATAAATTAAAAATTATTCTAAACTCGATTAAACTCGCAAGCCTTAGTATTTTAAAACTTAAACTGGACTCAGCTCGACTTGATTTACTACTTAAGTAGCTCGAGTTTATATTCGGCTTAGCTATCATCGAATCGAATTTAAACAAAATTCAAGTCAATCTTAATTAGCTTACAAATTGACTTTATACCCCTAATCTTAAGGATAGTGTGATTCTTTGTAAGTGGCTGTTAGCCACATCTTTATAAAACAGTAGATAGCAAACAACTTTAAAAATGTAGATTGCGAGACTTATTAGTGGTTGTGCATGGTTGCCTACATCACCAAAGGAGTTGAGAAAACTTGATAAAGCTATATAGACACTTGATTAGCTAATTGTATCGATTAAACTAATGATATGAATTAGAATTAATTAAAATATAGATAATAATAATTGTATTTTTAATTAGGTGTATAATTAGACAAATTAAAACTTCGTATTTATAATTACAAAAAGTAATAAAGTTTAAATATAAATTATGACATTAAGTTTGCTAGTATGTCCTAAAACTTGATAATCATTAGTATTTATCATATATTAACTAATAAATGTGCATCAATTGTACGTGTATAAAAATTAAATATATTGATATAAAAGAAATTTAGAACATAAAATAAATATTAAATAAAATAATATACAAGGATTTTGATTAAAAAAAACATATAAAAGAAATAATAGTATTAAACTATAAATATAATAATTAAAAGTAATCTAATCACACTAAAATGAAAAAACTGATTGTCACTTTTTTTAATATGGTTATTTTAAAGTTTAGTGTTAGTTTTTGTTTTTTTTTTTTTTATATAGATATTTTATATCAGAGGTGGGTTATGAGAGAGTGGAAAATTGATTTTAAAGATAGATACTCACATATGTAGAGAGAAATAAAATAATTGGTGGTTCTTAATAGAAAAGGAATGTTATCAAAAGCATATGGGATAAAAAATACTGTCTACTATATTGTAAACTAAGTTGAGACAGATGGAAGTTATATGTTAGTTAAAAAAAATATTTTTATTTTAATAGTATAGATAATTTGGAAGTTTATTTATAATTATTGTAATAAAAAATTTGCGGACCAAACTAACCGGGAAATTAGGAAGAAAGTTAAAAAATTAATCAGACAAATGAAATCATGCAAAAGCAAATCCAAATCGTGACGACCATTAATGGATAGTTGCACCCGTGCACGATGACAACCAAAATTTACGCCATATCCAACGCTAAGATCGTCATATACCTGCGCAAAAGTACTAAAATTCACATTCCATGTTTCTTTCTGCAGTTACCGGAAAGCTTAAACCCAAGAAAACACATTTTGTATCAAAGTTGTCAACTTTAGACACAAACCCTTAAAACCCAGAACCATTTTTGACCCAGATCTCGCACCAAAACCATGAATAGACGAAAACCCACTTCAAGATTCCACCTTTACACTCTCGCCATAGTCCTGCTCCTCCTAAATTTGACTAAAGTTTCAGTCTTTGCATCAATTGAAGATGATGATGACAATGACCGAACCAGTACGGTTATCGATGATGAAATGAGTGAATTTGAGGAACTTTTAGCAGTAGACGAAGAAGAAGAGAGATTAAACCAAAACCCAGATGAAATTAAAGCTAAATTATCAGAAGCACAAGTGTTAAGTAGAGCACAAAGAATAGTAGTTGAGTTGAATAGTGATAGTACTAAAAGGGTAATTGAGGAAAATGAGTATGTTTTAGTATTGGGTTATGCACCTTGGTGTGTTAGGAGTGCTGAGTTAATGCCTCAATTTGCAGAGGCTGCTAATAGGTTGAAGGAATTAGGGAATAATAAGGTTTTGTTGGGTAAGCTTGATGCTGAAAGATATCCTAAGGTTGCTTCTAATCTGGGGATTAAAGGGTTTCCTACCTTGCTTTTGTTTGTCAATGGGACTTCTCAGGCTTATACTGGTGGATTTACTGGGTATGTTTGCTGTCTTCTGTTTCTTTCTAACAATTTTTACTTTTTGGCCTACTCAGTATAATGCCGTGTCATCTTTAGTGGGAAAGCAGTGGTCATGTGATCATTTCATTTAGGCAATGGGTGACTCGATGCAACTGTTGAGATTAATGTTGTTCAGATTTTCCTTTGCCAACTCGACCTAATGGCTGAACTGATCCTGTTTCAAGCTAGTGGTAGTGGCTCCAATATCGGATATGAGTGCCTCTGGTCTATAGTTTAGATGGTGTAGTCTTCTATTCGATTTCAATTTTTTTCCCCTTATAAGTTGGAACTGTGGTTTTAAGTAGCAAATGTATGTTACTGTATCATAATATCGAACTATTTCAGGTTGGATTCAAGTAATCGAACTGATGAAGCACTATAAATGATTAGCTAAATTTATGAATTCGTGTTTTAAGTAGATATACAGGATTATGTTTGTGTTTTGATTCTCTAAATGGCTTTAGAAATTAATTTGTATTGGAGTGATGTTACTGCATCTTGTATAGACTTGCTAACTTAGTCCTGTTGGCATTGAGTTTAATGTGGTCGGATATTCAAATTCCCTCCCTAAAGTTTAGAATTTGATGGGAAAATCTTTGGTTCCATTGAACTAAAGATTGGAATTTCCTGTTTTCTGAAAATTGTCTGTTGTAATTTGAGTTTTGTGAATATTAACTTGTTGCAATGAAGACCGTTATTTATGTGTTATGAAATCAACATCTTAATTTACGAAATGTTAGGCTTCAATTATGGTCCATATCACAGGCATTATGGAATAAAGCTATGGAGGAAGCCAATTTTGATTGCTTTAAGGATTGTAGCTTGATTATTGTTATGGTTATCTTGAATTGATTTATGTGAAATAAGACAGTTAAAATTGGATTTCATGGAGTGGTATTGGATTTGAAATCCAAATGCAAGATTGAAGGTTTACAATTAATTTGAACATCGGGTTTCTTGTTTGGAAATTGATACCTGCCACTGGTTATAAGGTTTCAAAAGAACATTTGAATCTTTATCGTGAGCTGTCATTACCTTTGAGAGATATCATGGTACAAGTAGTGGAGTTCCATTCATGAATTCCATTTTTAATATATGTTTTGACTAAGCCTAAGAATGGAAGATAATCCCTTTGTTGAACTCATAGATTATTCTTCCTATTCCTTGCTTTCCATTAAGCGGACTTAAGACATTTCTTTCTTATTGGTAAAATCATGAGCATTTTTTCTTTTTCCTTTTCTTTCTCTCTCTCTCTTTTTTTGTTGTTTTTGTTGTCATCATCGTTGTTCGCCAGATGAGTGTTTCATTCAATCCCTTCAATTCATACTATAAGAAATAGGTTAATGTGCTCATAATAGGATTTTTAAATAGATTCTGTATAAAACTCAGAAAGGTACACTTGTCTCAAAAGCAGAAAGATCATAATCCAATATTTTCTTTGAGATGATGTGTACGCTGCAATGAGTTTGAGTTTGTATAGCTTTCAATGAATTGGATGGAAAGGGACAAAATTAACTTCAAAATGAAATGTATGTGCCATCCCAGGCATGGTTTACTTCAAATCTGTGTCACAGATGCATAAATTTTGCTTCTTGGAAGATACCTTTTAAAGCAATTCTAGCAACTATGGTCACTTCATTGCATCATTAGATAATATCTGGAAGAAATTATAGCTGTTGTAATTTGGTTAAATGCTTTAATCAACTTGAAACTCCTGTTTAGCTTTTTTTTGGAGAAACTCTTAGCTTTTGTTGAACTGGTTCTGCACCAGGGATGAAATTGTTATCTGGACACAGAAAAAGACTGGCGTACCTGTTGTTAGAATAAATTCAAAAACTGAAGCAGAAGACTTTGTGAAGAATCACCAGACATTTGTTGTTGGTCGTTTTGAGAAATTTGAGGTACGTGCAGATTTAGCAATTTGAAGATCCATTGGAATCTTTTAGGTGATTGGGCTACTGTAAAGTAATTTACAGTCCATGTATTTGAATGGACTTTGTCTTTTTTCTTATAGCTCCCTCATTTCTCCATTCCATGCCTCCTTTTGGCATCAGGTGATAGAGTAGGTCAAAGGATGGCTTGTCTAGATGGTTTGGTTGTATTATTTAGTTTTAGTTCTTGTAGCACAGACAAAACTTTAATGATTTAACCTTTTCACTTTGCAAATTTGATATGAAGATGTGGGTTGTTGCTGTTAATAAAATTACTGAGGTGGATAATAACTTTCCAGGGACCTGAATATGAAGAGTTTGTTAAAGCGGCAACTGCTGATAATGAACTCCAATTTGTTGAAGTGAGTGGCATTGATGCTGCCAGAATCCTCTATCCAGACTCTGAACCTTCTGATGTTTTCCTTGGAATTGTCAAAAGCGAGCCTGAAAAGTTTACTCGATGCGGTATGTAGGGATTTTTATGTTAGTTAAAGATTTTTTGTGGGACTAGTCCATATAGAGGTCCTCATGGCCAAGATTTTCTTTTCCCTTTTTCTTTTCTTTTAAGAATTTTGATGAGAACTGATTTTAGCAGGTTATAGAAATTTCTTGGTATTGCTTGAATTCTTCCTACTGTTATTACTATCATTTGCTAATGGAAAGAGTTTTTTATGGCTGACTATGCAGAAGGGATCCTGGAAAAGGAAAAGATATTGCAGTTTTTGGATTACAACAAATTTCCATTGGTTACTAAATTGACTGAGACCAATTCAGTCAGAGTCTACTCCAGTTCTGTAAAATTACAGGTTAGCGTCTCCATGAGCCTATGATTTTAAAGATTTGAATGTGTTGACATTGCTCTTGTATTGAGTAGTTCTGACTATATTTTGCTTCTAGTTTCTTTAATTTCGCCTGTAGGCCATTCCATAAAGATAAAACTGGTGCCCCCCTCACCCAAACACACACACATGCAAGTGCCGAATCTGAATAATCTGTGTCTTAAGGGTCTGGGATTGCAAAAAATTTAATTTGAGATGTATAAATTCTTTGTTATAAATGGCATACGGTAACTATATTTACTTCAGAGCACAGACAAAGTGCTTAGGAGAGATCCAATGTTTCATCGTTCTGCTTTTTAAACTCTGTAGAATCGCTGAAAGTCTGGAAAGTTTCCACAGATTATTAGTAGTAAAATTTTCAGAATCATTTATGGTCCCCTTCTATCTCCATGCCATTGTTCTTCATAACACCTTTGCTGCATCTGCAATGCTTTTCTGTTTCCATCCCACTTTCTTATTTGGAGCCTTGGTGCTTGGTTGGCCTTTGCTTTGCCCTTGAAGGTGCCTAAATTTCTAGGTGTCCATCTGCCATATTTGTTTTCCATTTCTTCCTCCTTGTACTTCAAGAAGAGCAACTTAGATGTGTTTTTCTTGACTACCTCTCTTGCATATTCAGTGATATGCAGAGGAAGGGCTCTGAAAACTGCTCTTTTTCCTTTCCACATGGACAAAATGGGGAAAAATGAAAAATGAAATAAGAAAGTTCTTTTCCATTTTGGTACTTCAAATTCTTCGGCTTGCTCAACAGTATTTAAGGAAGGAAATAAAGCGGAATCAATAAATCTGAAATGGAAAGGAAAAGAATATCAACCAATTCATTGATGCAGAGATTATTTTATGATGCTGATTTTCAGAGGAAGGGTTCTGTTGACTAGTACCCCCTTAGGCATTAGTTAAGAGTTTGGAAGATAAACTTTTCATTGTTTCAATATTGATTGCATATTTAATCCAAAATAAAAAACTACATAGGAATGTGAAGAAGCTTCGTCTTTTGGCCCTCAACAAGTGCTACCAGGGCAATTGTCTTATAGGAAAGGAATTATTCAATTTAATTGTTATGATTGGCACTTGAGACTGGTCCATTACACCATAATGTCAGGTGTCTTGACCACCCTCTACTTTGGGATGTTGACAAATGACCACTAGAGGGTAGTCAGGCTGTGGTGCTTCACGGTTACACTTCCCCTACCCAATGAAACTCATGGAGCAATGCTAGAGAAATTCAAGCATGCAAGCACCGTTATGAATCAAAATGTCCACTGAGAATCTTCTTGATGGCTGTTCCGGATGTTATTGCAGGTTATGGTCTTTGCAGAAACTGATGATTTTGAGAAACTGCTTGAGCCTCTTCAAAACATTGCAAGGAAGTTTGAGTCCAAGGTATATTGTAAAGCTTTTGAATGTTGATATTATAGTTCCTTTGTAGATCCATTCAATGGTTGGCTGACTTCATTTTTGTATCTAGGTTATGTTTCTTTATGTTGATATTGAGGATGAAAATCTTGCCAAGCCATTCTTAACTTTGTATGGCCTTGAAGATACTCAGGACATTGTGGTTAGTGCCATGACCCCCTTTTTTTTCTTAAAAAAAAAAATTTAATGCCATTATGTGTGTATCGTTTTCCACGGTTTTCTCTATTAATGTGCTTTCTTCTTCCCTGATTAGGTTGCTGCTTTCGATAGCAAAATCAGCTCAAAATACTTGTTGGAGGCAGATCCAACGCCAGCCAATATAGAAGTAACCCCTTTGTTTTATTTGAATTTATGTGAACAAAAAAATGTTTTACCTGTCCTATCTGCTAAAAGGCATTAATTGTTCTTTTTCAGGATTTCTCCTCAAAACTTCTGCATGGCTCCCTTCTACCTTATTACAAATCACAGCCAATACCAGATAATGTAAGTTTCACCTTCATTTGTTCTCGCAATAAAACTAGTTGATGGTATAACTAATTTGCAATACAATCTTGTGTTTCTGGTTGTGATTGCAGAAGGATGCAAATGTCACAGTTGTTGTAGGAAAGACATTCGATGAAGTTGTTTTAAAAAGTGCAAAAAATGTTCTTTTAGAGGTTTGAACCCTTCACTCATTCTTTGTAATATGGCCTGATTTATAGAAAATTTCTCTTTTTTTGGTTAAAGGATTAATGGAAAAATCTCTCTTATTCTTAATATCTTTTTTCTGGCTGTTCTGCAACAGGTACACACACCTTGGTGCATAAATTGTGAGACCACAAGCAAGCAAATGGAAAAGTTGGCCAATCATTTCAAAGATTCGGATGACTTGGTCTTTGCTAGGATAGATGCTTCTGTTAATGAACATCCAAAGCTACAGGTAATTGTCATGCGACATCGCTCATTCTGTATTTTGTACGGAACAACAACTTGTGTATTCATCCTGACAGACGAACCCTATTATGCATATATAATCAATTGCAGATTGATCTGCTGTTTAGAAAACTGTTGTATTATCTCTCAGCAGCAATCTTGTAGCTCAAGTTTCGCCTAGTAGCTAAGATGCCATGTAGCGATGTCTAAATACATATTCTACTTTATCAAAGATGACAATATAACCGTTATTTGACGTTTGTGATTGCAGGTCACTGATTACCCAGCACTTCTATTTTTCCCTGCAAGCGATAAATCAAAGCCTGTAAGTTCCCAATATATTATATCTCGCGTGCACTTCCGCTAATTTCGCACCAACCTTCTCATGCAATTGCATGATCTGTTCCTTGCAGATAAAAGTTTCTACGAAGCTCAACTTGAAAGACATGGCGAAATTCATCAGTAAGCATTTGAAAGCCAAAGAGCATGCTGAAAAAGATGAATTATAGTAGATTAATATATAAAAAATATAGCGAGATGAGAGACAAATTGTCCAATGAAAATGGAAAGGAGGAAACCATGTATTTTTACCCATGGTTAGATTTCTATTACAAATTTCTATAGAGGTTTTATTCGTTGTAATTTACTTGCCTTTGGTCGATGGAATTGTTATTCTCATAAATTTTATTTAGTAAAGGTATAATACTTTTGTTTTTGACTGGATCGTCTTTATCTCGATGTTGGTTCTGGTACCATGAACAATGGTATAACTGGATATAATGTAAACTTATTCGTAACAAAACGAATAACGAATATTTATAAACGTGATTAGGGTTACAAACCTTATGCAGCACTATTATGCCCCTATGAAAAGAATACAAATACAGTAATACAAAACAATAATGATCGATTATATTTTTTTGAAAAAAAAAAAAAAAGAGAGAGAGAAGAAAGCATGCATCAACATAATTGTACTAATCTTAAATTTATTCTCACTATGGTTTGATTCTCATTTGGTAGGTTTGATTCCATGTTATGCTGCATGCAATATTCCTAGCGAAATCTTTTGCACAAAAATATTGTGAGCACCATATCATGTCCTGAGGATCCTGTCAGATTTTGTATGAAATGTTACTACCGAAATTTAGCTTTCGATTTCGAAACTTGTTCCTCTAGGGTGTTATACAAGAATGAGTTTGTAGTTTGTGGAAACAAATACCAAAAATAGATTTGAAATCTATCCCTCGTATTTAGGGTAAATTGCATGAATCTCTCCTGTAAATTTTCATAATTCTACGAACATTTCTTATTTTCAATATTAAGCACTTACACCTTTAAAATGGATATAAAATCTACATTACTTAAATAATACATATATTTATGTATTAATAATATATATTTACTTTAGATTTATGTATTGTAATTAATATTACTTTAGTACTATAAGTAATTTACAATGCACTTATAGTTATAATATATAATTTTAAAATTATTTATATATAAATATATCAATTTAAACATCAACTGATATATTTAGTATGATTAGAAAACAAATAAAAAAAAAAACATGTTATAGGTAATATGTACTAGCTAATGACATAGGCATCATAGGTGTACTCAATTGTAAACGTAATAAATGCATGCAAAATTTTCTTTAATATTGATAAATTTTATTGTTTATGTGTTTTATTTGTTTTTAGTTACAACTATTTGTTGAGCAAGGTACATCATACTTTTGTTGTAATATATTATACAAACGCATCAATAATTTGATATTGGATGAGATATTGGTAAATCTTTTATGAATTAAAAATTTTACAATGCCTTATTTTTATCTTGTTTTTATCCTTATTTCAAATTTTAGAGTGAAATTAACACTAAGAAACAAACAACCTTTGAAAAAAAAAAAAAAAGGAAAGAAAGACACATTATAATACCTAAATCTAATGTATATATATGTACTATTAATATATAAACATAATTATTAATTGTAGTTGAATCAACTGGGAATAGGTAAGCTCAAAGAAAGCTTGGATTGAATGGGCCTAGATCTCACTTCTTGCTCCTTGATTCCTTTAAAAAAAAAAAACCCTGTAGATGTGGCCATAGGAGTCTTTGATACTCAAGTTAGCAAAAAGGATTAAGGGAAAGAGGGGGCAAGTACTAAAGGCCGAAGAGTACAAGCACTAAAGGCCCAAGAGGTAGTGCTTATCTTATGTATGTTAAGGCAATGTATCGAAATTGAGACAAAAGAGTGGAAAGAGTTGTAAGAGTAGAGAGAAGGTGAGAAAGAGGTTTGTCCTCCCCTTACCTCATGATACTTGGTGCCATTTATGGAGATTACCTGGACACGTTGCAAGTTAGAGTGTATTTGTATTGGTCGCTGGAAGATAACATGTGCCATGGTGGAGATTAGATAGCTTTAGGGGTAGCCACGATCGGCTTAGCAATCAAATCTATAGCTCAAAAATCTAACATCCATAGTGGTTGCCACGTGTGTTGGCCGTACCATAAATGTCAAAATTCCATTAATGAATTGCAGTAGGGAATAGGCGCTAAAGATAAGGTTGAGTTAAGACATTAAGGAAGGGGTCAGTGAGTGCTCGGTCAAGATTAAGTTGAGACCCGAGTTCATGAGAGGTAACTAGTATGTGTAGGCTCTATGGTCGAGCCGATTTGCTTGGGTGAGATATTATGTAGCTCTTCGAGTAAGTCGAAATACAAGGGATATGTTCGCCGTACCAGTCAGTCAACTTATAAGGGCTCAGTGGTCAAGCCGGCCTACTCGAGTGGGATGTTGCATGGCTCCAAGCAGGTTGCAATAAAGGAGATAAGCTCGTTGTTTGCTCACACGTATCTTGGTATGTTTCCTCGCATGATGGGCCTCAGTCTGGGCAACACAAAGGCGCGAGAGGGGGGGGTGTGTACAGGCGTACCTACCTTAGCTGTTTAGCGATATGACGTTTGGCATCTCTAGTCAGGTCTTTTTTCCTATACATTAGTGTTTGGCATGATCGATGTGCCCATTGGATTGCTCAAGACACCATGTTAACCTTCTTTTTTAAGAAGTGTAGTGCACATTGATGATCCCTTAAGGGCGGTTATGCGCATGGGGTGCTTTGTTGTTAAGCTATGTCAATGATCCGTATGTGTAAATCAATTGAGGCCTTTGGCTTACAAAGTGGGACACATGGACGATTGAGGCTTAGTGTACATCCTTTCATGGGTTTGTGCTTTAAAAGTGGAAGAAATTGTTTGCCTTCTCTCCCTTATCTATATAAAGGAGTGAGAACGTCTTCATTTTTCACTTTTGTGTTGTCAAATTAGAGGAGACTTTACTAGATTTCTTACTCATGAGGTAGTTGCTTATATGATTTTCTTTCTTAATTGACCTTTGACAATGGCTAGCTACAACTGATCAGCAGAGTTAGTCTTCTCATCCATCCATTTTGAGGGAAGTGGACGAAGGTTGCGAAGATTTGGCTCGAGAAGGGGGTGGTAACCCTATTCCCCTCGAAATGACGGTGGTTGCAAGAAACAAAGATGGGGTGATACTATCTTGGAAAGAGATGCAAGAATGTGTATGGTAAAGGCCTTACAATGTGTATCCCGCAAATAGCGAGGAGGACAAAGAGGGGGAGTTACTGCGTATAACCAACATCAATGAGAAGGCGTATGCTTGTGTTATGTATATAGCGAGCAAGGAGAAGCTGAAGCTTGTAAGTAGAGCAATAGGGAAAGTGCTTAGGTGGCGAATGGAGGTACCTATGGCTGGACAACGGGTGTATAATATAAGGGATGATGGGTCATTCGATATTTACGCGAAGCCATTCAAGCTCGATCTTTGGCTCCCATTTTTAAAGTTCTTGGTAGAGTTTTTCCAATATTTCAAGGTTGTCCACAGCTGCTCACGTTTGAAGCATTATGCTTGTAAGAGCTACAAAGGCCAATAACATAGCTATTCAAGCATTTCTTCCATGTAAAGAGAGTGGTTGATGATTGGGTATATATTTCCAATTAAAGGGCGATGTTGAAGATCTTCAATGAGTTAACGAAGAACATGGATGACTAGAAAGAGTTACTTTATTATGTTTGCATTATCGAGCCACTGGGTTTCTCGTCTTAGTGGAGGTGTCCTATTTAGGGTAGAAAGTTGAGTGGTTTGGGGGATAAGAACACCATGACTAGTAATGAGCTATTGAATTTGGTGGGGTGAAAGAGGCTTAGTTCTCAATCGATTTGTCACAAGTACAGAATTGGCTCACTGTTATTTGAGATAGAGATAAGTATTTGCTACCTTTTACCAACAAGGGGTGGTTGGCTATCTGTTGTCATGCATTGCTTTGTCGTTAGAGTAAGAGACATCGAACTGCTCATCCTCAACATAGTAAGTATGTTGTCTTCATTTGATTTGTCTACTTAACGAGTTCGTTGGTTTTTTGTAGCTATAGAGATGGCTACTGAAAGGGTGAGAGCGAAGCTGCTTACTGTGCAAAATAGGCAACTAGGGGGTTACATTTGGGTCTGTGCATAAGAGGAAACAACCTACTATGGAGGGGGAGGGAGAGACTTCATAATGCCCCTTGAAAAAATCCATGAAGAAAGATTGGAAGCAACAGACACTTCCCAAGCTTGTTTATCACTATGCAAGTGATATTCCAATGGGTGTTCCTTTGGTTAATTCAAGGCTTGAGCAAGTGGCTTTTATCAATGGGCTGGTCCAGGGAGCTTAGGCTAGGGTTGTGGGTGCTTCACAAGGGTTCCAGGTAAGAGGTGCTTAGGCGGATGGGCAGCAAGAGGACTCAAAGTAAACCCTTCAAAATGTTGGGGCCCTCGTTATCAAGATCCCTAACAACGAGGACGTTATGCCATTGGTTCATTACAATAGGTGAGCACCTCCTCCTTTATCCACAAGCAAGCTTGCATAGAAGTTTAATCAATTATAGGCGCACTTTGGGCGACTCTTTGCTGATAAGAGTGATGTGGAGGCCTCGACCGAATTGCTAAGGAGGCATAATGAAGTGAGTTACATGTAGTTTTTGTTAAAGTATTTGGTTTTGCTCTATTAACTAACTGTGTATTGTGCCTACGACTGTATGATCTCCTCGAGTTCATCCTTGTGCACAACCGAACATACCAGCAATCAGTAGGAAGTCAGGCAAGGAATGAGGTGGAGTAACTCTAAGGGGTGTTAGAGGAAGAGAAGAAGGTGCGTAGTAACTTGGCCATTGCGTTTAATAGCTTGGAGCGCCAACATAGGGAGTTGGCTAGGTAGGTCAACAAGTTAAAGGGCGACCTGAAAAAAAGGCTAAAGACTCCAACAAGTTGTAGTGTAATACCTAGCCCATTCCTAATCCACCCTTCCCCCCAAGTGGAGGAGCCATCAATGTAGAGGTTCTAGATGGGTATGGCAAGCTCAAGTTAAGGCTCGTCCGCTCCAATATATTTTGCTATGAAATCGGCGAGGACTTGTACCTTAATTGCTTGACTCAAGTGGAGCTAGACTCCATGGGCACTAAGTTTAAGGTAATATTTCATCATCCTACTTAAGGTGTCAAGCCTTTATAGGATAGCTTTGAGTGGTATGTCCATCAATATGACGATTGGGTGCAACTGGAAGTAAAGCATAAGCTTCCGAGCTACGATGACTACTACAAGGGCAAACTTTTCACTTTCGTGTACCTAAGCTCTGATCCTTATAAGATATGGCTAACGTAGTAGACTGGCCAGTGTTCTCAATTGTTATCTCATATGAGCACCAAGGATAACACTCTATCACTGACTGCAAGGTATAAGTATAACTCTTCTTTAGCGATTAGCTTATAAAGTATGGGTAGGGTCACCAAAAAGTCCTTCAGTTCGTCAAATGCTTGTTGATATTCAATTTTCCATTTGAATTCAGTAGGGTCTTTCAATAAGTTGAAGATTTCTACACATTTGTCTACTCTTTCAAATACAAACCGATTTAGGATGGCGATCCTTCCAATTAGTCGCTATACCTCCTTAATTTAGATCGAGGCTTTCATGTTCCAAACTGCTTTGATCTTATTTGGATTGGCTTATATTCCTTGCTCTATTACCATGAAACTAAGGAACTACCTTGATGCAACATCAAAAACGCAATTTTAGGGGTTAAGTTTCATTTGGAATTGACATAGAGCTTGAAATGTCTCACTGAGGTTGTTGATGTAGCCTTTTTTGGTTTTGCTTTTGGTAATAATATCGTCAATGCAGACCTCAATGTTTTTGTCGATTTGTGGCTTGAAGATGTAGGTAACCAACCTTTGGTATGTGGCTTCGGTGTTTTTAAGATCGAAGGGCATTGCTTTGTAGCAATAGGTCCCAAATTCTGTAACGAAGGTTGTGTGAACTTCATCTTTAAGAGCCATTCGAATATGGTTGTATCTTAAGTAAGTGTCTATGAAATTGAGAAGCATGTAGCTAGATGTTAAGTTGACAAGCTGGTCTATGCGCGGCAGGGGGAAACAGTCCTTGGGGCATGTCTTCTTAAAATTGGAGTAATCAACGCACATTCGCCATTTCCTATTTGCTTTCTTTACAAGCATAGTATTGATGAGCCAGGTAGGGTACTTTTCTTACCTAATGATGCCTACTTGAAGTAGCTTTTGTGCTTCCTGCTCAATTGTTGAATGATGTTCTAGGGCCAAGTGTCATTTCTTCCATTTGACAAGTCAGACGGCAAGATTGACATTCAAGTGATGAGTAGCCTCCGATATGTTGATGATGCCTAACATGTTTTCTGGAGCGGACATGAAGACGTCTATGTTTTGCTTGAGGAAGTCTATGATTTCGACCTTATCACTATTTGGCAATTTTGCCCTTATTTTAGTTATCATTCATAAGGTATTGGATGGCTTAACTTCCTCGATCTTTTCTATAGGTTCTCCTCATACTATTAAAGCTGAGAGGGTGGTTGATTCGATGTTCATAATGTTATTTCTAGATTGAGCTTTGAGGTAAAATGATCTAGATAAGGTCTAGTTGCCTCTTACCTCACATATACCAGTGGGTGTCATAAACTTCAATTTGAGGCAATTTTCATTGATAAGTATGTCAAATTTTGTAATGCTTAGGCAATCAAGGATGGCACTATACGGTGACCAAAGGTCAACGATGACAAAGTCTATCGATTGTCTAGCAACATGCTCATTGTCGCCTAGTTAAACTGGTAGGTTGATGATTCCCTTTGCTAGCACTAGTTTACCTCCACCGACCCTATGACGTTATATTTGTATGGCTATAAGGGTTCTTTAAGTTGCTCCTTCATTTACTCATAAGTACTGTAAAAAAGTATGTCCACTGAACTTTCGCTATCAACAAACGTTATAAGGGTGTCAAATTATCCGATTTCAATACTTATGATGAGGATATTGGTGTAGGGTAGGTCAATTCCCTGTTTGTCTGCTTTATTGAAAGTGATTGTTGTTTCAGTCTTCAACCTTTTAGTTCTTATGAGGTCTACCTTATGTTAGGCCACTATGGTTGTGGTGTCTAAGAGGTGATTAGGTCCTCTAAATATGTTGTTAATTTGGCTTTACTATTCTTAGCGATTCTGCTCGTCTACAGAGTGTTAGTCTATTCATTATGGTATTGCTGTTGCTGCTCCACTTAGCTGTGCTAGGTTGACCGTTAGATTTGATTTTTCTCATTTGTACAAGGTGGGCCTTTACGAACAAGACCTTCAACTGCATTCTTAAGATGGCAGCACTCGTTAGTGTTATGTCCGTGTATTTTATGGTAGTTATAGTACTTCCTTAAGTTCATCGCATCTGCGGTCTCACAAACACTAGGTGGTCTTAAGAGCTGCTCTCAAACCTCATATATGATTTCACTAAGTGGCTTACTGAAGGGTGCGTACAAGGTATAGTCTTGGAATTTTTATCTTTGCTTGTCTCATCTATTGTATGCTGTGAGTTGTGGTCTAGGGTTGCGATGCCCCAAGCGGTCCTTTACCGACACACAAGTATTGTTATCCACTTCAAAATGAGCTTTGATCGCATCCTCCTGAGCTATTTATTTCTCAACCACTTGCATGAATTCATCTAAGTAGTCAAGTTTGTCCAATGAGACAGCATTAAATAGCCTTTCGTTGGGGTCTATGCTTATAAGAAGTACTTGTAAGGCTGTTTCAATGTTGAGTTTGGATACTTATAGCTTTGTTCTGTTACAATGCTCGAGCTATGCTCGTAAGGTTTTGTTAGGACGCTATTTGACATTATAGAGTATGGAAGTCTCTCCTTAGGATACGAGAGTAAAGCAGCTTTTACTAACATGTTAGGGAAAGCCTTACACATGATAGTGTTTAAGAAGTTGTAGAGACTCATCATTGTCTAAAAGTTGACAAGGTAATCATTGGGTCAATGGTGCCATCAGAAGTGTTCAAGTATGGTAACCTCGTACGTACAACCAATGTTTCTTTGAGGATGGAGGGGATGCATGGGCTTTTCGTCGACAAGGAATGCCCATGCGAATGATTCAACTTTCTTTTGATCATGTACACTGGAGGTGCGATGAATTTGCTTGTTCAGTTCTTCCATATGCATGTCTTCATAGTCCTTTGGCAATTGTTTTGGTGATAGGTCTTCGATTGGTCTACTCATCGTTGTGTGCTCACCTTACACTTGCATTTTGCCACAATTACGACTCAGCCATTCGCGTAGATCTTCATTGGATTATTGATCATGTTGAATCTAGTCGCATGATTGCATTAGGCGTATGGTATGCAGGTTGTCATTTTTGCTTGGTTGTGAGGAGGAGTTGATAGTCGCATCCCTGTTTAAGCACTTTTTGGATGTGTTTTTAAGTAATGCAACATCTTTATGTAGATTTGCGATGGATTGTCGATATTTTCGATTCTCTTCAAGCAATTGTTAGATAAGCAACCTAAGTTGTTAAACTTCAGCATTCTTATTTTCAAGTGGTAGAAGAATTTAGTCACCTTCACCTTGCTAAGACGTGTTAACATCCCCTATTTGTAAAGTGTGTTGATTATTATTTTCACTTTTAGCCATCATATATGTGGTAGCGTGAGGCGGAGTGCGCTAAAATGTTGATAGTGGCTGAATCAACTAAAAATAGATGGCTCAAATAAAGCTCAAGTAGAGTGGGTTTGGATTTCACCTCCTACTCCTTGATTCTTACAAAAAAAGCCCCCCAAGGGTATAGTTACAGGAGCCTTCAATGCTCAAGTTAGTAAGGAGGACTAAGAGAAAAAGGGGGCTAACACTAAAAGCCGAAGGGTTAGTACTCATCTTGTGTGTGTCAAGGTAATATTTTTAAATCGAGACAAGAGTAAAGAGAGTTGTGAGAGAGGAGACAAGGTGAGAGAGAGGTTTGTCCTACCCTTACCCAACAGTACCTGGTGTCTTTTATGGAGATTACCTAGACAAATGGTAGCTTAGGGCTCGTTCACACTTATCGTCGGCATATAACATGCACGTTGGTGGAGATCAAGTTGCTTTAGAGGCAATCAACCTTAATTAGCTTGGCAACTAAATCTACAGCTCGAAGATTTGACTCTATAGGGGTTGTCAAGTATGCTAGCTATATTACAGATGTCAAATTTCCATTAATGGACTATAGTAGAGAATAGGCACTAAAAACAAAACTTGAGTTAAGACGATGAGGGAGGGGTTGATGGGTACTCAATTGAGAATGAATTGAGACCCAAGGTGATGCGAGGCGATTGGCATATGTAAGCTCAGTGTTCGAGCAATTCTACTCGGGGGAGACATTATGTGGCTCTTCGAGCAAGTCGTAATATAGGGGATGAGCTTGTTGTACCAAATAGTCGACGCCTAAGGGCTCGATGGTTGAGCCAGCTTGCTTAGGTGAAATGTTGCATGGCTTAGAGCAGATCACGGTACAAGAGATGAGCTCGTTGTTTGCTCGCACATATTTTAGTAGGCTTCCTTGCATGGTGAGTCTCGATCCAGGTGAGAATTGAGTATTAACAACAATAAATATGTGTATTATTTAAGTAATGTGGGTTTTGTATCTATTTTATGAGTATACATGCTTAATTTTGAAAATGCGAGGTATCCATGCAATTATGAAAGTTTACAAGAAAATTACTTGTGATTTACCTTAGTATTTAATATCCATTCTAAAACATATCCAATTATATATAAATATTTTTTAAAATTAATCGGTAAAATAGGGTTTAGGAGCTTAACTTTTAAACGGTAGGAGTGCAATTTACTCTAATACTCAGATAGCTTGGGATTTTTCATAGTAGGTGATATGTTCAAGTAAAAACCTAACAATTAAGAAAGAAGAGAAGAAAAGGAAAAAGAAAAAGGACATGTTATAAAGGTAGCCGGTTCTGGAAAACATTGATTCTGGATGTATTTGGTTGTAAGTAATTTTCCAACCCCGATTTTAAACTGGTTTCAATTGATTTGTCTCTTAAGGTCGGTTTCAATCAATCAACTGAAATAAAGGAGTTAGCTTTTTTGTCGTTTTAACTCTATTATTGGAATGCGAACACAAAAAAGATGAATGAATTGACAAGAATGATGCTTTCATTGGATATGACTGCAATCAAAATCAGCTACACCTTGGATCTTTAATCAAATTGCTTATCCAGGGCAGGCGTTCAAGATCCTCAAAAGGGACAAGCACAATTCCCCATTTGGTTTCCTGTTGAGTTTTGCGTTAGTTCTATTCTAATACAAATGAAGTAATAGTAGTTGTTTGTTGGGCAGTCAAAATTCCCATTTCATGAAGAAATAGAGCTCCTTGGTTAGGAATTTAGACTATATTGAGAAAAAAAGAAAAAGGAAAACATTAATTCTGAATCTTTTTCAATTTGGGATAAATACGATTCATCATCTAAAAAATTAGACTTTTATATTTACATCTTTAAAACTCCAAAAAAAAAATAATTTTATATAAAAAATATTGAATTTTAGATTCCATTTTAAAGTTTAACAGGTAAAATTCTTAATGCACATTTAAAAAAAAAAAAGAGAGAAAAATGAGAAGCAGTAACATCACTTACTTTCTAGGAGTTTATAGGATGCTCGCGTAATCACAGGCTTTTGGAGATTTTGAAAATAAAATAAAGGGAATTTGAATGTCTGCAATGATCTTGCATTCAACTGCAGAATTCCACAAACAATCTTGAGTTCTAATAAATTTCGTGTAAATTTATTTCCATATGAAAAAATAAAGAAAGAAGATAAGCAGGAACAGGAACTGAGGTTTTTTCTGATGTAGAGATGAATCTTCTCATCTTTCATGGAATGTTTATATGTTTTTTATACTTGGTACTGAATAAAACATTACAACAAACTGATCAGCAGGCCATAATTCTGCAAATCTGTTAGCCAAGCTTGGAAGAATGAAATTGTTTTGTAAAAGAGGATTTCGAGTTGTTGGTTGGAAAGAAGGATGGAACTGCCATCGCAAGGACAAGAACATGTTTATAAAGGATCGTATGTACAGAGGTTCTCAAATCCCATGTACTGTTTTTTCTGTATTTCCCCAACCATCTTCTCCACACCAGCTCCACCTGCAAAAACAGATGACATCAACCAATGGAATATATCGGTACTCATCCGTGATTCATTTGTTGTCAGGATATGCGTACCTAAAGATATTGCACTGACAAAAATTGTGAATGCCAAGATGAAAATGATCAAAGACGCCATGTCTGTTGTAGAACACTACCTTCTCAAACGTTTTTTCTTTGACCCTTCTAACAACATGTTGACCAGCAAGAGCAGCAATTGTTGCCACACCAAAAAAGTAAAGAGCTGCAAAATTGGAATAGATTCAGTTTTAGTTTACCACATTGGGACATTTTGCTCCTAAGTTTGTCAAGAATAGGGAGAATACGACATCATCACTTACCAGTTGGAACGGGGAAACGTTTGAGAAGGTAGTATGCTACAACAGACATGGATGAGGAGAACATCATTGCGATGGTTGCCGTGGCACTTGATACCTACACGATAAAATTGATGAATAAATTCCAAGGGTTATGCTTTGATTTATGACTAATTGGTCTAAAAGTTTAAGATATGGTGTATTAATTTGAATTTTAAGACTTTCTTCTTTGTATCATGTTATACTTTGATTTACCAACAACTAATTTATGGATTTGCAAACTTAATTGGAGTTAGTCCTGGCAATGTATGTCAGCGATTAGGTGAATTATCGAGCATTATCGAGATTTGTGAATACAAAGCTACTAACTTTTTGGATAAAAGATTTCATATAATCAGTTTGAATGATTACATTAGAATGGAAATTTTAATGGAAGTATCTATCTCATGCTCTTCTTTTTGGGCGGTACATTGTTAAGTGGCTTTTATGATGAATAAACCCTTCTACGCTGCATCTAGATTGGTAAGAGCTGAAGCTGTTACTTCTGGCAATGCTTAATCAAGAATTTTCAGTAGGACAATAAAGGGTTTGGCTTTTATCAAATGGAGGACAGGGTTTGGCCTTTATCAAATGGAGGACAAAAGAAATTCTTTTATCAGTCTCTTCTAAGAGCATTTTGACTTTAGTTTATTACTTGTGGTGTCTTTTCTTTTGCCTACGATTATATCGTTTCCAAGTGCATTTTTTCTTCTTTAATCATGAAGGTCATGTATCTTTCTCTTCTGTACTCATTTATCTATTCTATGGTCGTTTTAATTACAGGAATCCTAGTTGTCTACATTGCATTTGCTGATAAAGATAAAAAATCTAGGGTTGAAAGGTTTTAATTACATGCCTATCTTTGACAGCAAAAATCTTTTTTAACAGTTCTGATACTTACCTACTTTACTTTGATAGGTTTACCTTTGGAAAGCATAAAAACATTGAGGAATTTGATGGGACAACCAGAACGACACTACTCTCGCTTGAGGTTGAGGTTATTTTCCTTTGTTGGTCAGCGACAGAAGGAAGGAAAGAATCAAACATGCTTTTTTTTTTTTTTTTTTTTTTATAAATACTCTTTCCTAGTCTCTCCACGCAAATAATTGCTCTACTCAATTCCCATTCTCTAAAGAGTAGTCCGTCCTTTGTTTTCAAAACAATGATGCTGACAGCAAAATAATATAATGGCAGTGCAGGAACTAGGAGTAGGATTCCTATGTTTTCATTCATTAGATGCAAATTCAATCTAGTACAGATAATTATTATTATTATAGATTGCAATATAAAATATGATTGTGAAGAGAAGTTCCATTGTTTATTATATGTTGTTTGGATGAGAATCTTATCTTCTTCTTTTTTTAAAATTGTTTTTCTTAATGTGTTTGTTTAGTTTAGTATTTATAATATCTTATAATTACTTATTTGTACCTGACATATATTATAGATAATGGATTGTTATGGGATTTTGATTTACCTTCTTAGATGGATAGTTTACATCAATATGCTTGTAATAGGTGTTGTTGGGCTTTCTTTTTTTTTATTTTTTATTTTAACTTCATTTTGAAGAAGGAGATATTATAGATAATATTTTGATTGGATTTTGAGTCAGTAAATTGATATCCACAGGCCATATTGTCCTAATCTTTGCTCAACATGATTGTTTTCTTTAGGACCTATGCTCATGAAAAGGCATTGGTCTAACCAATTTATGAAATTGTGAGATTTCACATTTGGCTAATATGATGTCTCAGTTGGAAGTTTCCATAATGCTGAGATATAAAAACTTCCAAAGTTATCAATAAGTATCGTATAAAGTTGTAAATATTTACCGATATTCGTTTGCAACACCTAATATCACTCTTCTTAAGGTGAATTATATTTTCTCGATGCACATTTCTATTACTATGCACCTTCTTAAGCTCTTGAAGATGGTAAGCACACTAAGAAATCCAAATTTTCTCATAGGAATTTTTTGGCAACTAGTTCCTACTTGCTAGCTCCTTTTCTTATGGGAATTTTTGCTGTTGTTTAATGTAGCGTTTAATTTTTGTTGGATGATTTATGACAAATAAGATTTTTGCCCATTCAAGGTCCAGAGCCTCTCCCTTATTTACCACATCCCCCATTAAGTATGTAGGCTTAGGTATATATTCTAACCATCCAACAACACATTATGGGGACATGCAAAGAACTATATTCTATTTGTGCCCATTAGGATGGGTACCTTGGAGTCCTAGGCTTGTCGAATCAGTGGTATTTGGCTGCATTCCTATTATCATTGCGGATGACATTGTTCTGTCATTTGCTGATGTTATTCTCTGGGAAGAAATTGGAGTTTTCATTGCAAAAGAAGATGTCCTGAACTTTGATACCATCCTTACATCCATACCAACACAAGTGATCTTGAGAAAGCAGAGGTTGCTCATAAATCCTTCCATGAAGAAGGCAATGATGTTCCCACAACTTGCTCAACCAGGAGATGCTTTCCACCAGACACTGAATTGGCTAACTCGTAAATTGCCACATGATAGAAGAGTTTTCCTCAAACCTAGTGAAAAGATCTTGAACTGGACAGCAGGGCTAGTCAGTGATACGAAGCCATGGTTGGATGTGGTATAAGCAATGGTTTTATTTTATGCATTGTGTTGTCCATATTACCTAAGCTGTACAGAATTATGAGAGCTGTCGGCCCGTGAATCAAAGTCATAATTCATAATTTCCTAGCAACTAATTTTACATATCAGTTGTTAGGTCCAGATAATAGAAGCAACATAATAAGGATGATTTGGTGGCATACCATTTTGACTAGAAAGAATATTTGTTTTTGGTTGATTTTGAAAAATATTTGGATTATTTGCATCATATTGCAATTATTAATATTCTTAATTGTTATATTGGGAATATTGATTAAATTATTAATTAATATTATAGCTTTAAATCATAGGAAAATGTTTGTAATTTATTGAATTGTTATTATGTTATAGTATGTATTAGATTATTATAATATTAAGTTAATTAATATTATTTTTATTAATATTACAAAAATTATTTATTTTATAATATCAATAATTAATTTTTTATTAGCTAGAAAATCTATGGATTTTTATTTAATATTGTATATAATATGTTTAATTATATGAACTCAATGATTCGTTCAAACCATATTTTAAATAATATAAAAATATAACTAGAATATATATAAGACAATGTTAAGGGTATAATTGTCAAAATACAATAATAAATCTAGTACTTACATATAAAAAAACAAGAGACAATACAAAATTTTATATTAAATACTGTGCAAACTAAATATAGTACATTAAGTTTATGCCTACTCATCCTATTCGGTCCTTCTTATCTAGTTCAGTCTTTACAACCAAATACTAACTTAGAGTTATAAACATAATACATGACTTTTATGCCCCTATCAATAGAATACAGATAGATATAGTAATACAAAATAATAATTTTGATTTTGAGGGTAAAAAAAAAAAAAAAAGGAAGAAAGAAAGAAGAGAGCATGCAACATAGTTGTATTAATCTAATTATTCTCACTGTGGTTTTATTGTTATTTGGTAGGTTAAAAACATAATACTAATCTAATTATTCTCACTATACTCTAATATTAAGATGGCTAGGGATTTTTATATTAGGTGATATCTTTAAGTAAAAGTTTAACAATGTGAAAATCTTTATAATCAAATGGTATGAATATCAGTTTTTCAAATGAAATGGATTAGATTTGATTCTTCCTTATCCCTCATAGTTGTTGAAGTGTTTAGCTAAAAATAAATAAATAAATAAAAGAGTAAAAACCTAACAATTAAAAAAAAAAAGAAAAAAAAAACAACCTTATTATAAAGGTGGTCCATTCTGGGAACCACGGTTTTGGATGTACAAACCGGTTCTTTTGGTTGTAAGTAATTTTCCAACCCCAATTTTGAACGGGTTTCAACTGATTTGTCTCTTGACTGTTTTGAAATTTTGAAAATTGCCAAAATATGAAATTGTTTTGATTAACATATCGGTTTTAAGGTCGGTTGTAACCCGGGTGTGGCTGGGTTTATCACATTTTCAATCAATCAGCTGAAATAAAGGAGTCAGCTTTGCTTGCCTTTTTGACCCAATTATTGGAATGGGAACACAAAAAAGATGAATGGATTGACAAGAATGGTGGCTTTTATTGGATAAGACTGCTGTCAAAATCAGCTACACCTTTGGATCTCTAATCAAATTGCGTATCCAGGACAGGCATTCAACATCCTCAAAAGGGACAAACATCAGTCCCCATTTGGTTTCCTGTTGAGTTTTGCTTTAGTTCTATTCTAGTGTAAATGATGCATTTAGTTGTTAGTTGGGTAGTCAAAATTCCCGTTTCATGAAGAAATAGAATTCCTCGGTTAGGAATTTAGACTATATTGAGAAAAAGAGAGAGAGAAACGGAAAACATTCATTTTGAATTTTTTTTTTTATTTGGGATAAATGTGACCGATCATCTAAAAAATTAGACTTCTGTATTTACATCTTTAAAACTCTAAAAAAAAATTCTATATAAAAAATATTGAATTTTAGATTCCATTGTAAAGTTTAACAAGTAAAATTCTTAATGCATTTTTTTTTTTTTTTTTGGAAAAGAAAAATTAGAAGCAGTAACATCACTTTCTAGGAGTTTATAGGATGCTCGTGTAATCACAGTGGCCAAGGGGTTCATAGAGCAATTAGCCCTTCCGCTTTTGGAGATTTTGAAAACAAAGTAAAGGGAATTTGAATGTCTGAAATGATCTTGTATTCAACTGCAGAATTCCATAAACAATCTTGAGTTCTAATAAAATTCGTGTAAATATATTTCCATATGAAAAAATAAAGAAAGAAGATAAGCAGGAACAGGAACTGAGGTTTTTTCTGATGTAGAGATGAATCTTCTCATCTTTCATGGAATGTTTATATGTTTTTTATACTTGGTACGTACGGTACATTTACACTAACTTTGTTGTCAACTGTGTAACTGTCTAGCCATCCAGCATCCTAACTACCTTAACATAACCACATGCTATGCATCGCACCCTAGGCGCGAATAACAGTACTGAACAAAACATTACAACAAACTGATCAGCAGGCCATAATTCTGCAATGTGCAACATTGGTGTTGCTGATAATCTGCTAGCCAAGCTTGGAAGAATGAAACTGTCTCGTAAAAAAGGATTTCGAGCTGTTGGTTGGAAGGATAACGGAATTGTCATTGCAAGGACAAGAACATGTTTATGAAGGATCATATGTGCAGAGGTTCTCAAATCCCATGTACTGTTTTTTATGTATTTTCTCAACCATCTTCTCCACACCAACTCCACCTGCAAAAACAGATGACATCAACCAATGGGATATATCGGTACTTATTCGCGATTCATTTGATGTCAGGATATGCGTACCTAAAGATATTGCACTGACAAAAATTGTGAATGCCAAGATGAAAATGATCAAAGACGCCCTTCCTAGTATGTCGATGACCCTTTTAACAACATGTTGACCCGCAAGAGCAGCAATTATTGCCACGCCAAAGAAGTATAGAGCTGTAGAATTGGTATGACTTCGATTTTAGTTTACCACAATGTCGCATTGCTCCTAAGTTGGGTAGAGTAGAGAGAACACAACATCATCACTTACCATATGGAACGGGGAAACGTTTGAGAAGGTAGTATTCTACAACAGACATGGATGAGGAGAACATCATTGCAAAGGTTGCCGTGGCACTTGATACCTACGTGATAAAATTGATGAATGGATTCCAAGGGTTATGCTTTGATAACCCAACTAACAGAACCAGTACAGCTACATCGACAAATGGGCGAAAAGATAAAAAGGGATAAGAAATGTGAAATAAATAACCTGAGGAGGAATTCCCAGCTCCAGGAAAAGTGGACCCAAAATGAATCCTCCACCAAGTCCAAGCAATCCACCAACAATACCAGCTAACATCCCGCAGCAACAATATAGAACCAATTTGTGTACCTTCCATTCTGTGCCTTGTTCTCCCTTTGATGCAATCACCCTTCTTCCTTTATACAAGCTCACCGCCTCGTGTGCGGATACTCCAACAGTGACAGGTATCTGAAATGGCAAATACAGCATCTAATGTTTTTGAAACTGGGCTTTGGGTTAATCAGATCAGCCCGACAAGCCATATATACTATTGATCAGTAAAAATTGCAGCTAGAAGACTGAATGTATAGATTAAATTGGTTTACAGCTTTTTTACTTATCATCGATTG
Organism: Lumnitzera littorea; assembly: GCA_024138015.1. Lineage (NCBI taxonomy): Eukaryota > Viridiplantae > Streptophyta > Magnoliopsida > Myrtales > Combretaceae > Lumnitzera > Lumnitzera littorea. The sequence goes on along the minus strand of JAMXBB010000010.1, from coordinate 6,186,826 downwards.
CTAGGAGGTACCTGCATTAAATCCAGCACCCAGTACGCTGCGGAACAAGTGTTCGTGTAATTCTGCAAGCAGTGCACATAGGTTTCCATCATAAGTGATTGTTTAGATGCTTAAAACATACAGGAATTCCTAAAGAATCAACAAAACAAGCAAATTGGCGTGTTTTTTTATTTATTTTTTTTGGTAAAAATTGTCGTAATTAAAACTTTGCATCATCAAATATTATGTAATAATCTCAGATAGCAGGAGCTAGTGACTTTTAGCAGCAAGTAATGATGAGAGGCGAAGGCCAAAGACAGTGGGTGATCTCCATGGAAAATGTCAAAGGAAGAGCGAAAGATGATTTCCATTCTTAAAAGGAAGGAAATTGTTTTCCTCAATTTTATTAACATTTTAACATTTTCCTTGATTGTTTATCACCACTAGCAGTTAGCGATTGCCTTGCTCACACCATTACATATTAATAAAAATTATTAGTATGTGTGGCTTCTTGAAATTATTACATTAATTTTTAATAACTGCAAAACTTTTGTCAAAAAAAAAAAAAGTCAATAAGCATACTTTAGTACCTTTCCAATCTGTAATCCAAGTATAATGACCCAAACAGCACATAGAAGCCCGAATTCCTTCCAGTGTACATTATCCAGAATTGAGACCTGAAAGGAAATGGCATTCAGTTTTTGAAGCCAATCTAGTCGTTTTTCAGACCACTTGCAGAGGATTCCATTTACCTCTTTTCCTTTAGTCTCCTTAGCCTCTCTTCCATTACCACTGCTTGATTCTTCTGTTCCGGTTTTGTATTCTACTTCCGGCACTCCATTACCTATGAAAAAATGGATAAATCAATGCTCCAGCACTTTAATAGGATTGCACAATGACAGCACGTGATTGGCGCAGCTAAGGATGGATGCATAAAACAGGAAAATTTTATTCATTCACGATAAACAGAGAGTTTTCACCAATAGCATAACAAAGGAAAGAAAGACCCCTCACCATTTGATTCCAATTGCCTCGCAGCTTCCTGAAAATCAGAACCAAATAGAAGGGGAATAAAACAAAATTGCACTAAAGTATGAGCTGCTTGAAGAAATATAGGAGAACTACCTTCTTTTTAATGGTTTCCTTCTTCCAAGTCTCAACACCCTTGAAGAATGCCTTTGTTGACATAACTGCAAGTTAAGAGAGAACGGATTAAGATACAGAAGCCGGGTTTTTGGTAAGGCGAGAATACTGAAAAATTGCAATCCAACTGCCATTACATATGAAGAGTATAATGAGCAAAATCGTGATCATCCAGTAGGGAAATATAACATTTAATGATACGCCAATGCTAATTCCCAGGACCAACATTGGTTGGAAAAGAAGTGCTAGATCATAGTCAATAAGGGGCATGTCAAGTGTTGGATGCCTCAGTCTGAGATTGTAGTACACAGTTGCTCCAGCTCCTCCCATGATCATACCTGAAAAGAAACACGAGCACTGATTAGAATTCCTAAGTATACCTCAGAAGCAAGCTTATGGAGTAAGAAGGCTGAAACAGCTATGCAACCACTGGTGGTTGAGGAGGCAATGCGAGACTCTGACACCCTTCCTCAATAGATGTCTATTAAGTTTAGCAATGCTTACACAATAAGTGCATTCATAGTTGTTAAACCTGTGAGTCAACTGTACAGCTCTACTAGTTTATGATTTTACGATAATTTTCTTAGTTAAAAAGATATAAAATCATTTAAGTGCATATTTTTAATAGAATTATGAACTTTCATGTATAATTCTATAAATTTATGATTTTATACGATTCTATTAATATTATATATTTAAAGTAATAATAAAATTTCAATTTTTACAACCATTTAAATTTACTTATTGCACCATGCAACAGGTCCAACTGGATACAATCAACTAGCTACAATGAATAGTAACTCTACTGCCACAATAGGAGCTTCAGTGCGCCTCCAAAGTTAAGTTATGATGTTATCTGTCCAACCACCACATCTGCAAAAGCAATGTAGACTCTAACAACACATCTGCCGTTAGTTGTTTCAACTTTTAAGTGGAGAAAAAACGTTTGCAGTGAATGGAGTAGCATGGTTCATTCTAAAAGTTGGATGATGGAAGAAACTGATGCAACTTGCTTAACAAAGACAAACAAAAGAAAGTGCCTATTGGTGTAAATAATGTATCCATCAGGTTGGAATCACACTGTGTTTGGCAAACTTTTAGAGAAAAGAAATCATGAAATGAGCAGAAATCAAAAATAGGAAGGGAAAAGAGAAGAAAAGTAATTTTAATTTTACGCTTGGATACATTAGAAGGAAATGGAAACAAACTTCTCTATTTCTATTGTTTAATTTACATAACATAAAGGAAATTAGAGAAAACAAATTATTCCATAGGCAGTATTATCCTTCTTATCATATGATAATCTTTAAATGTTTGAGGGTGTTTTTATAACATTAAATATTTTTTAATTCATTTCCACTACTTTTTCTCCAACTTTAAAGAGAAATATTATGATTTCAAAAGTAAAAAACTTTTTACTCATTTTCCATTGCTTCCTTAAATTTCTACTCTTCCTTTTAGTTACTAAAAACAAACTTTTCACTCTCCTCTATTGGTTTCTTTTTAATTTCCTTCATTTCATACTTATTCAAACAAGGAGCAATGTTAGAGTTAATAGATCATATACCGAGTTTAAATACAAGTGGAGACTAAGGTGGTCGAGTATAGTCGACCAGACACGGGCGGGGGAACTGATAATCGACCTAAGGCAGTCAATCATACTATAAGGTAAGCTGATAAGTAGGCCGATTGAGAAAAAAACGATGGATGATGGACTGGTGGCCGGTTTGTTGATTGACCATTGAGTCCTCAGTTGGCCTATTTTATTTCTTAATTTATTACTTTGACTTTATATTGATTCCGGGTTATTTGGCCTCTATATGGCATCTGCTTCTTTTTTTTTTATTCATTTCATATGAAAATCCATTGCATCGCTTTTCTATTTCCTTTCGTCAATTTTGCTTTACTTTTGGTTTATTGCACGATATCTATCTAGTTTTTACATGTAGAGTATTTTTTCTTTTATTTTCAACTACATTATAACTTGGATGAGAAAATTCAAACTTGATGCCCATTTCATTGAATGATCAATATTACTATTAAACTATAATCACTTTGAACATAAGAATCAAATTAAAAATAAATAAATAAAGATAAAGAAAATAGTTTAAGAATATCAATACTTATGGGTTATATCTTTAGAGTGTCTTGGACCACTTGGTGTTGAAAACAAAAATCTGTAGTCCAAAAGTAAATTTCGTCCATCCTAGTTATCCCTACTCTACCTCCTTAAGGGTATGCACATTGGTTATCTTATGGAAATTATATTTTCAAATATGCATGGTTAAAGAATAAATGAACCAAAACATTCATCGTTTTCTTCACAAAAATCTATATAAATAAAAAAAAAAAAGAAGATATAGGACAGATTCAAATAGAAGCTTAACTTCACGTCTTACATTTAGATATTGCCGTTGAGGATTTCGCATCGAAGCCGATGATCAAAGTAAGCATGGGAACAAAAATACCACCACCACCAACTCCGCCAACGCTACCGAAAGCCGCTCCAAAAAATCCAACAATTGAACCGACGACAATTTTCCATCCAAATTCCATTTTCTGGGAACCCAGGTAACATTTTACAAAAAGGCATGTAATGATTTGTTAATACTTTGCAGATATTGAACCAATAATGAACAGAAATTGAGAAAAAAAAAACTACATAATTATAAATGGAAACATCGGTTGAAATATCCCGGACAACTATCAATTGGCAGTTAGATCAAGTTCTTGAATATCATCGCTACAAATAAGAAAGAAAGAGCAAAAAAGAAAAAAACTCAAGCTTTAAGCCAATCAACGCAGCATTAGCATACTAAGTTACGTGTATTTGTTTTACGGAACATGTTCTCAAGACTTTTCTCGATATTTATTATGATTAAAACTCATAATAATTTCATCTGATGCTATGCAGCAAAGTAGTCAGCTGATGATCAGTGATAGTGATTAGCCACTATATTGATGTTAATGCAACTAAGAAAATGATATGTCTACTTGCTACAAAAAATCACTAATGTATACAACTTTTCAAGATTATTATGATAATATTTGATAATATCAAAAGTTTGATGGTAACAAGTTTTAGAAAAAGCTGTCAAAATACAATCACATAATAAAGACACCCAACTTCCGGAAATTTTTTTGTCGGTAAGGCTCTCACCGGCGAAAATAGGCCTAATCTTATGATTTTTCTTTGCAGTAGTAGTAGTAGGAGGAGGAGGAACTTATTTTTGTTATTCATAAATTCTCCTCCTAACTTAACCCAACAAAACAACTTCCATAGGGCGCAATCCATATTTAACTTAAAAGATGTCATAAAAAACAACTTGAAAATCAGCTTACCGGCCAAACACGAGTTTGAGTATAACCCAATTGTCCCTTTTGATAGAAGAAGTTGAACAGATTCCGATAATAGTAACTTTTCGGAGCTTCTTCTTTCCTACTAATGGAAACTTCTCCTTTCTCTTCATTTTGACCCGAAACAAACAGACAAGCCATGACCAAATAACTCAAAACCACCACTACAACACCACCCAGCCGTCGTCTTCCACCACCACTCATCACTTTTCTCATTCTTCTCCCAATAAACAACCCTTTTGAAATTTGAACACTAACTCAAATTTCAGCCAAACTCCGGGAAAGAATTGGGATAATCTTTTTGGTTTGTTTTGCAACGGTTTCACATTACTACTGGAGCAATGAGACTGTGAAACCACGAGAAAGACAGTGAAAAGTTAGCGTAAACACCATCGAAGCTACAGGTAGCTGTCGTTTATGTGTCGCTGCTTGTGTCCTTTTCTGTATCGGGGCACATAATGTGAACCGATAAATATAAAACCGTATCAAATTTATATGGAAAAAGATAACACGAATACAAACACGAACACTTTTAACAGCGCGGTTAGCAACCACACGTTGATGGGCGAATTGATAAGTGACATGCATGCAAAATGGACCCAAAGTTGAACCAATTTTCCATGAAGGAAGGGAAAATACACTGCACATGCAAATTTTTCCACGGGTGTGATAGGGATAAAACGACGTAGCTATGGACAACAACGTACGAACTGTATTTTATGAATGTAATGAGTGCATTAACAGAAGGGGACAAAATAATAAAGGGAAGACACATAGTGGCTAATGTAAAATGGAATGTTTTAGTGCGTTCTTGTCATGGGTCAGAAGATAACTTTGTTAAATGATGGAACATTTTTTATCTGGCCAAAAACACGACATGATAGGATATTGTGTTGCCTCTTTAAGCCTAGGGTTTTGAGATTTGACTGTTGTTCAGTTTGCTCTTCTTTTGGGGTAATTCCTTTTGTCTGTAGTTCTTCCATGTTCTTGTAGGAGATTATGTAGCATGTGTGCTCTTTGGAGTAGAATCCTCCAACGTAAATAATTTATTGTCTTAGTTGTTTACAATCAATCGCAACCAAACACTTTGGTAACGAATTCAATATCTCATTACATATATATATATATATATATATATATATATAGTCAACTTGTCCATAAATTTAACTAAGAATGATAAAGATACTATTGAAACGGTGGTGTACATATATATTCATCGTTACAACGAGCATATACATGGAAAATATTTAGTTTAGAGCATATATAAAAAAGTGGTGTAAAGAAAAACTAAAGCAAATTTGTACCTTAAATTTAGCAAGACTCTAGTTTTGGATTATGGAAAAGCAAAGAAAATGAACAAAGGAAGAAGTAAGCAATGGTGGTTGACTATTAAGAGAGACTTGATCCACTAAGAGGCAGGAGCTAGTCAATAAACACCTTGACATGGTGGGCTTAAGTAATATTGTGGTTGATCATTTGGTCACGTTTTCGCTTGATAATTTCTAGTGTATTTTCTTAATAACTAGTGTTTTATAAGGGCTTGTTATAACTTTGAATGTAGTCGTTGTTAGGTGAATCAAGTTAAGTAGGATTAGATTGAAAAATAATAATAATAATAAAAGCCATATGGTCCTTATAGATTCAACTGCAAGGGTTACCTTGCTATACGAGGTGTCTATCCAAATCTTGCTTCATCGAGTAGGTTTCAAGTGATATAGAAGGTCATAGAGAGTAGGTTTTGCATAGCAGTTTCCTAAAACCTGCTCCAACAGGATAGGGGTACAAATATGATGTTAAGGTACGTTATATCTATTTTACAATCTATATTTTAAAGTATACGAGATATAAAATTCAAAGTATCTTAAACTTGCTTTATAATAATAATTGAATAATACTAATAAATAAATAAATAATTAATGGTATTGCATTTTTTTAACCTTAAACAAAATAATAACAAAAGCCTAACTTATAATAAACCCTAAGACTACGCACACTTGTATCTACTGTTTTTTCCCTCTCTCTTCTTCTTTTTTTTCTTTTTGGGGTAAAACCTTCTCTCTTTTTTTATTCTCTTATTTTTATGCTGCTTTATTCCTCTTTTACTAACAGTAATCTAGTAAGGTATTAAACATATTTCAATTCTTAATTTATCGTCCAATATATTTTATTAAACAATGTATAACAATTTTATAATTTAATAACAAAAATTGTTTTGATAATTTGAAAAGAAAAAAATAAAAAATAAATAATTTAGCATAACCAAACTAAGGATTAAACGTTTCCAATAGAAAGAATATTCTTTATTCTATCTACCAATGTTTAATATTATTACGATTAAATGTATTGTAAATATAAAAATTTTTAAATTATTACTATTTAATTATTGGTTTGATATTGATTATATGTCTCCACAATATTTTCAAAAAAGATAAAATAAATATAAAAACTTATATTTATATATATATTCCATAAGGTACCTTATATCTTGTAGAATTTACAAGATAAAAGATATAAAATAGTTCTATGATCCAAAGAGTAGATTCTAGATACAAAAATTTTAAAATTTATATCTATAAAGTTAATTACAGTAACATGTTATATCCTATTTATCATATAATTGTTTACGCAAGAGTATAGATCTAATGTATCATACCATTATACTAGTGGATTTATTTACATTTTCATCAATGGTTCTTCTTCGTGGTTATTTTAGGTATTTAACAACAAAGTTTTTGCAAAATCATGACTTTGTCTTTTTTTAACCTTTTCTTATTACTTATATGTGTTATGCGGTTCGTAACAATAAGTCGGAAATCAAAGAATTAACAAAGAAGTACTGGGGCTATGAGTGTCCTAGCAGTAAATGATTTAGTGTCTCCAACTTCCTAAGATCAAGAAATTTGCTCAAGCGCTAGAAAAAAAGAGGATTATAGAGATAAGTTTTGCATGATCCCATGCGGTCCTCTTCTTCTTAAGTCAATTAAATCCATATCCTAGCTCATCCTCCGTATTCACCCATTTGTTTTGAGAAAAAATTTATTTCATTATACAGACCACGTGTATATAAATACGATGAGTTAGTTACAATCACATTTGGATAAATGGTAATGATAATTAGATAATTTAATTTTTTTTGAAAAAAAAAAAATCCTATCATCCAAATTTTATAAATATTGTTACGTGGTAAAATGTGATTGATATTTAAGCAGTATATATATATATATATGACTCGGGATCATCTGATGAATCTTTTTCATTTGTTGTATAGTAAACTTAAAATATCCGGACAGGAAAACTGTATTTCTCGATCATTACAACAAGCAACTGATAAGTAATATGGACCCAAAATCAGCCGGTTCTCCCAGATGGATTATGACAGGTCACATGCAATTTCCATAATATTTTGTGGTTTTATACGTTAAATTGCCGTCCACATTGGACCGCACTTGGGTTAACAGAGCATCTTCTTCCCCCCACCCCCAACCCCCAATCATTGGTGAACTATACACCATACATGCCTAATATGCCAAAAGTCGTTGACTAGGGCAGGGCAGTAACGTACGAACTCTATTACAACTAAAAGTTCAAAACTGCTCGTAGACAAGGAAATTTTTTAACACAGTTTTAAGAAGACAATACAGAAGTTAAAAATGAATTTCAAATAATGATAGATCGAAGCACGGATTAATGTTTCATGGATTTGGATCTTCTTCATCTTCAATTAATTAATCGGATTTATATTATTATGAGATTAATCCTAAATTAAATATATATATATATATATATAAAAGAGATATGTGATCTAAAATATGTGTATATTATTATGATTTTTAAAGAATATGTCATAAGAAATTCTGAACTTTTATATGTTTTGATCTGAACCCTAAGCTTTGCTTATATCCATGAGTCCTAAACCATTTTGAAATACTAAATACGCTGACGGACTGTTAAAATTTTCACCCAAAATGCTCTTAAAAATAATATTTTATTAATTCCATTGTGACACCATAGCAATTTAGATGAAAATTTTCCAAATGTGTAAGCCAAAGCCATTAGAAACTTAAATATTGACCGAGTTCAGATATCCCATCCCAAATTGTAATATGTAAGATAGTTGGAAAAAAAGGAAGGAAAAAAAAAAAAAGTTGAAACTATAAAGGTTTAAATATCTACTAATGATAGGTGTGAATCTAAATTCCTTATATGGCATGATAATAGAGTAAATGAATAGATTAATGAAGATTTTTCACATCAGAAAAGTATGTTCTTAAATGTTAGTATAATGAGAACCTTAAGGATTTAAATACAGCTTTAGACAAAGTTTAAGAATCGAATCATAAAATACAAATAAAGATTTTTCCCTATGGTTTGAGATATACGAGGATCGTATGGTCTAATTTTAAAATACATAGGTAATCTGGAATTTGCTCAAAGAGGTGCATAATTGGTCAAACTTAATGAACCATAATGACGTCGGACCACCTTCATGGGACCATGTCTCCTTAATTTTGATTTCCTACATCTGGCAACGTGACTAACTATAAATTAATCCACAAATCAAGATTTGTTAAAGTGGTCGGGTCCTTTTCCTGGATCCCAGTTAAGATCTGGCGACTAGAATATTATCTTCTGCTCGATTGTAAATTTCAAAAAGATAATTGCATGAGGAATTGATTCTCTGCATTAAGATTTCCAATAAAGCAGACAACTTCTACACATATGGCAAAGGAGTGAACGAGAGACGTCCATAGATCCTTATATGAGGTTTTAAGTTTTAAAAATTTAATCAGAACCTTTTTTGGGGACCCCTTATAGAACTATCATGCACTTTAATCTATACTTTTTAAGTTATTTCGTATAATTTATCATATTTTATTTGTTTTATTTTTTCAATCAGAATATCATTATATCCCAAATTATCATATTTGAATTGTATTTGCTTTTTAAGAGAAAATAACAACATATGCGAACAAGAGTTTAAAATATATAAACACCTATATATATATATATATATATATATAAATAATGACAATTGCAGAAAAGCTAAACTGCAGTGCCTACTCAAATTCAAGATTTGAGATAAGCTTAATTGTCTTATTAGGGTTGGGCTAGAATAACGATTTAAAAGTTAAAGTAATTTAATTGGATTTAGATTATATTGTCAAACTTAATTTGTACCTATTATTGATAATTATATTTAATCTGCATATACTGAAGGTGCCTACACATATTGAAAAACCACACAATACTGTACGACCCAAGCCTTATAGCTTAAAGACTATAGATATCGAGTATAAGATTAAATCAGATATCTTATTATGTAAGAGTAGATCCGGACTTGATTTGATCATTTTAAAAGGAAAATTTGTAACAAATCATGAGTAGAATTAGAAAAATACAATATCAAAAGTCTACTTCACTTCACATATGATATCAGTATGGCACAAACGCAAGATAGAAGATATATATATATATATATATATACAAAAGCTCGCGAACAAGAAAACTTTATCAACATTTGACAAAATAAAGAAGAGACATGCCATATAGACGCAAAAGATAACCATTTCTCACGAAGGAATATACGTCACATTCAATTTGTACGATGTGTTGTCTTGTGGCTTTATGGATTTCGACTTCAACTTACGTAAAACTTGGACAACACTTGTATTAAATAAGTATTTTGCACCAATCATTTGCGAACCATACTCCATGTGCTAAATGAGCTAAAAAGTAGTCACCAAGTATGGTTCGACGATCTTATAATTATTAAGTACGACTTGCCGGCCCCCATTATTTAAAATTCATAAAAAAAAATGTAGAATATATGAAAAACTTTTGGGGTAAATTATAAGCAACTTGCCCAAACTATTACTGAGATCCGAATAGACGGTTCGAATTTTCAAGTGTGCAGCAGTTTTACTCTCTAGAGCGGTGAACGTAGAATTATATAATCGAAGAGTCAAGCCTGAAGCCCCGACAGTTCACAACAACCCGTAAACCGGCTCTCTAATTTTTCTTTTCTTTTCTTTTTTTAATTTCTTTGCCAAAATACTTTTATTTTATATTTTCCATACAATATTTTTAGACCTGTATTATATATATCAAAACGATTCAAGATGAAAACTGTTAAATTAGATAAAATAATGAAAAACAAGTTAGATATCTATCTCTCTATATTTTATGAAATTGATTATCCCAATTAATTGATTGCTTCTTTCCATTAGTGATCAATTTTAATTAAAGGATTCATAAGATGCAAATTGTGTTTTAAAGCCATTAATCATCTAAATATTCAAGAGAAAGATAAAGGCTACTGTTTTTAATTAAGTTAATTAATAGTGAAGAAAATGATTACAAGATTAAAAGGAAAACAACCTCTAATCTATCACGATTAAATAATAATATTGGATATATATTGTAAACTATAAAAATAATGTTCTTTTTTTACTTTTTTTTATTCTTTTTTTTTTTTTCACAATGAGTTGAACCATCAGTTCATCAAACCTATTCCTATCCCACCGAACCGCCATGACCAACCGGATTTAGCAAGTCAACATCTGGTTCCAGCCTGCCATTTGGGGGCTTAGGCCAATTTCAGACCAGAACCAACCATTCCCTACATCTAGTCTAGACTTGCCTTATTTGAATTAATCATAAAAAAATATCTACTTATCATTTTCTAATTAAAAATACATTTTACATATATGAAAAGATTTTGTTAACACGTGCTCTAATCATGACACTTTTGAATACTTAACGGTAATAGAACTTTCAAATTTCTTAAGAAATGATTATAGGTGCTTAGTACACTTCATAAGAGATTAAACAAATAAAATTTTTGCCCTTTCTATGGGCGCACAAGTCACAATCAAAATTTAACTATCAATTTGTGGTTAAAAATTGAAATTAGTACATAAATATTACATATGTTTTATTATCAACAAAATATATCACAATAAACATTTAAATTAAAAAATTATAAGTAAAATGAAAATAAGAATATAATATAAAGATAAGTAAATCTACTTTTTCCTTTTTCTTTTTTGTGATGACTTGCAAGATTATTTCATTATCAATGCTACAAAAATATATCATTTTCAAAATAAGTAATTAAATTATTATTTTTTCGACAATTCGCATTCATTTTCATAGTACATCAAGTAATATTATTGTTACTATTTACAAATGCTTTATCCGATAAAACCCATATATTTATAGTATCAACTATGTAAATCACTTAATTCCATTGGTATTGTGAGGAAGAAAAAGGATTAAAATAATAGAATGAAAAGTAATTGTGAATGTAAAGCTCAAGATCCTGATTGAACGAAAATGTCGAAATAGAATTGTAGAGTAACAGGCACATTGTTATTTGAAACTAATCATGTGTATTAAAAAATGAATAGTTAGTTAGTTCAATATTTATAACTCACTATTTATACTACAGCTCAATATAGTAACTAAACCACCAATACTAAATTGACAAGTGGCCTTATAAATTAAACACACTTGTCTAAGTAAACTATCTAGATATTCCTATAGGCCTCTCCTCAAGTTGGAGCTTCCATAAGCCTAACTTGACACACAAATCCTACAACTATGTAGTGCTGAGAGCTTTAGTTAGTATGTTGACAACTTGATGAGTAGATGGAATATACAATGGTTGAAGAAAACCATATGCAACATGGTCACGGATGAAGTGTGCATTGATATCAATATGCTTGGTGTACACATGAAAATGAACATTATACGTAATCATCAAAGCTAATTAATTATCATAAGAAAGAGGAATTGGAAGTTGAACATGAAATCTGAAGATTCGCAAAATATAGGAAGTCCACAGCAATTGTCTAGTAACAGTAGCTAAATTACAATATTCGCCTTTATTGTCGAAGTGGAAATAGTGGCCTACTTTTTGGTTTTCCACAACACTAAAGCTTGTCCAAGCATCCCACAATAATTAAAGAGGGACTTCCTATCTTCACAAATAGAGCCCTAATCAAAATTAGAAAATCCATTTAACTCCAACATATTAACAGTAAGGAAAAATAGACCTTATTCAACCTTACCCTTTAGATATTTCAATTGGTAAAATAGAGAATCTAAATGAGGCTTTCTTAGACAAGAAAGAAATTGACTAAGCCTATGTACAGTGAAAGAAATATCAAGCTTAGTAAGATTAACATACAAAAGTCTCCTAATACAGCTTCTATACAATGTCAGATCGGATAAGGGCTCCCCTATCATACTATCAAGCTTAAGATGCATCTGTATAGGAAATGCAACAAACTTTGCCCTTGTCAACCTAGCACTTTGTAAAATATCCAATATAAATTTACACTGATTAACCAGAATCCCTTAATTGCTATTGCACGATTTTAATCTAAGAAAGAAATGAGCATTACCAAGATCCTTGATAGTGAATTGCTCATGAAGTTATTGTTTAACAAGTGAAATAAAAGAAGAATCCAACCTTGTGATCCACATGTCATCAACATAGAGTAAGATGAAAACATTACCAACATCATTGATGTATGTGAACAAAGAATGATCATGAATGAATTGTTGAAATCCCAATGAAATAAGGAATTTAGTAATTTCAATGTTCTACTAACGAGAAGCTTGTTTAAGCCTACATAGAGATAGTTTCAACATGCAAACCTAATTAGGTAAAGCCTTAAAGTAGCCTTCAAGAGGAAGCATACAGATTTCTTCATCTAAATGCCTTTGAAGAAAAGCATTGTTGACATCAACTTGAAACAAAGGTTGAGAAGAAAAAGCAACTAGTGCTATCAAAATGTAAACAGAATTGCAATTGGAGAAAATGTATCATTATAATCTTCTCCTTCTATTTGAGCGAACCCTTTAGCCACTAGCCTTGCTTTATATCGTTTTATAGTGTCACCAAGTTTATACTTAATTTTATAAACCCATCTAGACCCTATAGCCTTCTTGCCTTTAGGTAAATCAACTAAACCTAAGTATCATTAGCTTCTAAAGCATTTAATTCATTTTACATTGCAATTTGCCGATCTTTATGTTTAAAAGCTATAGACACCTTATTTTTTCTATTTTTCATTTTCAAGCCAAGTTAAGAAATAAATAAAAATAAGCAAAACAAAAAAAATCGAGAAAATAATTTAAAAATTGAAAAATGGAAGATTAAAAAAATATAATAATAATAATAATAAAAAATAGTCGAGTCGAGTCGTGTCATATCAAGTCAAGTCAAATCGAGCCGAGTCGCGTTAGATTGTTTAATATCAAATCAAAAAACGGTACGTAATCAATTTAATAAATTCTTAAGTTATTTAAGAGTTGGATTTTATTAAAATAATTTTGATTCAGTCCAATATAAAATAGATTTTTTTTATTTAAATTATATTGGGCCAGATTAAATTTATAATTTATTAATTAGGCTAAATTAAATTATTAGATCGGATCAGCCCAAAAGGAATTTCTAGAAGTTAAGTCAAATCTTTATCGTATCTTTCGTTTGTTAAAGATCAAATAAATAATTAAAAGATATGAAAGATTTAGTTTTTAGTTTATAAATAAGAATTTAAGGATGAAGTTCGGGACGTTTTTATTAGTTAAAAATTCACTCACAAATCCTAACCAAATTTCCAATCCTCAACGAAGTCCTAACGTCCACAATTCCAAATTTCTAAAAACCCAATCTCTAAATTCTAAATTTCCCATTCCTAAACAAATCAACATCCAATTCCATACAATAAGTCCAGACGAATTCCTTGATACTCCAATCCAATTCCATGCCACAAGTCCAGAAGAATTCCCTAACGCTCCAATCTAATTCCATGCCGCAAGTCCAGACGAATTCCCTGATGCAACACCAATTGCACAATTACAAGTCCAAACGAATTCCTTAACAATCGAATCTAACGTCCGAAGTCCAGCAATTCCAAAGCTAAGTCCAACGTCCGAAGTGTAAATCGAATCCAACGTCTGTTCGAAGTCCAGATCAAATTTGAAGTCTTACTCCTGATACACTAATCCACGCCATCACCAACACTTGCTGATCAATTCCACGCTAACAATAGCCAATGAACATGACCCAATTCCACGTTAAGGATCACATTGCACTATACCTACGATGCACATGTTAGCTACTCCATATACACTGCACACGAACACAACTATCACATGACTCAAATGATTTAGGTAAAAAAAATTTATTTCTATTTATTAGTTAGTTTTATTTTTTTATTTTTTACTAATATATATTTTTTAAGTGCATGTCGATTATTATTTTCATATTGCATCTTTGTTTTTTTTAGATAATCTTAATTTTTCAAAAAATTTAGTTAATTGAAAAATTGCTTTTATTAATAAAATTGTGTTTTTTTTTTAAATATACGTATCTTACAGTTAAGATACATATCGTGTGATAGAGATACGTATTTTACGATTGAGATTTAGAAAAGATACCTATCGAGATACGTATCTTGCGGTTATGATTTATAAAAGATAAGTATCTTACGGTTAAGATTTAGAAAAAATATGTATCGAAATACGTATCTAGTAGTTAAAATTTGGAAAAGTTATGTATAAGATACGTATCTAAGTTGTATCTTCAATATATCTTATAATTAAGATATAGAAAAGATATTTTAACACGTAATGGTTTTAAAAATAAAAAAAAATTAATGGAGTTTTTTAAAAAGATAAAATTAGCTAGGGTTTTCTTTAATTCGGAAAAATTATATTTCTTAGGGTTTTTTTTAAATAATAAATTAATAAATAAACGTAACCTTAACTCGATTTTTGAAATAAAAATGACCCACCACTAAATATTTTACAAAAAGAGAACTACGACCGGTTTAATCCTGACTAGTGGGTACATTAACACCTTCGAAGCAACCGCATAAAAAATAAAAAATAAAAACTTTTTTCCCTTTTTCTTAGAAATTCGTAATAAAAAAATAATCTAAAAATCACTTTAGTTATCTTTTATATGTTTATATGTATTTTTAGTATTTTTAGAAAATTATAAAAAATAAAAACTCATCAATTTTTCTTTAATTTTTACATGATAATTTAGTCTTAATAGGTTAACCTCCTAACCCGATCTTTTTTTGTTTAATTTTCTAAAAGAAATCATTTTCTTAGAAAATCTGTGGATCAGTAGTCAAATTAGGGTTTTCCCACTTAAAAACCCCAATTTCATTTTTTAACCAGTTGAACTAATTGGCGACTCTAATTTTTATACTTTTTTAGAAAAATATTTTCTTAATTTAATATTGAGTAATTTATATTAAGCGGACTGGGCTTAGTATAAGTTAAATTAAAAAAATTGAAATAGAGCTCAACAAAAGTTTCTAAGTAATTATTAGGTTCATGAACAGTTAACATTTTAGCTAAAGATACCACAAAATTAGTAGGAAAATGAATAAATTTGGTTACATCAAAGAAAGGATAAGGATGTGTAATACAAGGACCTACCGTTGAAATAGACTCTTATTATGCGAGTTGAACGAATCATGAAGCTATTGGGGTAACTTATGTGGTTGAGTAGATCTTCTCAGCTTTAGGAATGGCTAACTATTTAAAGGATAAACAGAGGATCTTTCTAGACAAGAAGCAAGACATGAAGGATGATCAATAAAAGATTGACCAGATGAGGAATTGTTTATAGAGACAAGATTTTCTGGTTGTTGTGATAAAGTCTGTTTTGTATCAAACAAAACAGGTGGAAAGAAAGTGGATGTATGTTGAGATAGATTAGAAGATGGAGACTGAGTGATATCAACTATGGACTAGTTTTTAAAAGGAAATTTATCTTCAAAGAATCTCACATCCTTGGAAACAAGAATCTACTGATTTTCAACATCATAAACTCGATAACCTTTCTATCCATGTGCATATCCTAAACATACACATTTGATACCCCATTGTCTCAAATTTATCCTTAAGAGAAGGAAGTTTAGCAACAAAGCATAAGCAACCCATCACCATTAAATTGTTATATAAAGGATTTTCACCAAACAACACTTCATAAGGGGTTTTCCATTCTAAATTCGCCCGTGGCATTTTATTGAATAAATAAGTAGCCATAAGCACACATTCTTCCCAAAAGTTTGTAGGCAAATAAACATAATACATAATGCTCTAGCCATGTCTAATAAGTGTCTATGTTTCCTCCCCACACATCCACTTTGTTGAAGAGTATACACCATTGACCTTTGGTGAACAATACCAATCTCATCAAGCATGTCTTCATACACTTTAGACAAAAATTCAGATCCATTGTCAAATCTCACAAATTTAGGAACCAAGAAGAAATTGTTAAACACATAAGAAATGAATTGTTGAAAAATGGGATGAACTTAGCTTTTGTGATGAAGCAAATATGTCCATGTAGATTTGGAAAAATCATCTACAACAATTAGAAAATATCTAGCATCATTAATAGAGACAACCCCATAAGGACCCCAAACATCTACATGTATCAACTCAAAAGCAAAGGAGGAAGGATGATCACTTCAATTAAAAGGCAACATGTGAAACATAGCCTTTTGACACACATCACAAACAAAATGTTTAAAGTTGTAGTGTTTACAAGCTTATAGTGTTGAAGTTTAGAGATTGATGTATGACCTAAAATTGCATGGAACAGATCAACAGAAACTATTGAATTATAATGATTTGAATTAGAAAAACAAACAGAATTTTCAACCAATATGGACTAATGCGGAAGAGCTAGAACTTGTAGCACATATAGACCACACAAAGTCTTAGTTGTAGCCACTGTACGTTTATGTGTTTGGTTCTAAAAATCACAGTGAAGTGGATCAAAAATAGCTACAAGATGATGGTCATAGGTGAGACAATGAACTGATAATAGGTTGTATTTAAACTGAGGAATATGACATACATTGTATATAAGCAAGGATGAAGTAATATAGGTTATACCAACTTATTCAACTAGAACATGATTCCTATCTAGTAGTTTTACACTAATAGGTTGCAAAAGTTTAGTAATATTATAAAGAATTGAAGAAAAAAGGGTTATATGATTGATTTGTAGCACCTATGCCAACAATCCATGTAACCATATTATCACTAAGAGCATTCAAACACAAGAATTGAGGATTAATTGCATAATATTAGCCATAGCAGCAACTCCAAAACTAGCTCATAGCAATGTAATATTTTTTCCTTACTAAGCTTTTCCTTTCAAGATTTTTAACATCTCATAGTAGACATTCTACAATATCTACTAATCAATCATGTTCAATGACCATAGATTCTCATCTCTAAATGAGCTTTCATCACGATAGTCAAGAGGGGTATTCATAACCCTATTATTACTGACATGAACACCACCTAAAGTCTTAAGAGAGTTCATAGCATTTAGTGATAAAATATAAGCGAAGCAAGAAGTAGGCGTACTATTAGAGATTGACATTGCTTATGCAACTTGATCCTTTATAACCTTTTTGCTTTAAACTAGTTGGGATAGCCTATTAATTGAAAATAGCTATCTATTGAGTGTCCTTCGGCTTTACGGTGCTTACAAATAGGTCTATTTTTCCTTTCTTTCTATCATTTACAGTTGTACTACCATGCCCTTGAGAAACAAATGCGAAAGCTTCAATATCCACGTTTAAAATTGATGGCGTCTGCCTTTGTTTCTCTATTTGTTGAACTAAATAAAATGCCTTATTCATAGAAGACATTAGATCCATGGATAATGTCTAATTTTTTACTCCATCATATGCCTCATTAAGAACCATTAAAAGTTTTATTAGTTTGTTTTGTGACTTAAAGTCAAGCAACTTGTCACAAAGCTCACATGTGCACTAATTGCAAACATATTCTGGATGCATTTGAAGTTGTTGTAAGTTATCACAACAACATTTTAATTTTCTATAATATGTTCCTACACTTAAATTTAACTGTTTCAAATTACTAATTTCATATTGCAACTGAAACACAAGTAGAACATTAGAAACTCCATACTGCTCAGTGACTTCATCATAAAGTTGCTTGGCCGACTATATGTATATAAACGATTTAGTAATTTCATTAATCATCGAATTAAGCATCCAACAACAAACCATATAAATCCAGTTTTGTAATTATACCATCTATAAAACCTAACTTTGATTTCGCACCTAGACTCATGCAAATCGATCAATTCCAACCTAGGTAATTATTACCATTGAGAATCAAGGATCTTATCATCGTATCAGGATTATCAACGCTCAACAAGTATAGAGGATTTGTAATCAATGCATTTACTATCACGGTACTTCTAAAATTCGGAGAAAAACTCATTTCAAATGCAATGATTAAAAGAATTACCTTTGTTGTAGAATAGAAGATCACCTAATGCCCTGATACCTTGTGAATGTAAAGCTCAAGATCCTGATTGAATGAAAATGTCGAAGTAGAATTGTAGAGTAACAAGTGTATTGTTATCTAAAATTGATCTTGTGTATTGAAAAATGAATAGCTAATCAATTCAATATTTAAAACTCACTATCTATGCTATAGCTCAATAGAATAACTAAACCACTAATATAAAACTGACAAGTGGACCTATAAATTAAATATGTGTACATACCTATACAAATAAACTATCTAGATATTCTTACACTAATTCCTAAGAGCATCTTTAACTCCTATTCTCCAAGTGAAGGACCCTTCTTATAATAAGGTTAGTTTTACAAAACTTTTTGAACTCATAAGGGCCAAAAAAGTTACTAATTGTTTTTTTTTTTTTATCTTAACGTTAGTTTTGTTTAATTTTCATATTATAGGTCTCGTCAATAATATAAATAAATCTAGTAATCTTTTTCTACAAACCATAGATATAACATTGGGAGATCTTTAAATGAAAAAATAAAAAATCCTTGAAATCCTTAAAATGGTAGTTTGGATTCCATTAGGTTGTTAAGGAAAAAAGATGGAGATGCTTTGAGAAAAAAAAAAGAAGAGAAAGCTTGAAAATGTAAAAAGGATCAAAGATCATCTTTATCTATAAAGATTTACATGAGGTCCTTAGAATACTATATTAATATCTTAAGAAACTCTCCTATTTAAGAATCTCTCAACCTTATTAATAAGGTTCTTAAAAAAAAATTTCTAGCATCTTTGTGAGTCACATGTTGTTATTACTTACACCAATACATTTTAATTTTGTTAAAAATTATTTACTAAGGATCAATCCTTAACTAGTGAATGCACCATATGTGCTAAAGGTCTTTAACCTAGGCATTCATATAAAGTACCCTAGATTTAGATGGCCTTGGAATCAAACCCATAACATCGTATTTGTAGGTGAGCTTGTATCTAACATCGTTATAAAATTTGCTCTTTAAAATATAAATATCAATATGTACAATTTTTTTTTCCTTTTTCAATATACTTCAATAATTGATTTTTTTGTCCAAGCTTGGAGGTGCAGGATCACTTTTCACTACCCCAGTCCGTCATTGAGTTCTCTATGACTTATAAAATTATGAAGATAACTCCATATTCTCGTTAAACCCCTAAAATGATAGTTGTTGTCCTATTAACCATAATTTTAAGCTTGTAAGGAAGATTTGGAGGTTATATTATATCTATCTTTTATAAAATTATAGACGTAAAGTCACACTATGGAAGTTTACGAGGCCAATACGTATGTTAGATGACAAATAGATTCACAATTTAGCCTCAATGAGATTTCAATCGAAGGAGAGCAAGACAACGAAGAAAAGAAATGATTCTTGGATGTGTATGAATGAAAGAAAAGACAAGACAACAATTCAAGGAAATGGATCCCATGCATGGAGATGGATTGGGCTGTTGTATGGGCCGACCTGGAGCAGGCTGGAAATTTTTATGAGTTCTGGGCAGGAAGGATTTAAGAGGCCTACATATTGATGCAAACCAATAATCTGTGAAGTAGCGTTTTATCAGCTATACATAAGTTTAGTATTTAACCAAAATAAAAAAAAGGAAATATAGAAAGAAAGAAAATATCATGTCCTTAGCCTTAGGAATTCTTTCCAAATTATGGGATTATTATACTAGTTTCTAGTACATTTTAGAGCATAAGAAATTGAGAAATTTACATGATTACCATCAAAATTAATAAATATTATATAATTATAAATTATATAAAAAAATTACTAAAATAATAATATAAAGTTCCATCATCAAAATACGATATTAGCATTTTTACATATATCGGATATATGTCACATCCTAAAAATGTAATATTTCTACAAATGCATTTGCAATTAATGTTGCATATAATACATTTATATATACATTGTATGTTCAAGATGCAATATTACTATTGGTATACTATTGTTAAAAATACAATATATATACAAATACTAACATCGTATCTTGATATTTTAGTCATTTTTTAATATAATTTATAATTATTTAATTTTTTTAAAAGGTTAGTAAATATATATTGTACCCATAAGAAATGTTATAAATACACACCATTTTAATAAAAAATAAATAAAAAAATTAATGAATGAATAAACGAACAAAAATATAAATATATATCAATGAGAAGATATTAAAAGAAAACATCGTTTTCCCCCAAAATCTAGCTGCATTACACCATTGCTTCCCGCATTCGAAATGCTTCTTCTCAATATCCCAAATTTTCATATAGAATCACTTAAATAATCCGCTTGAAATCACTTTATCCTTATAAAATTCTATATTAAAATTAATATTTTCAAACTCAATCTGAATAATTGATTTGAATATGTTAGAAAATCAAAAGTTAAAGGGATTAATCAAGTACAACTATAAGTTAAACTGCAATTGGACTAAACCCGCTACATGAAAAGATCAAAATCGAACTGGGTTAGACTATATGAATTAACCTAAATTTGACAACATTGATTGAAATTCTACCATGCAATAAGACCTAATAAATAGTTATTTAGGAGTGTTCGTAATTATCTAAAATTCTTAATATAATTTAAAAAATAGGAAAAAATGGTCCAACTCCATACAAATTTCTTCACAGAATCTAACTACCGGTAATTATGGACATTTTATCTTATCTTCTTTAGAACACACTTTGCTAAAAGTCTGAAACCATCCATATGATATCTTATTGAACATGGATTTTTTTACAATCTCATCCTTATTTCTTATGGATCAATCCTACTATTAATCTCGCCCTTAATTGGTATTACTCAAAATCCAAATCATTAAATAAATTGTAAATTTAACAGTTCAAATTTATAAAAATAGAAATAAATAGTGAGATTGATCCCGTCAAAATGAAGGATAAGATTATAGAATCTCCAATACATTAAACACATATGAACTAACATAGACATGGCCTTTACCTAAAAAAAAAAAAAAAACAGACACATAAACATCACACTATTGTGAGTAAATAAAAGTTTCAAATAAATTCAAGGTTCAATGAAAATAGATGAAAATGAAAATTTTCATATTGTTGATTTTTTTTCTTTCTTATCCGTATTTAATCTTTATTTAATTTGTGTGCTTGAATTCTAATATTTGAAAAACTATCTAATCTGTGTTTTATCTGTTTCAATTTTAAACCCAATGTTTGGATAAATAGTCTTCTTTTTTTTTTTTTTATCTTGTTGTGCATGTAGTAAAAACGATGATTGTGGAACAAGAGTTGAAAAGTGAAAATGAAAGACAGGACCATAAAATCTATAACACATTGAATACATATGAACTAACATAGACATGGCCTTTACTAAAAAAAAAAAAAAAAGGACACATAAACATCGCACCGTTGTGAGTAAATAAAAGTTTCAAATAAATTCGAGGTTGAAGGAAAATAGATAAAAATGAAAATTTTCATATTGTTGATTTTTTCTTTCTTATCCGTATTTGATCTTTATTTAATTTATGTGTGTTTGAATTCTAACATTTAAAAAACTACCTAATCTATGTTTTATTTGTTTCAGTTTTAAACTCAATATTTGGATGAATGGTCCTTTTTTTTTTTTTTTTTTATCTTGGTGTGCATATAGTGAAAACAGCAATTAGGTAACGGAGTTGGAAAGTGAAAATTAATATATTTATCAGTTAAAATGTTTGAGAAATATATTTTAATTATTAAAAAAGGAATTTTTTTTAGTTGGTTCTTTTGCAAAACTAAATAAAGTAATGAGTAAGTAAGTCTAATGTGTGTATATACGTACTTACACTTTTATCTTTTTTTTACTTTATTTTGACAAACATACATGAAAAACATACTAAATCTTGTCTTAGAATACCACATTAACATGAAGACACTAAATCTTGTGGTAGAATACGTGCAATTATCAAGCTTTGTTTAGTAAAATGTAGGAAATAATTTATAGATCATGCGCAACCAGAATTATTATAGATGGATTGACCTTGTTAGCCTCTAAAACATGTTTTGAATAAATAGTAATATTGTTCTTTCCGTGTCTTTGCCCAGATAGGGTATATATGATTAAAATTATTAAGTCAGACCTGGCTATTCAATTCCACACGGTATAATGTATAAAAATTTTAATACTCATTGTGGTGTTGGTTAATATTTAATGAAGTATCTTTATTTGGCCCAAAAAAAAAACAAAAAAAAAAGAAAATGTATAAAAATTTTGTTACAGCCATACGCGTCGTAGACCGTATATAGATTTTTTATGAGAAATATAAAAAAACAATTCCAAAAAGAGTGGAAATCATAATCAAACTGGACTTGATAAAAACGGATAAAAACAATAACTTGGGCCAAGGAAAGCCCAAAAGGTGCAAACCCACTCAAAATCTGGCAAAGCAAGCCTTAAAGTGGCAGTGGACTCTTTTAAATTTCGATACGCCTCAAAATTTCATCGGTTGACCCTCTCTTACCTACATTATCCAAACTCTCTCCCTCCATGAAAACGAATATGGTCCCTTAAATGAAGAGGAACTGATTCTTGAGGGGCCAAAAACAAAAAAGAAGAAGAAGAAGAAGAAGAAGAAAGGAAGTGACTATGAAAGATATTACAGGAAAGTAGTTATGTAAAGATCAAAAAATATATTTATATAGGTATCTATGGTAATGATAAACTAATAAACGAAAATATTGATCAAAGAGGGACACATCTTTTTATGCAGAAAAGAACACGAACTACCAACAATATCAAAGAAAAAACAAGTTTATTTTGAGAATAGAAACCTAAATAGAATATACAAACAAAAAAAAAAAAACTCAAAGAAAATTAATAGTTAATTCTACTCTCTTATTGGTGGTTGAGATATAGATTACTAAGCAAAACAAGAAATTTGCCATAGAATGCCAAAAGTTTTATGGTCTAAGATGTTGATGGAGGAAGGAGCAACTGGTGGTGATAGGGGCTTAAGTGTCACTTGGCATGTAAAATTGGATTCAATAGCAATTTGAAAGGTTAACTTATTTGGAAATCTCTGAATACTAGTTATAGTTAAAACTATAAATGAGTTAAGTTGTTCACGAGTTACTCAAACTTAATTAGTAAATAAGTCGAATTTAAACTTAAAATAAAACTCTTTTAATTAAACAAGCCAAGCTCAAACTTGAAATTTAGACTTGTAAATTAGCTCGTTTATTTTGTTGCTCGTAAACCAACTTATGAGTAGGTTTATTTATATTGTTAACAAGTCAACGTACAAATAAATTCATAAGCAAGCCAAGCTCGTTAATAGGCTCACAAGCCCATATTATATTAATATAATGACTCTTATTTTTAGTTATATTAATTATATTTTAATGGTTTTTATTTTATTATGTAATGTATATTTATTCAATTTATATATTTTTAATTTTTTATCTATCTATATCATTGAAGCAGAATAGAGGGTCTTTTGATGTCTTTTTGCTTAATAATTATGTGCCATAATAAATGTTTTATACAAGTGGATGACAACTTCTTCAATGTCTACATATACTTTAAAAGGATAGTGTTGACATGTGCTTTGCAAATAACACCAGTACAAGTCAAGCCACAGAAAGGATGGTGTATACGTTGAGGATAACATTGGAGTGATTGTCAACTCATGCTTTAGGCTCCATATTTTCTTGTTGCTTTTATATTAAGTAGCAGGCATTTGAACATGTTGTTAGATATTAGATAATTTTCCATAGATGCAATTGTTTATTGTTGCCTCACAAATTTGTGCTTGAAATTATGAAATTTTTAAATAATTGCATTGTAAAGAAAAAAGATAAATAGGTAGATTTTTAAATTTCATATAAATTTTGAGTTTTAATTTAAGCTCAAACCCATTTAGATTCATTTATCTAAATGAGCTCAAATTAAAGCTTAAGCGAGCTCAAAGTCAAGCTTAAGTGAGTTTAAGCTCCTTTATCTAAATAGGCTTAAGATTAGGGTCGTTTAGATAAACAAACTCGAGTTCAAGTTCATGTAGATATACAAGCTCGAGCTTATTTAGATATACGAACTTGAGCTTGTTTGTCCAAACAAGCCGACCTCGAGTTTCAAAATCCTTAATATGCTTGAGCTCGAACCTTTACTTTTTAAGCTCGGTAAAAGTTCTGCATGGTTCAAGCTCAAAAATTTTTAAACAAGCCGAACTTGAGCCTTCAAAAGCTTGGCTCGATTTGGTTCGATTTGATTCATTTACAACCCTAGCTACAGTACCTATTATCCAAAGAGGAATCCTCCTAGTAGCTCAATCATTTATTTTGAGTATTGTACAAGGATGAATTGTTAGAGTAACCCATTACCTTAACCTTGAAAGCCTTTAAGGTATGTTTTGAGTAAATCGTAATGTTGTTTCGATTCCTTGCCCACAAAGGGTATATATGATTAAAATTATAAAGTCAGAACTGGATATTTGATTTCACATAGTATAATGTATAAAAATTTTGATAAAAGTGAAGGGTAGTGTAACATTTCTTATTGGCCGCACTTTGACACGAAAAAGGAACAAACATATAAGACATGCTTTTCTATTTAATCATATTTTATTTGTTTTTTTTTTTCTTTTTTTTTTAAGACACTTGCATCGTAGACGGTATTTGGATTTTTTATGAGAAATATAAAAAATAATTCCCAAAACAAGTGGAAAACATAATCAAACTGGACTTAGTAAAAATCGATAAAAACGATAACTTGGGCCAAGGAAAGCCCAAAAGGTGCAAATCCACTCAAAATCTGGCAAAGCAAGCCTTAAAGTGGCAGTGGCCTCTTTTAATTTCCGATATGCCTCAAAATTTCATTGGTTGACTCTCTCTTACTTACATTATCCAAACTCTCTCCCTCCATGAAAACGACTATGGTCCTTTAAATGGAGAGGACCCGGTTCTTGGGGAAAATAAAACAAAAGGAAAAGAAGAGGAAATGATTATGAATGATGTTATAGGAAAGTAGTTATGTAAAGTTCAAAAAATATATTTATATAAGTACTTATAGTAATGATAGACTGATAAACTGAAAATATCGATTGGAGGATGGATCATCTTTTTTGCAGAAAAGAATATCGATTACCAACAATATCAAAGGGAAAAAAAAAAAGAATATTTTAAGAATAGGAACCTAGATAGAATATAAAAATAATAATAACAATAGTAATGGTAAAACGAAAAAAAAAAAAAAAAAACGAAAGAAAATTAATAGTTAATTCAACTCTCTTATTGGTGGTTGAGATTTAGATTGCTAAGCAACATGAGAAATTCGTCCTAGAATGCCAAAAGTTTTATGGTCCAAGGCGTTGACTATGGAAGGAGCAACTCATGGTGATAGGGGCTTAAGAGCCACTTGGAATGGAAATGTGAAGTTTTGACAACAACCAACATATAAGTGATGAAATAGAAGAGCTTAGAGTTTTAAGGAAAAAAAAAAAGATAAGGAGAAAGAGGAGCGTGAGACAAGTAGTGAAATAAGGTAATAGACTTTATTTCTTACAGCTATTTCACTTCAACGAATATAATAGACCTGTCATAGAAATTCAACTCATTATGAATGAAATAAAATTAGAATAACCTATAATATTGTTCATTTAAACTAAAGAACATCAAAAGGAATGAACTACTAATATAATATATATGATTACGTTGTCCATATCTCTTTCCTTAAAACTTAACTACCATGTCTTATTCAAACATTAACTTCAATCTTAGTAAACATCAAAATCTACCCAAAGCCTTCCCAATGAATTAAGGACCCTAAACAAGAAACCAACCTAAATTAAAAAAGAGGAGGTTGAAAGAAGATGGAATGTAGTGAGCCATGGTGTGTTATAAGTGAAGGTTAGTTTAGCAGTTGGCTCTAATGGGTCTAATCGAATGTATAAGCTAGGCTAAGTTCAACCGTAAGAGGGTCTGAGGTGATACACAAGCTTTTATGTTTAAACTATGGTAGTTTCATTGATCGGAGTGTTTAGTGAATGCGCAAGCCATAATAGGTTCCACAATCGTAGGTTTAAGTAATTAAAGGGTTAGGTAACTCTAAGCTAAGGTGGGTTCAAGGAAAAAGAGGAACTGATTGTTTGGAGCTATAGTAATAATGGTGAGTCTAATGTGTTCAAGCTATAGTAGCTTTAACAGGTTTGAGTAGTAGGTGGCTATGGTAAGTTTGGTAGGTTCAAGCCATTGTAACAATGGCAGGTCTAGTGGGTTGAAATCTAAGTGGCTACGGTAGGTCTATTAGGTCAAGCAATGGTGGTTGTGGTGGCAATATAGCTAGGTTGTGGTTGAAGAAGAACAAGAACGTCGATAGAGTAATATATTGATGAATGAGGTTGTAATAAACATTCACAAGGTTTAGTGAAGGGTAGCCAAGGAATATATTAATGGCCAATCAACTAAGTCAATATATTCCTTCTTCTTTTTTTTTCCAATTACTAACCATTTACAAGTAGCGAATTGATTTCTTCAATGTCTTCCTCCTTAACTACCTCTACCAATGCAAACTAGGCTAACTATTCAAATACTTATATAATACCCTTAAATAGAATATGGTGGAAATCTAATTATTGAAGCACCTTTTGGTGTAACAATCTAGAGTTATAGAAAGTCCAACATTAGACATGCTCAATAGGGAGCACTCCTAGGATAAATAACCTTTTTAAAAGTAGCTTAACCAAAGACAAAAATGATGAGGTATGTTATGGTAAAGCAAGCAATACATCAACATGCAAAGTATTGCCATTACAAATGATATTAGAGTAGTTTACTAGCTAGAAGGGAGAAGCTAAGTGCTATGCAAAGTAAAGTGCCATAGTATGGTTGGAGGGGGAATTCTAACGCCCTCAGATAGATTACGGTGAAACTCTAATCATTGATGTACTTTTTAGTGTAATGATTCAAAATTCATAGAAACTTCAATTTCAAGCATGCTCAATAGGGAGCACTCCTAGATGGGCGATCTTCTAAGAAGCAGTTGAACTAAGGACAAAACCATAAGACAAATCACATCAAAACAATACCTTAGTGTGTAGAGCTCGAAGGTTACAACTTGTTGACCCACTACATGGTTTACCATCTTTTTTTAATGTAATCTCATCTCTTAATACTCCAAAAAAGTATCCTATAATGTCAAAGACCTCTATAGAAGCCAAATGTATAGCCCCTACCTATGCCATAGTAAGGTTTGCTTGGATTTCTCATCTAGCCTATTGATACAGATAAAAAACGAGCAGATATGATATTATTAATATTTTTTTATTTTAAGATTTGGTTAGGTAAATATCTTTTATTCAAGATATAAAATCTTTTATTTTCTAAATTTATTAAGATTTAGCTTCTTAAAATATTAAGTCATATTATACCTATAAATGGGCAAAGTTTATACTTAATTAAAGGAGAGTAATTAGATATTAAATAAAATTATTTTTTCTGAATTGGTGCAATGACTTTTCTTTTTCATTGATGGTATGAGACTGTCTTTTTTCTCATCGATAGTATAAGGCCATATTATTGTAAGGTCATACAATTCACTGATAGTATAAAACTACTAGATATATCTTTTTAGGTTTTATTATTTTTTCACAAAAAAGTTATTAGATTAATTTTTCTCATAGATTTCCATGTTTTCACTACTTTTTCATTCTTTATAATTTTCACTTTTCTTGTCCTACATCAAATTTGGTACTAAAGCTTACTCTTGGGTTTCTTCTTAGAACCTAGATTTAGTATTCATTTTTGGACCAATTGAAAAAAAAAAAAAGCTTTTCTTTCTCCAAATTGCAATTGCTTTTGTTTCTTGAAATAATTATTATCTTAGCTACTGTCATAAATCTTTTTCACACCGGAGAATTGTTCAAGCCAAACACCTTTGAACATAATTGAAGTCAAATTGCATTCCTTAAGGTTTTAATGTCCCAAGGCATCATTGGTGGAAAATTTCTTGAATTTAACATATAAAATCACAAGTCATTTATTCGGATTTTGTGTTTTGGCCACGACAAGATAAAAAAATTAAAGTATATGATCCATAATCAACGTAATGTTTTTACTAGATGAAAAGTATTATTCATCAAGAGACAGTTTTTCACTTTAACAATCACATTTTCGTAGGATCTACAACAAATTCAAAGTAGAGCATGGAGAGTCGTTCAATCATGAATTCAAGATTAGTTTTCGCAGATTGTTATTTGATCTAGGCGAATTCAGACAAAATCTTAAAGATTTAAGAATGAATTTTTTAAAGGAATAGGGAATTATTCGAATCTAAAAAGAACAGATATAATATTATTAATATCTTTTATTTTAGAATTTAGTTAGATAAGTATCTTTTATTCAAGATACAAAATCTTTTATTTTTTAGATTTATTAAGATTTAATTTCTTAAAATATTATGTCATATTATGCCTATAAATCGATAAAGCTTGTAATCAATTAAAGGAGAGTTATTAGATATTAAATAAAATTATTTTTTTCTAAATTAGTATGGTGTCTTTTCTTTTTCACCAATGGTATAAAGCTATCTTTCTTTTTCACTGATGGCATGAGACCATCAAAACCTCATAATATAGTAGGAGGTTATTGTAAGCCCTAAAGCCAAGCCAAGCCAAGCCAAGCCAAGTAACCGTAGGTTTGACCTTAAAACCTAAGGTTTAAGGTGATCGGCCAAAGGATCCGATCAAACCCAAATTATAACTATTGAGAGAAATATTAGTAAAAATGACCCCGTAAACTTAAATTTAAGAAAATAAGTAGTAAAGTAGGAGACTATAAAATTTTCAAATTTTAAGCATAATAATTACTAATTACCGAAAAGGCAAAAAGTATAATCTAATAACTAATAAATTACTAGAGATAGATTATATGTATACTAAAAATTTTATAATGACCAAAATAATAATTAGGAATGTTCACGTGTACCCCACATGTATTTACGTGTAGATAAAAATACGCGTAATTACTTAAATTGGCCGAAAAATAAGCAAATAATTAAAGAAAAATATAAAATAATTATGGAAAAATCAGAAAAAAATCAGAAGATGATAAGCTGAACCAAGATCAGGTCGTGGCAGGTTCAAATCAAAAAAAGAAAAATTATCCAATGAGAATTAGACAAACAAAAAGTCAAAAATTAAGGAATTAGGGCAAAATCTTATTAAATTAATGCATATTAATTACTACAATTGTCTATAAATAAGGAAAAAATTTCCAGAAGTCATTTGGTTAGTTTAGGATCTAAGAAAAATCGAAACACTGAAAAAAATCGAGAGAAAATCCAGAAAATAAAAAAAAAAAAAGAAAACTGTGCAGATTAAACAAGTGAACTAAAACCACCACCACCACCCTACACTAGAACCACCGCCTGGACCGGCCGATAACATTGGACTGGGTTGGGATGGCCAAAAAGCTTCGAACCGGTTAGTCATTTATTCACTCGATTTTTGTATAATTTTGTAAAATTAGTTATTTTGCCTAGAAAATTATGAAACTTGTTATTCTGAGGTTTTATTGTATGTATATTTAGGGAAAAATATTGATTTAGTTTAATTATGTCTGGAAATATAGGTTCCTTAACAAATTGTTCAAAACCGAGCATAATTAAACTGGAAAATAAATAGGCTTAAGAGTGTAGTTTGGAGCTCAAATTTTTTCCGTAAGATGCTCATATGATGTAGAACAGTGCTATGAAGCCATTTTTTTAAAATTAATTTTCGAAATTTTTAAGTTAATTTTTAGCCCTAAAATGATGGAAAAATTGAGTGATTTAGGGTTAATTAGATGATTAGGATATTAATTATATGTTTAGGGATGTTAATCTCTGAAGTAGAAGCCTAATCCTAGCCTTTGGGTACTAAGTATGGTTAATTAGGGAAATTAGGTAAGTAATATAATAAATTAATAATATGTGAAAGTGTAAATTAATAAATCTAAAAAAATAAGGTTATTTAGATAATAATATAATAGAAATCAGAAAAATAATAAATCTGAAATAATATTTAATTTTAAGTAAATATCTCAAAATGTAAAATTTTTACACATCGGGAATAAATCCGATACCTCAATTAGGGTTAACGTGTACCGAATAGTTTAGAATACCAAATTACGACCCAATAAGATATTTGAGTAATCGAGCGTAATGTGATTAATGTCACATTGGGATTCAAGCCTAATTAAGACTTAGGAATTAAAACTAGAATCTAGTTCAGGAGTCGAACCCCGAAATAGAGTACAACGAATCATTAGAGCGTTATAGGTATACATGGGGAAAATAAGTTACATTTTGAATTAGAATAAGAATTCATAAAATATGAGTACTAAAAAGACCTATTTATATTATAAGATACTCAGAGACAAATCAGCTCGCGACTAAAGAATCGAGTGATCAAGCAAATTCAAGTAAGTTGGGTTATTGCTTATTGTAATAGAGTACTAGTTTTATAGTGCTCGGAGACTTAGGCTTGTATATGCTTGTGATTGTAAGTAGTTTACGCATATATTTGATGTATCTGAATTCGTGCTGAAACTTGCATTATGAGTGATTTGTGACTGATTGAATTGGTATGAAATTGTTTGAACACCCCAATGGAATTTAATCTTAGTCGACCCTAATAACCAAAAATGTCATGCATTGCAACCTGTTAGGGGATCATAGGACTCTCCAACCAAATACCGACCCCTTCGAAAGGGATAGTGCAGGATTGCAAAATGGTCACTTCTTCATCTTCAGTTGAACTAAGTGACAGAGAGGAGGTCGCGGCGGGGGTGAAGTCAATGGTTCGAAGGTAGTCGCGAGAGGAGCGAGGTCTCCATTGCACAAGCCTGGGTTTGATTGTGAGCTGCTGCATAACATGAAACTCCTCAACCCGGATTGGAGCGGGTGAAATTTCTCTGATTTCACAACGGACCGGACTACGTTGTGTGATGATACTTGATTGATGCATTACATAAAAATAATTGTTTAATAACCCTGTCTGTGCTTGTATGCATTCATGAGTCTCCAATTCAACTTACTGAGCTGTAGTTGCTCATACCCTTATAGATCCTTTTACAGATTCTGATTTGTGATCACTACAAGTATTATGCCGTCCTACAATTACCCAGAGGTTAGTCCGTTTGAAGCCAAGGGTGTGAGGATCAAGTTACTTAATATAATGTGTGACTAGAGTGACCATGTAATTAGGAGTGAAAGACTAATAGTTATTATGTAATATAGTAAACTGTCATGTTTGTGTGAAACTTCCTGGGAAGCTCTGTGGAGACATATATATACATAATTATATATGTTTATTAGAAATTGTGATATTTATCATGATTGTAGTATAATTATTAATCGAACTATTTACTTCAAAGCGAGAAGTCGTCGACGCCTTGTGTAGATTATGTCTATGATAGGCACTATGAGGCCAGTTGCTATCATAGAATGGTTTACACGGCGGGACTGTTGCGACTCTGCGACTTCGGGACGTAACAGTTATACAATTCGTCAATAATGTGAATTTATTAGATATATTTTTTCGGATTTTATTATTCTTTTATAGAAAAATTATTAGATTAATTTTTCTTATTGATTTCTGTGCTTTTACTACTTTTTCATTCTTTTATAATTTTTACTTCCACTATTCTATATCACCGATAAGTCAGAGATTTCTATTTAGCTATCATGTTAGTCTATAGTGTGACAATGTTGATACTAGCAATTTATGGGGGAACCCCATTAAATATGATTGTGACAAATATGTTGATATTGGCTATTATTTTGTGCATGAACAAGTTGGTACCAGTAAAGTTCATGTATAGTATCTTTGATAACTTTTTTGTTGTTTCGATTGTTTTACATATATATATTGAAATATGAGAAGCCAAACCCACTTTTTAGAAACTCTTAGTACTATTTTTGCAAAATTTATTTTCCCAAATCGTATCATATTGCAATTGTTAACTTAGTTAATACACATACTTTTTAACTTAGAAGTTTAGTTTAGGTGAAATCATTTACTAAAATAGCTGGTGCTCAATCCCCATTTAATCGTTCAAGTTGCCTTCAAAAGCATGCGGGAAGTTTTGTAGATTAAATTAATTGAGGTCAATTTTGGCAGGTTCTAACTAGCTGGGGAGTCTAGTCTTGCTGTGTTTGCTGGTTAGGGTGTCATGGTCATGTTGGACTTTGGTGGATGTTCCCATATATTAAGAATTAAAGAGCAGTTTGTAATGACGTGACTCTTAAGATATGATGGTCCATGTTTGGTAATCGAAATCTTGGTTCCTTAGTACTTTAACCAGTTGAAAATGTGATTTCCTAAAATTTGGTATCTTTGTTCGATTTCAACAATTAGACCAAAATCAGTGGACTGTAATAAAACTTTGTGTATTTTATTAGTCTTGAGATCTTCTACACTTATTGTATTGTGGAAGCTTGGTTGTTACTTGATAAGGTTTGTCACATGTTCTAATCCCAACTAGTTACCAAGATTCTTGTCATTGTTGAAACCTAAATCAATAAATCAAATTCGATTGCCAACATAAATTAGATCCAAAATATATGATCTTTTTGAATAAAGAGACTATCCAAGCTACCAAGTTGACTACCCCTATAAGTTTGGCATACACTTAACTCTTCTATCCATATAAATACTATCAAACTCGATCCAGTTAGTTAATTGGAATATATGAGAGAATAGGGATTAAGGTGATTAATCGGATTAGATCGGGAGTTAAACCGTAATCATCAAACCACTTTTATAGAAAGGTCAAATTGAACTAAATTTAACCATACGAATCAACCCAGGTTTAACCACACTAATCCATACGCTTTTTAAACATTATCACAATTTAAAGTAGTTTTATAGTATAATATAAATAAAAATATTCGAATAACAAGAAATAGAATTCATATAACCGACCCAACCAAACAAGAATAAGGCTTGATTGTTATGGTTGTAATATGTATAGATGAGTTCAAAGCGCAAAAGACAACCCCCAATTAAATCCTAAATCTCTACGAAAAGGGCAAAAAGAGGGCATCATTAAAAGTTTGCTTGATCCATGGACAATTCAAAAGCAGTTCATGACAAGTAAACGAATAAAATGCAGAAACATCTCAAACCCACAATTAAGCTCGAAATCTTCATGAAAAAGCATCATTAAGGGCTGCTGCTAAATTCATGAACAATTCAAAAGTAGTTTCTCACAAGTAAATGCATAACAATTGTAATTGGTTCCTACAACAAAACTTAACAAGTTTTACTTAACTTCCTTGACCAAGTAAAATATCAAAAATTTAATCATCTCATGCTCAATGACTTGAGTAGGGCAAAAATTATAACAAAGCTCTTTATCTGAAATTTCAAACTTATTCCAAGCTAAAAGTGGAAAATTCTAATCTCTAGAATGAAAGAACAGAATTGGAATTGCAACATGACCATCAAGAATCATATGTGCAGAGGTTCTCAAATCCCATGTACTCCTTGTTCTCTATTTTCTCAATCATATCTGCTATACCAACTCCACCTGCCAAAACAGATACATAGATCAAAAGGGACCATTAGCAATTTTCGCGGAACTGAAAAAATCAAACATCATGAACTACAACAACAACCAAAATACGATGTTGAAGCTTAAGTAGTGAAATTTTTGTAGACCGCCAAGATATACGTACCTAAAGATATTGCACTGACAAAAATTGTGAATGCCAGAATGAAAATAATTAAAGATGCCCTTCCGAGTATAGCGATGATCCTTCTAACAACATGTTGACCGACAAAGGCAGCAATAGTTGACACAGCAACAAAATAGAGAGCTGTAGTGCAATTGTTATAGGATTACTTATTAGCTCACCGCACTAGGTACCAACAACATAACCAACAATATTTACTTACCATACGGTACTGGGAAACGTTTCAGAAGGTAATATTCTACAACAGACATGGATGAGGAAAATGTCATTGCAAAGGTGGCAGTGGCACTTGATACCTACACCACAGCATTGACGAATCAATTGAAAGTTTTAAGCAGCAAAAGTTTCTAACTAAGCAATTTTCTTTAATAGGATTTCCTGTGAACCTTTCAGGTGTTCCTTACGGCGCTTGGACCAGAATAACGTACAATACTTATGGAAATGACAAAAACTGGTGTATTTGTTTTGCGTAAACGTTCTTAAGACTTCTTTCGACATTTATTATAATCAAAGATCTAAAATCATCAAATGTTATAAAAGTATTCTCAAGATGTCATAGACATTTGTTGCTTTTAGCACTTGGCGGAAGACAAAAGTTGCAGCTATCATTCAACGATGGTGGTTAAAAATCATGTAAAATGCCGATTCTACTCATTTTCCATAATGGCTAACCACCACTAGAAGCCATCAACTATCACTTTTGTCCCGCACCAATGCTGCTAAAACTTGCTAGTAAACATAACCTCTTGATATTTCCATGGTAAAGCTTTAATTATAACAAATGTCAAAAAAAAAAATCCAGGAAATGTGTGCCAAAAAAAAAATAAAAAAGAAAAAAAATAAAACTTAATAAACCAATAAAACTACACGGTCATATAAGAGAAATGGGATTAGAAATGTGACCTGAGGAGGAATTCCTAGCTCAAGAAAAAGAGGACCCAAAATGAATCCTCCACCAAGACCAAGCAATCCACCAACAACACCGGCTAACATACCACAGCCACAGTAAAGAAACAACTGGTGTACTTTCCACTCTGTCTCTTCATCTCCCTTCGACGCAATCACTCTTCGTCCTTTGTACAAGCTCACAGCCTCATAGCCAGATACTCCAACAGCCACTGGTATCTGAAACAACAAAACGGCCTCCGATGTTATTTGAAACTAGATTTGAATTAAATCTGATCAAGCCAGCAGGTCATATGCCAGTGACGAGTGATTCTTATGGACACAATGCACAGAGTTTTGCAGGTCATATTGGTGGAAATCATTTACATTTATTATAGATAGTCTTAGAAGTTCTTTCAGCCAAAAGGTAGTCTGTGTTAACCAACGAATATCAATATACATCAGGTCTAAGAATATATATTTTCAGATCAGATGGTTGTGAATGTAAATTCATCAGAATGGAAGTTACCTGCAATAGATTTAGCACCCAGTATGCAACAGAACAGGTGGTCGTGTAATTCTGCAGGCAGAACATAGGTTTACATTAAGTAGGTATAAGGTACATGCATCAAAGCACAGATGGTTTCTAACAAATTTAAGGAATACATAATGGAAAACATAAATTGAGAACCTTTCCAATTTCTAATCCCAGAATAATGACCCAAACAGCACATAGAAGCCCAAATTCCTTCCATTGGACATTCTCCAGAACAGAGACCTGGGACAACAAGGCATTCAGTTTTAAGCCAATTCAGTTTATCACAACACTAGTTAAGTTTTTTCATTTTACCTCTGTTCTCTTAGTTTCTTGAACTTCAGCTCCATTGCCATGGCTCGGTTCTCCAGGTAGAGGTCTGTACTCAACTTCATCAGTTCCATTACCTACAAAAGAAGGCATAACTAAATCCGTTAGCCATAAAAAGCAGGAGCACACAGTGCTGGCTAAGTTTAAACAAACTAAGAAAACGCTCCTCACCATTGGTTTCCTGTCGTCTAGCAGCTTCCTGGAAATGAGAATCAAGCACCAGTTATGAGAGGGCCATGCACGAAATTGCACTAAAGAATAATAACTATTGACGCCAAGATATAGAAGGACACTACCTTCTTGAGGATGGTTTCTTTTTTCCAAGTTTCAACACCCTTCAAAAATGCCTTTGTCGATGTGCCTGCAGTTTAAGATAAATTAGATAATTCCACATGCATTTCCCCATATCATCAAAATATCTCATTATTTTGTAATAATAGAAACTTGAAATATACACATATTTTATCATATACCATGTGTGATAGTTACATACTCCAATATAGTAGTTATGTATTACAAGATGTCAATATATACACACTATTATTGCATTAAGTAATGTCTCTTAGAAACATATTCATAATGTAAAATTTCAATTTCTCCAATATGTGGAAAAGACGTCTATATACGTTGCCAATAAGTAAAGGTTATAACTAATTCAAGAGTTGTATCCTTTCACATTAAGTCATGCTTCCTAGACGCATAATCAATAGAAAAAATTTTCAGAAATTATGTATAAATGATTAGATAGAGAAGACACGTTATATAATATGTAACCATTACCTAAGAAGAGTATAATCAACAATACTGTGATCATCCAGTCAGCAAACATCACATTAAATGCAACGCCAATGCTAATGCCTAACACCAACATTGGTTGGAAAAGAAGTGCGAGATCATAATCAATAAGGGACATTTCAAGTGTTGGATGCCGCAGCTTGAGATTGTAATAGACAGTTGCCCCAGCTGCACCCATGATCATACCTGAAATCGAACACGAAAACAATTCTTCCTTTAGGTGATAAAATTGAATGTGGACCAAATATGATAAATGGATTGATACCTAATTATCCATAAAAGTCAGATAGCAGATGCAAATAAACGCATTCACAGAACAAACAAAAGAAAGCAACTTAAGAACAATGAGTGTTCTTGGGGTTGTATCTTTATAGTCTTTCATCATTTAAAAGTTCATAGTCCAAGTGGGTTACATGTCTGGTTGGACCACTTGGTGTGAGAATAAACTCTACGTGCACAAAACTAGAAGAGGATAATTGTAACCGGGATGCACCAAATTTTAAGTGTACCTTCCATTAACCTTTTAACGTCTGTGTAGAAAAATGGGAGCACATTTTGGTCCTGTTTTCCTATATGTCAAAAAATAAATAAAATAAAATAAGCAGAAGATGCACCTAATTATACATATGATCCATCCCACCAATTTTTCAGTCCACAAAACTAGCTCTCTGCTTCATTGATGTGGACCATTTATTTTAGGAAAAAGTATAAAAAAATCCCTAAAGTTTTATATTTTTACAAATCAGTCCTTAATCTTTTATTCAATCTATTTTACTTCTCAATTTTTTCAAATCGATCAAATAAGTTCTTCCGTTAAACTCTGTTATATTTTCCGTTACTATGAATACGTATCAGTATATAATTAGTTTACGTAAGTAAAAAAAGTCCGTAACATTTATCTGTATATACGAATTATTCCTTAAATCTTTTATTTAATACTTAATTCTCCCCGAGAAGAAAGTATGCATAATTGCAAATTTTCATCCTCTTCCATAAGAGGTTTATGAGGTATGAATTGAAACATTTCAATAAGCATCATTTACTTAACAAATCATCAAGAGAAATATTGAATCAACCTCTTACATTTAGATATTGCTGTGGATGATTTGGCATCAAAACCAATGATCAAAGTAAGCATCGGGACGAAAATGCCACCACCACCGACTCCCCCAACACTCCCAAATGCCGCTCCAAAAAATCCAATTATTGAACCGACGATGATTTTCCATCCAAATTTCATTTCCTGAGAATCCAGTAATACATATTTCAACAAGCATGTTAAAATTTTTCATATCTTGTTCCAACGGTGGACAGAACTAAAACAACTTGGTCAATGAGAAAGGCACATCAAATGTTCCAAAATACTAGGATAACGTCTCTTTGAATAAATTTTCTTTTATAGATGAGTTAAAATCTCGTAAATTTTCCTTGCAACAGAAAAAGGGAAAAGAATAACAAAAAGAGAAAAACTTCCAAAGAAAAAAGACAACAAAAATAAGAAATTGCTAAATTACAGAAATACCATACGGATATGCCATACTATATAAGTCTAACAGTAATTACGAATTCGTTAACACTTCAGACCACACGTATATATCCTTGGATAAAGAGATGCCATCAAAGAGAAACCGAAAACCGGCTTACCGGCCAAACTTTGGTATAGCCGAGCTTTCCCTTTTGCCATAAGAAGTCAAACAGATTCCCAGAATAATAAAACTTGGGAGCGTCAGCTTCCTTACTACTAGCACAAGCTCCATTTTCCGCTCCTTCCTCAGCTGAAACAAACACGGAAACCATAACCAAACAACTCACTACTACCGACACCGCAACACATCTCCAATTCCACCATCTCTTTCCACCAACAGCCATCGCTTTTCTTATTTTCTTCTCCTTCCTTAACCTCTCCAAACTTATCTTAAAACTGATAAACTCAAACTTTGACTTATAATCTCAAATGTGAACCAAATGCATCAATCCATCTACAATTCGCCTCCATCATGAAAAACTCAACAAGTTACGATCTTTCATATGCAAATCAATGTCTAGAACCCAGAAAACCAAAACCCAATACTCCAATAATCACTGTTAGTAAAATGAACTAAACTTATAACTAAAACTCGAGCTAAAATGTACAAATCAAACCAATCTACGCCCAGAAGCCCACAAGAACACTACTTTAACTACACTATCTCTCTCTCAATCCTTCCCATAAAAAGATTGAACTTTTACTTCTCAAACGTTATACGTAACATTACTAGCCCTATTTTTACGACAAAGATTGAATCTTTTCAGTGTTTATGGTCCTCCCTTTCTCTACTCTACCTGTCGTTCTTTTTGGATGGTATATTTATAGTGTCTTCAGCGTCTTCTTGAGAGCCGAAAATAAATAATAAAATAATATCGTGAACCAGCGCCGAACGTGCTCATTTAATTAAGGATAGGACTGTGGTTGTGACGACCTGGTTAGATGGTGTTTCGTATTTGGTTTTAAATCCAAAGCTATTTGGTTGAGTTTAGGTTCGGGTTGATCCAAATTTTTAAATTTATAGACTCAGTACTTTGCTCATATTTCTTATTTGATATTACCGAAAATTTATTTTAAAACCCTTTAAAAATAATGGATTAGAACCTGATTCATTAAACCGAGAGACTAATAATTATACAATTAGATTTTAACAATCTTAATATTATCAAATTATTTTTAAACAATAGAGAGTGAGCTGAGTAATTTTATTATATAAGGTATTTATTAGGTAAGTTCTGCTTAGATACTAAAAATTGTAAGATGAATTCTAGATATAAATTTTTTTGAACTTACTCATATAGAATTTAGTATAAATATGAGGTGTTCTTATCTTATCAAAATGATAAGTTAATAATCAAGTTTGTGGACAAAAGGATAACTATTAAAACGCATTACGGATCTAATGCCTATATAGATTTCAAGATTGTATCAAATATTATAATATAAGTTGCAATCCCAATTAGCTTAAACTTTCTCACAGCATTGATTATTATAATGAACCAACATAATAATGGTAAGTGAAAATGGAAGATAATAATAATGAGCTTCTAGCTAAGATAGGAGTATTTAACAATTATAAGAAGTATTAGGATAAAATATACTTCGTTTTATGGGCGTTATTATCTTTTTCTTATTTTATACGTATATTTTTTTTATATTAGCACTTTTCATAACTGCGTTTTATAAATATGTATACAACATTTAGTTTGACACATGTTACCATATAATTGTTCCATAACAATTAATTTAATAAAGTAATATTATTGAGTTTATTTAATTAAATAAATAATAAAGTTACTAAAAGATTGAATAAACGAGGAAAAGCACAGAAAGAGAGAAAAAAGAAAAGACCATTATTTTGATTTGTATCCATCCACTACTAAAAGTTTAAAAAAAAAATTAAAAAAAAAGTATAGAAACTTAAATCATGCAAGCCGACAATTGGGTTTCTAAAACTTTTTTCTCGCATTTGATGAGGGAACCAAGTTATACGTCCAGCCTGTAAAGGCGGGCTGCAATCCGACATGCACAAGAGACCATCGCGGAACACTTAAAAGCTATGGGGTAATCAGCGGTCACATGTGAGGGGCAATGCAACCCATCCCTCGGAAGTGGTCAATTGTTCCTCGGTCTAGCGTAGCCACAAAGAACGGCCTCAACAAATTTTTTTTTTTTTTTTTTTGTTGAGAAAATTACACTTTTAGTTACCACTTTTTTTAATTAAGTTTTTAAACTTTTATTTTTTTTTATTTTAATTCTTAAACTTTCCAAAAAATCTTTTAAAAAATTAAATATGATAATTATTTGTGATCTCTATTGTTTATATAATTTAACAATTAGAATAAGTATCAAATAATTTATATAATCACTTTGCTAATACTAGTTTCCTAAAGAATAGACCTAATTCAAATTCCTCCTTTCTAAATTGTTATAATATATAATATGGTTGGTGAGGGAAAAAAAACTATTGTTATATGTAAATTTAAAGAAATTATGAAATTAAATGTGATTTAATTATATTATAAATGTCAAATTGGATCATTGATTATTTGAAATATTTGTTAATTAAAATAGAAAAAGTACATTAAAATGACCAAAAAATTTTCCCTATCTTTTTATTTTAGGATTTTATATTTTTATTTTTTTCTCCATTTCAAGACCTACATTCTTAAAAATGAACAAAACTAGCATTTTAGTTTTTTTTATATTACAAATATCACTAAAAATTATATCCTAAAAGAACAAATATATTTGTATATATATATATATATCAAAGCATAAGTTGTAAATTAAAACACAAATAAATATATAGATCTTAAAAGAAAAAAAGAGAAAATTTATATTTTATACTTTTAATGCTCGAACTTTGCTACTTTTTTCTAATTGACTCCTTTAACTTTCAATTTTTCTATTTCAATCATTGAACTTTCCAAAAGTTTGTAAAATAATCCTTTCTTAACAAAAAAACTAATGGATGACTCTTTTGTAAACTTTTGAATAATTTGAGGATTAAAATAAAAAAATAAAAGTTGGATGAGTCAATTAGAAAAAGTGGTAAAATTTGAAGACTAAAAGTGTAATTTTCCTTAATTTTGTTAATCCTTTTTTCCTTAATATTTTTAATTTGTTTGTAATTTTTTATTATTTATTTAATGAAATAAATTTAATAGTGCAAGTAGAGTGACATATCTCTTACATATATATGACGTTATAAAAAAAATGCAAGTATAGTTATAAAATTTAAGTATACAGAGTGCTAGAAACAAAAATTCGGGGCCCTCAAAGTGAATAATGGTGGAAATACATATATGTGAAGTATAATTTGCACATATTACCGGAGTATAAAAGAACGATTTCCTCTTTTAAATAGACAAAGGAAAAAAGAGGTTTTAAAAAAGAAAACCTTTTGTATCATTTCGAGTGACAATTTTTTTATAATAGTTAATAATGGCTGTAACTTCTTGAGATTACTAAAATAATATATAATAATTCTACAACTTTTAAGTAATGAATAAATGGTTTTCCAAGCAAATAGATATGCTTATTTCTGTATAATTACTCAATATATTATGAGAAATGCACATATATAAGTAGGTAGGTAAACGCTTATATGCCGAAAACCTAATAAATGTACTCAACAACTTATTAGAAAAAAGAAAAAACACGTGACCCCATGAAATAAACACATGCATGTTTTTATTTCTCTTCGTTTCATATTTGGATTTTACACCAAACGAACGTAGCCTTGGAATTATGTGCATGGAAGTTCTCATAATAATAATAATAAACGATGATTTTCACATAACTTCTTGGAGTGAAAAGGGAAAAGTAAATCATATAATTTAATTCTAGTGGTCTAATCATGGTTTGCGTATCTATTTCACGTATATTTTATTCAACAAATGAAGATCGACTTTGCTTGATAAAAGGAGAAACGAGAAAGCAACATAAAAGGGACAAAATGTGGTTAATTATTGGTACAAGAGTTCCATCTTTTTGAATGTAAAGATGATGTTAAGTATTGATGGCTAATCCTATGGGAAAGGTCAAAACTATGCTAAATATCAAAATCAAAAGGGTTCATGTAAGGGATAGCTGTTGAAACCACCTTATGTATCTACTGACGAGCACATAGAATTTTGAACGGTATTAAATATTGTCGTCTAATCTTCGATTAATATCTGAAACGTTTTCATGAAATGGATTTCAAAATGTAGCCTATTGGATGTTGAAACCTCAAAAGTTGTGTTGTATATACCAAGATCTCTTTTTATATTATTATTATTTTTATTTATACGATTATAGATAGTCGTGATGTACTTACATTATAAAGTATTCTTAATAAATATAATTGATATTTAAACCGATCCGCTCGGTGGTAAAATATATATATGTATAATTAGCT
The DNA here is from genome assembly GCA_024138015.1 of Lumnitzera littorea. Classification (NCBI taxonomy): domain Eukaryota; kingdom Viridiplantae; phylum Streptophyta; class Magnoliopsida; order Myrtales; family Combretaceae; genus Lumnitzera; species Lumnitzera littorea. Next base: position 6,143,807 of record JAMXBB010000010.1, on the reverse strand, counting down.
CGTGGCAACGTACTTGATCGAAATCTTTCTGTAATCCATTAAATGGAGGAGAGATTCATCATTTTTTATAGGAAAAGCTCAAAATGATTAAACACTAGTCTTCATCCTTGGCACTTAACGGAAAAAAATATTTCATGGTCTTAATACGTGACATAGATTGATAACTGTTAATAGTATTAAAGCCCCTCTCCACCTAGGGAAGCTAATCTAGTTGCTGTTTTCTTTTCTTTCTTTTTTTTTTTTCTCTCAAATATAGTGCATCACATAGAGGAAGAAGAAATTGTGTATCTTTGTTCCACAAAACCGATTAAACCAAACCAAACCAAAATAAAATGAGAATTTGGTTTTGAGAAAATCAAACTCGAACTATATTAAGAAACAATGTAGTATTTTACTTGAAAAATATATCATTTCTATTTACTTTCCTTAATTTCTCTCAATTTAGTCCTTTAAGTTGTTTTCATGTATAATCAATGGTTGAAATTATAAGGAATATAATAATATCACGTGATATTACAAAAATCTAGATAATCTTAACCATTGATTTATAAATTAAGTAAAATTAAGAGAATGATAAATGAAGATTGTTATAGCTTCTAAAAGAATTTTAAGTTTATAATTAATCAAATATACATATATTTTACTTTTACGGTCATAGTTTATTAGAACATGCTATATGTCAACTCAAAATTTATGCTAACTTTGCATATAAAATGGCTCAAATGATTGACTTCATCATCAACCTCTTTATATTACTAATGCATATGATTATTAGAGAAAAAATTATAGTTCTTATGACAATAGATTACATATCATTTATGTAAATTTTCATAGACTTTGTGAACTGAACTAAATCAATTCAAATAAAAATGTTATAATTTAAAAAAAATTTACAAATTAAATCATATAATTTAATTGAAATAATTAAAAATCCAACTGTATTTTATAGTTTTGTTAGTTCGAAAGGAAAATCGGATCGGATGGAATGGAATACCAATTCTGGGATCGACTACTTTCACTTTCTTTTGCGTTGTTTAAATATGATATATATCTTGCATATGTTGCAAAAAATGAGATAGCTGACATGAGTGTAGAATTGAATTGTACGGTGTAAGAGAATGAGTGCAGGTGCACTAGGTACTGACTTATGGTACTGGCTAGGTATCGTTCGATTGTGAGTGTTGTGGTTGATTTTCGTGCTCATGACCCATGCGTTTATGGTTTGTTTCGCTATAATCAGCAAATTTCTGTCTTTTTCGCAGTGATGATTAAATAACACATCTAATTAAATTTTTCTTATAATTAAAATTTAAAGTCACTAAATATCATATTTAATTAAACTTTCATTTATCATATTTAGTACTTTGATCAATGCAAATTTTTTTATCAAAAAATATAAGAGTCAACAAATAAAAGTACATAGTAAATTTATCGGGTATATACTTAATCAGGTATGTAATCTTAACATTGTTTAGAAATTTACTTATATTTCTTCACAAAGCTGTTTCTTCAAACAACTATAAACTATAAATACAACTAGCGGATGACACAACTATAATATGTATACCTATAAAAAAATTAGGTGAAGAAATTATATATGTGAAACAATAATACATATATTTATTTACATTGAGTTGGAACTATGGAAAAAAAAGTTAAACATTAATGTTATTGAAATAAAATTATAATTTCAAACATGAAATTCATCTTGCTATGGATTATGAATTTAATAATAAAAATTTACAAATAGTCATTTGACAATGAAATGAAATGAAAATAAGAACTTTGATTTTGGTTGGAGGATAAAAAATGAACATAAAAATTTCAATAGAACTCTCATTTTTAATTTTGTTGGTCCTTTGAATTATATGTACAGCATACACAACTCACCATTCATTATGATTACTTCCGCTATCAACAACTGTTGTGAGACATGAGTAAATGGTACTTAAAATTAGGAAAGAGAGAGGAGGGTGTAGTTGGGTATTTTATATAAAAGATTTACTTTAATTCTTCATATATTATGATTTAACAAATATACCTCGTTAAATTAATTGATAGTTAATATAAAAGATGAAAAAAAATCGAAAAATTCACTTACTTCCAAGAACTTAATTGTAATTGCAATCATAGTGGTTACTTAAGCCCCGAAAGATTTTAATAATATGGATATGGGTAATAATCATTTCAAGCATTTTACAAAAGACAAAAAAGAGAACATAAATAAAATAGAAAAAACGAAAACAATAAGAATGGATTAATTATTAAAAAAATAAAATTATAACTTTTGTATCTTTTCTCCAACTGCATTACAATTTGAGATAAATGGATTTTAACCCAATCAATTCTGTTGAGAAATTATTATTCATACCATTAAAGTATAATGGCCTGACATACTAAGATGATTAAAAGGTTTTAAAAAATACATAACTACATACTCTATTTTTCTTATAATTAATCATAGTAGCACATTTCATTAATTTCACAAGAGTAAAATGGAATAAATTTTCTATTCCTCTCTAATAAGGTTATTCCTCGAGTTATTTGTTGTATTTGATTTGCTAGCTATATGACAATATTAATTTGTAGAATATAAAATTATAATTCTTTTACAAGATCAAAGTAACAGCTATTGCTTAGTCTTATTCAATATATTTCCAAGTTCTATCCATGAGACACTAGTCCAATGGTCAAACAATGGACAGGATAAGAATATGTTGTTATTATGTATGTTGTTAGTTTATTATTAATGTTATTTTAAATGCAATCAAATAAAGTAATAACTATCTTTTAAAAGTTATAATTTTATTTTTATTTTATTCTATCCTGTATCTAAATATGCCATAAGAGAAATATGAAAAAAGGGCACGTTAAGAAGACATAAATATTTTATATACGTAAACACAATTAGCTGTCACATGTGCTATTAATACCCAGGCATATGAGCAATATAGGATTGATGAAAATATATAAATAAAGGAAAGTGTTGACAAGATCTAGATCTGAAAACTAGATGTCCTGCATTTTTGTACCTGCCCCATATATTTATAAAGTTGGAAACACGAGACTTGAGCAAGGTAATACTTCCCAATTTTTCCCACATTTGGAAAAAAGAAAAAGGGCAATGTGAATTACGTAATGGCTAGGATGGATAAATAAAATATATATAATATTTATAACCATTCGGGACTGTTTTCTCAATATCATAATATACATGTTGAATTTTTATTTGTTCTTATTTAGTTATTAACCTTAATAATATATCACTTTTAATGAACTCCTTTTTCTCTTTTAACGTGACCTCATATGTCAGAACTGTTATAATTTGATGGTATAAATATTTATCTCCCTTCATGATTGATTAAATCCAATTCCCCTCTCTTCCAAAGTTTTAATGTGATGGTAGATGGGGAAAAAAAAAATCTCATAAAGTTGATTATTGTTAAGTGTACAAGATATTTCATGAATTATTATATAATATCTACATATAATAAAAATATGAGTACGTTACCGTTACTTGGGGAGTTAACATTCTAATTTATGGACAACTATATCATTTGAAAATTACATTTTAGCCTCCAAAATTGTACACCAAAAACATTGGTTGCTTGCACTCTAAAGAAGAAAATGATACTAACAATATAAAATATTGAAGTCTATACTAGCAATGCCTCAAGTTTTGACTAGCCAAGCTTAACTAAGAAGATTTCATAGACTAGAAATTCCAAAAAAACTTAATCTTTTTATCTCCAAAATATTAAAATATGGCATAGTTGCAAAGGTGGTTGATTTGGATTAGCAAAAGGCTATACGGCAAGAACTTTGGTATAAATGTTGCCAGAGATAAAGGCACTTATAGTACCTATACTTCCGATTTTGGCCATTAATAAAGTCATAAATTTAATTCGTTCCGATTTAGTTTTTGTATATATTTTTTATTTTGCTTTGCAGATTAATTGTTAAATTGCAACCCAATTGAAAAGATAGATTCTGAACCACAAAATATAAAGATTTATGGAGATTACCAAAAATTTGACATACGAGCACTTATAATGTGTTTAATACAATATAAAGATGTTGTATCCATATATCCTAAAATGTTATTTTTTTGCATTTTACCTGCCATTGTAAAAGTTGTAAAGTTGTACTATCAACCCTTGAATATGGAGTAACGTTTATGATTTCCTCTAAAAGTGTTAGAACTTCAGTTGTAAATGCCCGATCCAGGGCACTTTTGTTTGGCAACCTGGACTCTTACACCATGTTTGGAAAGACGGAATGTGGAAGGAAAGAATGAGGAGGAGAGGAAATGAGGGGTAATTATGACCTTTCCCCCATTTGGTTTAGAAAAGAAGGTAGGAGGGGCAGGAAATTAAGAGGAATTAAATACTTAAGCCTCATACAAATTTGTTCCTCCCAAATATTGAAGACAATGAGAACAGAATGGGGGAAAAGTTTGCACAATTACCAAATTGTCCCATGCTTTTACTTATCCATGTATATATAGAGCTAAAAAAAAGGAAAAAAATAATATTGCTTTTCCTTCCCCTTATTATAAATATAAATTTAATTTTTTATAATATTTTTTTTTTTTCTGTACATACATATACATACATGCTATGTATATAATAAAAAATAATAAAAGTAAAATAGAGAAGACGATAAGATAATCTAGGTTTTATATTATGTTATTATATTTTATAGGTAAATTAGTAAATCTATTCTTTATCAAATCTTATCCTTACAAATCATTAACTTTTCTCTTATTTTCCTACCTTCCTTCCAGTATCTAAACATATTGGAAAGAATCAAATTCCTTATAATTTCATTTTCTTTCTTTTCTAATTCCTCTTCTCATGCCAAACATAGTATTAGGATTATAATTTATGTATCTGTATAAATTTTTATGCTAATCAAATCATCCTATGTTACCCAAAGAAAATAAAAATAAAAAATAACTTTGAAAATGGGAGCTAAGTTGCTTAGTTTGTCAAGCTGATAAAGATGGATCACTAGTTATCAAAAGAGTATATAATTCAATTGTTGCTGCCAATGTGAATACTGAGACTGTATTGATAGATAATATATAAGGATTTCCATAAGCAGTCTGTGATACCAAAGACATGTGACAAAAATCGAACTCCTCCAAACTTTTTACTATCGAGATAAAAAATAAATAAATAAATAAAGAAACTTCGAAAATGGGAATCCTTGAATGGTTCAATGTACGAAACAAAGAAAAGGAGCCTGTACAATCAGGTGATTATGAAATCCAAAGAGAGAGTTAAGGATACAGCAGATGAGCCAGATCTTTTCATGCAATTACGCCATTCCTTTGAAATTTGCACGTTTTCTTTAGATGCATAATATTAACTTTACAATAAAACTATATAAAATATAAGAAAATGTAAATATTCCATTTAATATTTTAACAAGTGTTCCTTCGATATAATTTAAATTATATTAAATTAACTCTCCAATTCAAGCTCATTATGTCTCTAACACATGGCCATCGTGGTCATATCATATGTATTTAATTAATAGCTCAAACTGCAAACAAGAGAACCATATGAAGCATTGACTCATTTTAATGATACGCAGACATCCCTACCCCAGTTTTCCGTCGTATTATTATTATTTGAAAATTTTTAACCCAAGTCATTGTGTCCTATTTTAACTATTTAACAAGAAACTTTTGCATTTTCCTATACTGATATTTTTTTCCAACATATTAATAGTTGCTTTGAAGAGTGCAAATTCCGAATAAATTTAAGAATGCTTATGTACGGTATCCTAATAATATTCCAACCGGTGTGAAAAAAAAAAGAAGAAGTAGAAACTACAATTACATACCCTAAATAAACTATTGGTAAAATGTAGATAAATCCTAACTTTTAAAGTCTAGTTTTACATTTTACTCCCCAATACAAATTATCCCAAACCATTATTAAAAGCGTATACTTTTTTTGCAGTTTTAGCCAAGGTTTTAAGGATATTTACACATTTTTTTAAAGTTATAAAAACTTAAAAGTTTAGGGATGTATCAGTAACCCACTGGAATGTTTTAGGGATGTATTTGAAATTATTCATTAACAAACAGAAAAAATATTACCAGATATGAGTAGGCACCGAAAACCGTATCCAAGTTTTATTATCAAGTACGAATCGTGGCAGACCGGACGGTTTAATTTACTTGACTAAACACGTGGGTCCTGAGTAAATAAATAAAATAAATAATCTGAACAAGGCCGAGGAAACAGCTCATATTCATATTTGAAGACAAACCTGCCTTTGTTTTATTTTGTCTAAAAAATAATAATAATAATAAAATATTCGGTTTAGTTACTCACATGGCAGCGGATCAGATTTATATGCATGACTTGATCTTACTTCTTCAGTGGTTCAGTAGGATTTGGATTACGTTAACGTTGTGCGACAAAGTCTTGCTATGGATGAAGAAGGGTTTTGACTGTTAGTTGACAAACACAGTCTAGATATATCTTTTCTCAATTAGTATATAGCAATGCTAACGTGATCCAGGATCAGCATGGCCGGTGGCCTACCGGAAAATATTATTTTTATTAAATATTATAAAAAATTATTAATTTTTTAATATAAATTTTATATTCAGTACTATACGAACCAAACATGATATAATAAATTTATATTATTCAATTCTTATAATATTTATTATCTTCGATTCTTTTTTAAGTGATTGAAATATCAATGGGAGAGTTTCCTCTTAGCGTTTTAAGTTGTGTAAGCATTTGAAATATAAATGTAGATGATAATGTTTTTAAGAACGTAACGTCGATGTCAATTATTGCGTCAATCCATGCAACGAAATCCGGCCAAAACCCCAAGATTTTATCAACTGGGTGTAGGGTTGAAAAGATCATAAGTTGAAGACAAATAAGAGAAAGAAGACGTGCGGAGTTCGATTGAGTGAATCTCGAAATTGGAACCATTGTCCAATCCGAAGCATCCAATAATAAAGTTGTAAAATAGCGACTTGACTGGCAAAAGCATCGTCGATGGCAATGGATAAGGATGCAAATGTCCTTTATGCATTTCGAAGCAAAGGTAGACAAATGTTTCGTTTAATTAGGGTAAATAAACCGACAACAATCGTATATTATATTTTTGTTTGAACTCTCTTTTAGAAAAGATAAATCGCTTTAAACAGTCCGAGAGTCAAAACAAAACCCCTTTAAAAAGATTGGGTTCGTAAAGCAGTTTTCTCTATATTTGCTCTATTGTTTTTTTTTTTTTTATTATTAATATATCCTTTTTTTTATTGTTTCATTCTAATAAATCTTAATTTTCTTTTACATCTAAATTGAATTTTCGCTTTTCAATTTCGTGTTTCATCTCCTATTATAAACAAATTTTCACCAAGTTAAGAGAATGCTATGGACCAAGAAGTACAATCAGAGTTTTGAGGAATCATTCAGATTGTCAAGAATAGGCTAAAGAAAACATATTAAAATAAAATGAAACCGGAACACTCTCATAAGTTAGAAATTTTTTTCTGTGGTTTAATTTTTTATTTTTATTTTTTATTTTTTTGTTCTACAATATTTATAGAGGGGAAAAGATGAAATCCGTTTCATTCCATTAACAAACCGATGCGACTTATTTAAAAGGGTTTCCTTTATGGTTTCGTCAATTGAATCCAACCAATTAAAACAGCATAGAGGGTCAAAGTAAACAGTATTGGTGAAGAATTGATTAAATAAATCATAAATGAGTGAAAGTAACTCATAGAATTGAAGTACATCCTTTATTGTGTTAGAACACAATTCAAAGGCTTAAGTAGAGAAGAAGTTAAGTTTGGTAGAGACACCGAGGTGTTTGCTGCGTTTTGAATTGGAAATTAAGAGCAAGAATTGTTAGAAAACTGTAATTGGTTGAGCATTAACGCCGGGATCATCTATTATGATCACCTAGTATTATTTAAAACCTGGTATGAGTTTATAGGTGGCTCAATATCGGACAAAAGAATGAAATTTGACCTCATCTCCCTATTTAATTGAATGGATGCGATTGAAGCTATGATAATTTCGGTCTTGCTTATCGAGATATAAATTTAATTAAGGGAAAAGTATAAGAAAAATCTTTAACTTTTTTACGAATCAATCATTAACTTTTTATTTAATTCATTTTAATTCTTAATTTTTTTAATTCTTTCATTAAACTCTGTTAAATTTTTTATAACTATAAACACGTGTTGATATATAGTTGATCCACGTATATATAAAACAATCCCTAATGTTTATTTGTATATATGAATTTATCTTTAATCTTTTCATTTGGTCCATTTTAATCCTTAACGTATCTATATATAATAAAAAAACTACCAAAAAGACTTTTTTATAAATTTATTAAAACGTTAAAGATTGAAATAAACTAAATAAAAAATTAAAATTTAATTCATATATATAAATAAACGTTAAAAAGTTTTTTATACTTTTCCCAACGATGAATTCCCTCATCTCCCCTTATAGGGTTTTTAACTCCAACACAACCTGGGATGTGGCGACAATTGTATTTTAAGAGGAAGTTTTGTTACAAATACGAAAATCTACTGTTGTTCTTCTATCAATGAATAGAGTCCTATGAGATTCTTATTCTGAACATTTTTAAAAGGGATCCTTTTGTCAATTTTTTTGGTATAGCTCTGGCACCATGTTTGAATTGTACGTTGCCAAATATAAAGGTTGTTATTTCATTGAATAAAAGGTACTCTCACTTTTTCTTTTTCCTTAAAACATTTTATACTCTTAACACAACATGGGTATGGCCATCATTATATTTTGGTCGTTCGCCCCCAACTCAACCAAGTATAATCAATATTTTTATCTTGCAACTACTACAAAGCGGAAGTCCTTGCTCAAATATAAAAATTATTGGCTATTCTTCTGTCAACAAATAAAGTCGCATCTAGGAATGAGTTTATATAAAGTGAGAAGGGTATAATGCTTTACCTATAATCTATCCTATAAGGTTCCTAAATTTTGGAATCAAAATCTATCTTATACCACCTAAGACCTATCCCTTGTAAAATCTATAGGGTTCATGATATCCTATAAAATTTATAAATTTTTCTTTTTTTCTTTCTTTCTTTCTTCCTATAAATTTCAAGTTTATATGATATCAAAAAAGCAACCTATATATAATATTACAAGTTATTCATACACTAAACTTATGAAGCCTATAGCAAAATTCGTAAAATTAAAAGAAAATAATAATAATTTTGCCTACCTTGTTATTTCAAATTTACTTGATCTAGTTATTTAGGAAATAAGAAAGAATAAGGGGAAAGAACGGAAAATGTAAATTTGGAGAGGAAAATGGGGAAGAACAAGGATAAAAGTAAAAAACATAAAGTGAGAGAAACATGTTTAGGGTTATTAACTTATGGCCTTGACTCTTTTTTTTTTTCCTTTATACTAAAATATTTATCAGATAAAAAATATAATCCTATCATTTATTATTCATTTATTAATGTTATATCATAATTTTTTATGGGGTACATATTAAATACCTTAGAACCAATACCCATTATGCCTTTGAGTATTATTCCTTAGTGGATTCAAGGTATAAAAACCTTATACCCGTACCCTTTCCTATAGAAGTAAGTTTCAAAAAATTTATATCCTAAATTATCTTATAATTCTTAATACCTACTTGAAATCCACTCGATTAAGTAAAATATAGGTAGATACCATGTACAATAGGATTACCCCATCATCCCTAGTTGTATCGGATTCTTATTCTTAGATCTATTTTTTTTTTCAATTGGATGTTTTGTTTTCCTTTCTTCTTTTTTTTTTTTTTTTGTCATCTTAATATGAGATCTTTCATACCTGTGTATGGATTTTTCCTTATTGATATCACTCATACATATCTAGGAAACGTGTACTTTTTTGGATTGGATCTTTAGATCCCATTTCTTTGGGTTTATTTATCTTTACTATCTGAGTTGTATTCTATTTGAGTTGTATTTTAATGTGCCTTAATATATGAAATTCTTGTTCTCTGCCTTAAAAAAAAGAAAAACATTGTGTATTGTCAAAATAAGATACCAAAATGTAAGTACAAATACATTTATACACTTCTTAGAAACTAAATACCTTATAAATCCCTATAAAATTAGACTTATTTACTATTTACTTCAATTAGTGTTTTTTTTATTAAAAAAAATCAAAGTTTTGTTTTCCCAATGATTAAATATATTTCTTGAATCTTTTTTCTATAAACCATGTAAAGTTTCACCTCTCAACTTTTGCTCTTCAATTATTATCTACATCATAATTATGATAAGATTCAAAAGGAAAATGTACTTAAATATCAGGTTTGAAATTGAAATAGATTATATACAAGTCAAACAATTTTTTTAAGTGTCAGATTTTAAATAGATTTAAAACCCAAAACAGATAAAAATAAGATATTTATAATGTATGGTAAAAGGAAAAAACGATTCCTATTTTACTCATTCTATGTTTGTTGAATCATCCCTAACTCCATCTATACTGTTAAAAAAACGAAAGTCAAATAATTGCTTAAATAATTACAATTGTTAACATTAGAACGAACCAGCTTATTCTAGAAAACAACGACATTCATCTATCACGAAAGTGAGGGTCAACTTTATAATATTTTAAATTTTTGTTTTAGCTTTAGTGTTAGTTAGGGTGTTAACTACTCTAAAACGTTGAAAACCAGAGCAAAGTCAGTCCTCAAGGCATATTCGTTAAAGGTTGGATACACCTAATTCAACAAACTAGATTTACCTGAGCTGAATCATATCCTCTTTAATCATGTATAATTATTATTAAAAATTAGAGTGAATGGTAAAAACATTGCCTTATGTTGCCTTCATGTAAGTTATTCTAATTGAGTGTTTATACCCTCTAAGTTTTTGAAACAACATGCAATTATACCTATTTTACTATTTCGAATAAAATATTAAAAAATGCTAAGACTGGAAAAATGCATCATATTAAGGGTTAAATGCTTGTAATAAATTCCTAATATACTTTCTAAAACATGTAATAGTCCGTTAACATCGTTATAATTTAATGATAAAAATATTGATTTCCAAATTGAGTTGTACCAAATTCGATTTTCATATCTCCGGTAGTTGTAACATATATGATTTATTAAACAAAATCTAACAATTTAAACACTCAATATCGAAAATAAAAAATTAAAATGCGGGTGAATTAAATATCAATAGACGTATTATTAGTTTAACCATAAAAGTTTTAACTTATTTTTGCCAGCATATAATTAGAGGAGATATCAACATGAGATCATTTGCTAGGCACAAAAACTTAATCTGACTGGACTCCACGTCAGTGTCAAAACTGAAAATAAGCAATGCAAGAAATCCAAAAAATTAAATAAACAAGGCCCTCCTAGGAAATTTTAAATGTCTCCAAAATAAAATTTCAATATTTTCATGTCCTTATCCCTGCAAAATTATTAAATATATATATATATATATATATACAGTATCTTACAAGTACAGATTGCATGAGGTCCTCGCCTTCATGTAGGACCAAGACCTTTTGTATTTTTCCAGAAATGTTTCCCTCAAAATTAACTTCGGTTTCATAGAATAATGCAGCCGTGAAGGGCACTTGGAATGCTTGAAAAAGATGACTGGTAGTTGAATCATTTAAATAGCAGTACCGTACAAATCAAAGTTAGAATTAACGGGTGTTTTTATAATACTGAATAATAATATAAAATGATAAATTCTTTCACGTAATTCGATGCATGAAATATCAAATATATAAAACGGTAAAAAGTTATTTTATTTAATATTTAATTCAATGCTTGGACATCTATTAATGTTTTTCAAAAAATAACTGCATATGTCCAATGTGTTTGTGTTGGACAGATCGAGAAATGACACTTCTGTCACGTCTAAGCTGGTCCAAGGACGAACGTCTGAAACTTGTTTATCATCGCCATCTTATCGTACCCTCCGGGACCATTTCAATGATACGTGAGTAAAGATGATAAGTTGTATTCAAAAGCTGCACGGTATGTTTTGCAAATGCTGAGAAGGGCATAGAAAATGAAATGAAAGGAATTAAAGAAAAATTATTGTTTATATTTAGAATAAATGATAATGAAAAATTTACTAATCTAAATATTGAGTTTTTTTTCTCGAATTTTGTATTTAAATTTTTAAATTATTGGCTGTTATTTTAATCCTACTTTTGCTTGAAAAATTTTGCATAATAAAGATTAAGGTTTATATGCATGGAGTCTTATAATTTGACCATAAATAATGGGAAATATATCTCCCACATTTTTACTTCAAATAGGAGATTACGCAAAAGTATAGAAAGTCATGGCATTGAACTTTCTTGCCAATAGTTTTCACACATTTTTGTCAACAACATAAACATTTAAGTCAAGACAATATTTAATTCAAACTATATTTTAATTTGTCAAAATTAAGGCTTTATGTCAATCTTAAAATTTTGATTTCGAACTCAACCCAAAAAGATACTCAACAAGTTCAAACTCGACTTAATTAAACTTGTTTTATTCTTATTCTAAATATAATATCATTAATATATTAACTAGCTTTGAATCAATTAATATTTATACTTTGAGTCAAGTATAATTAGACTCAAATCTAACAAGCTAAACATTATGAATTTTAAACTTGACTTAACTATACTTATATTGAAAATGAATAAAATTGAGTTGAAGTTAAAGAATATACCAATAGATAACTCATTCCCCATTTCCAAACATAGGTGTAGGAACTTAACTACCATTCATGATGCCTTTTTCCTTTGAGTAATTACCAATAGTATTCAAAGGCATGAGAATATAGGTGGTAGTTGTTTTAGAAATTATCCAATATCACTACAATATGTTTAAAAACCATTAAAAGTTACACATCATATATATATCCACACAACTTATATTACTATTACCAACTAAATCCCTTTCAAAGTGTTGATATGCATATTAAGGACATTTGTTAACAACTAGAAAAAAAAAATTTGTATCTTTTCATATTTTTATTTTTTCGCGAAATGTATAATCAACTTTCAAAATATCAAATGTTCCTTTTTAAAATTTAATAACTATACTCTTTATGAAAAAAACCCTTTCTATTTTTTTGTTCCTTTTACTTTGATCTCTTATTCACAATCTAACTATGATTAGACTTAAGAAAGGGCCAATTTCGACCCATGAATCAATCTGATGGTTCAATAAATAGGATCGAGCCCACTAATGCTAGGTTTGAATTACATGGCAACTCATGCAAGCCTAGCGGGTAATGGTTATTTATCCACGCCAAACCATCAAACCAGCAATATTGAGTTGGGAATTAGGTTGATGAATCGATGATTTTACCCACCAGTTCAATCTATCGAGGAAAAAAAAAAGAAAAAGAAAAAGAACATCATTTTTATAGTTTATAATGTATATTCAACATTTAGATGATATTATTTAATCTTGATAGATTGAGAGATGTTTTCTTATTAATCTTATAATCTTTTTATTCACTATCAATAAACTTAATTAAAAATAGTAGCCTTTACCTTTTTCTTGAACATTTATATGATTAATGGCTTTAAAAAACAATCTAACAATTTGCATCTTGCAAATGTTTTAATTAAAATTGCTCACCGATAAAAAAAAATACATCAATTAATTGAGACAATCAATTTCATAAAATATGGAGAGATCTAAATCTAATTTTTTTGTCATTGACTCATTATTTTATTTAACTTGATAGTTTCCGTCTTAAACATCGCGATATACATGATATACCTTTAAAGATATTATTACGCTCCGAATAATGTAAATTTTTAATAGTTCGTCGTATATATAAATTTTATATTAAAAACTATCTATTTAGTCGCTAATATAACCCTGACATATACAAAGCCCTTATATCAAACCAGTCTTAAGTATTCATAATTCCACAAATATACTAATGTTTATGTATATATATTTACAATAAAGTTAGGTACAAAGTGTTTATAAAAGTATACCAATATGTCATATGACTCCAAAGTAGGAATCCAACTAGATTATCTAATCCCAAATACAAAACAAGTTCCAAAACATAGTTCCTTCTCACTTAAGCCCAAATACACTCTTTTTACACATTTAGAGATAATCATTGTGTTGCATAGTTACTTAGAACCTACAAGCAAATTTATAGGAAAGTGAGCAAACTACAACTTAGTAAAAGGTAATAGGCAAAAAGCACATACAAGCTGAATAATACAACCAAGTTATGAAGCAATTATTATATACAATGCATGAACAATCAATGTATCACCCACAAAATGTTATTCGATTTGACATAAGGTTAAAGAAATTATACTCACTTTAACTTGGATAGAGAAGTTACGGTATAACAACCACAATGCTAATCATAAAGGCTACAAGGTCCTCTCGCGGCTAATTTTGGGTTTGTGCAATGGAGACTCCTACTCTGCCTTTGACTATCTTCAAACCCAATGCCCCTAACTTTGCTACAACATTATCTCTTATCACTTAGTTTTATATAATTTTAAGATAAAACATGATAAATCATATATTATCTATCCTAGCGTATATATATCACAACTTAATTCACATAATACTATGAAATACATCAACATAGGTAATTATATCTGATCAGAGCATGTATAATTATTACTTGATTAAATAATTAACATATTTTAACTTATTATTACTAAAAACATATCCCGATTAATAATTTAGACCATTTATCTAGGAAAATTCATGATAAATAGCAAAAATCATCAAATAATTCTACAAAAGTTTCTATAAACTCAGAAAAAGATATAAAATTTAACCAGTAACTTATTTCATATAATTGGGTTTATAGCTTATATATGTAAAATTATATTTTTGTTTATAAATTACTGTTAATTAAGCAAATGATATTATTTTTATACAAAGTAAATTCCAACCTATCCTACTATCATTAAAAGTGTCCAAAAGTCATTATATATCAAATTCATCAATTATTCTTAGTAAAATTAATTTATTTTATAAAATGCCTATTTTAGCTATTTTAGGGTAAAAAATACCATAAATATTAGACATGTATAAAATCAAAATCAGGCTACATAATATCGAACTAGATGTAATAAGAATCCTGTAGAAAATTTTTTAACCTCAAATAATATCATTTAATATATTTATTTTTAATTTAAAAATTTGAATGAATAGTACGATTCTTAAGGAAGTATATGAAATATTTAATTTTTTATCAAAATAATTATTCCACATGAAATTACATCTAAAATAATCTTAGAATAAATTTTTTCATAATTTTCCTCATTAATTTAATTTTTTTTAAAATAGAAAAAAACAGGGTGGAAATTTAAAACCTTTGTTTATCGATGCTCCGATGGCCAGTGGGTGGTCGTCAGCCTACAAGGGCACAGGGTCCTCTATTGATGGTCGGCGAGGTTCGCCATTAGGTTGTCCTTTGAGTCGAGAATAGCAAGTTATCCTGTTTTTTTCTATTAATTTCTTCTGATTTTTCTTTAGGTGTTCTAAATTGCTAAAATGTATAGTCTAAGTCTAGAAGTCTTATTTATGGTGGGTCGAGTCGGTTGGAATTTTTAAGTATTTTTTTCTTTAATTACATGTGTAAAAAAAATTAAGTAAGAGGCGCCATTTTTTAGTCAAATTACTTTTGATGCAATTGTTTTTTCTTTTTTGGCTACTCCCTAGTGATTTCTACCAAATCTAAGTTGTTCTCATATTTTTTAGATGATTTTTAGATAATATTTTAAGGTATTTTGATGTTTTATACATAATGTAGTAATATTTAATAGTTTTGTTAATATACAAGTACATATCTTATATAAATGATACACACAATGAATAATCTTATTCATGTAATGATGTTTTACTTATATTATTAATATTTAAGATATATTTTCTTCTCGATTTGGTAAATTTATTGTTTAATTTATAGAATTTCAGGTTAATTTACGAATATATTATATATATATGGATATATTCATAAAAATATATATATTCAAATAGTATTTCATGTAATATTATTCACTTTTATCATTTAAATAGTTTATTTATAAGGCCTTGTTATATTTTGAGTTCAGTTTTAGGGGTTCTAACAAGTTTTACATTATATTGAATAATTGCACTTCAAAGACTAAAATTAAGGTTTTATGAAATTATTTGTAAAATATAACTAACTTAGTTGTAAAGTTTAAGCTCAATTAAATAAGTTTTTCCAAAGACTCTAAATCTAAGTACAATTGTCCTAAAAGCGATTTTAAAAGTTCACATATATTATGGGGAAAAATTAAAAATAAAAGAAAAGCATTTCGACAAAGAAATTAAAAAATAAATATTAGAGAGTCAATTTATGGACCAATTCACCAACCTTAGGTTAATGGCGATAGCTTAAGCTAAGGACCTTTTTGTTAGATGTATTCACAAGGTTAGATTGAATTCAACAATTTATTATTCGTCCACTTCACTAAATAGAGGAAAATTAAAATTACTATTCCTCATCTATCTCCAAAAATGGATCTATAACATTGTTTATTTACACATAATAGCTATTCATCAAGACAAAAAATCTTGCTAAATATTAAATAATAATTACAAAGAGAAATCTTATGAACAACCATCACCCTTTGACCTTTTATTCTGATTTTCTTCTTCTTTTTATACTTCGAATCACTACTATATTATTATATTTAATAAAGCAAACGAATTATCAGTTTTCTCTATTTTTAAATAATATCTTCATTAGCCAAAATCTTTATACTCAAGTGATATTATCATTAGTTTCTCACTGGGATTGATCAATATTCAAGTCCTACCTTCCATAAACTGCGACATAATTTAAAAAAAAAAAAATCTTCATTAGAATATCTTTCTATAATATATTGCCAAATACAAATAATCTCTAATGTGTATTTCGCATTTATAAAAGCCATTTAATAACCTAATAAAATCCAAACAAGTAAAGAAGATCATAACTTAAAAATAATCTAATAATCAACGAAGCTAATCACGGATAAGCGATTGATCCTAAAATGATTTATAAAATGGAAAATACATCTAACATCTTGTGTTATTTTTTACATGTTTGCCGTTCCAATAAAAGAAAAAATTATACAAATATCAGTTAGATAAAAAAATTACACATTTACTATTAGTGTATCGCATTTGAGGAATGCCACATCAAGTTTTACAAGTAAATCGCGATTTGGAAATTGGAGATTGGGAAAGTCGTAAAATTGCATTTTAAATATATGAGATATTTTATAACACTAAACTCACATTTTATAGATACAACATTATCCTAATTTTTGCTTTCCAAAGTCACATTTTAAAAATGTAATTTTTTAATAAATTTTGAAATCACATCCTCACGAGATGGTATTTGCATAATAGTTTTTGTATAATTCATAATTATATATATATATATATATATATTTTTTTTTTATAGGATTGGTAAACCCGTGCCGGATCCCTAATCTCCTCTAGTAACAAATATTAATCCTAAAATTGATTACTATGTTCCAAATCTATAAAAATTAGCTTCTACGCATAAACCCAAAAAGCGGACCAATCGAAGCTGGCGTCAATCTATGAAGATTTGAGATAAGTTTCGTTTGAAAGGTCAAGCTCCACGGCACGGCCCTAGCGTTGGTTGTCTGCAGTTAGCCAATTGACATGAGTTGTTATCAAAAGAGTGAAGGAAAAAGAAATGTACGTTTTTCGATCGACGTGAGTTGCCATCAAGAGAATGAAGAAAAAGAAAGAAAAGGTTTTTCTATATTAGAAGGAAGAAGCATGGAAAAGCTTTGCTTCAATATTCCTATAAAATTATTCATCAGCTGTAAATAGATTTTTTAAAAGTAAATATTACATTTGATACATAAATTTAATTCATTTTTACAACTAATTATTCGAAATTTAAAAGTGTAGATTTGACATTTAAAGTTTATCTAGTTATATAATTAACTACTTAAACTTTACCCATTTATATAATAACCTATTTGAATTTTGTCCAATTTTGCAATTAACTTCCCTAATCTATATAATATAAATATAATCTCAAAAAGTCTATATAGATAATAAATTATAAAAATAAACAAAATTTAAGTTTAAAACATGACGTTTACCTATTTTTAAACTTTCAAAACATGCTTTTACATTCTTATAATTTCTTAAAAACATATATGTATACCAAAATCGCTCGTGGCTCTTTACAGTTTTTCCCGATAACGATTTTAGAATTTCACCAATATTTAGAGGGAATATATATTTTCAAACATTACCAGAAACTAAAACTAAAGAAACGATCGACGTGGTTAAAATCCTACTCGTACCTACCTAATAAGTTAGGTTATACGTGCTATCACCCTAGACTTTTCTGTAGCAGTAAGAAATTGCTGAATCTTTTGACCCATTAATGGCAGATCCAATCAACAACTTGTAGGATTATTTAATTATATCTCCATGCCAACACCTTCGATTTTTTCCACATAGTACGAAAATCCCATGGTTCCAGCTTTCCGGTAATCATAGAAAATTACAGTCAGAGAATCCTCCTGTCCAGCCCCAATCCAACGGAGTTGCTCATAAATACCAACTTCAATGACATAAACACAATCCCCAACGGAAAAAATCAACGATTCTTCTGTTGTATTTCTAGAACATATATAAAATAGTTAAAAACCCGTTTTATATTATATTAATATATTAAGAAATCTATTATTTTACTTCTGGATTCCTTCACAGAAGTTCCTTATTTATATATATTTAATATTTTTTGTGGGTCCAATGACAATTTTTCACCGATCAAAATTTAAAAATATAAAATAAACTATAAACATGATTACATAGGGAATTCCATTCTATAAAATCTATGGATTTCTCCATTAAGGTTTTTATAATACTATTAAATTATAATTCCTCAAATAAATATTCCTTACCTCTTCTAGTGAAATTATCATTTTATTAGCTTCCCGAGTTCTGGTTTTTCTCATTTTTTTTTTTTTTTCTTCTTTTCTCCCTCTTGTTTACAATTCCAATGGTCATACTAAACCAATCGAACAAAATAATAATGATATTCCATCTTTACTCTTTGTAAAATTACAAAACAATTGGTTATTGATCGATTTCAAGGAATTAGATTCTAGGAATCGAATTACAAGATGGGGAAACAGGCAACACCATAGGATGTACCAAAATATTTCTTACGTCAATTATAATCAAAGTTTTAATATTTTCAAATGGTTATCATATTAATTTAAAAAGGTTGCGATGATTACTAGTTGCTTTTAACAGCAACCGGGAGATAAAAGGCAGTAGCTAATGGTAGATGGCTTAGTTAACCATCATTTAAAAATATAAATGGAAAATGATTTTTATTTTGAAAAGAGAAAATATTTTTTTTCCCTCATTATTCATTATTATTTTCTATTGTTGCTAAACCGTTATTACTACAAGACGACCTATGGCGTTATCTTCTACCAGTGCTTATTGTTAAAAGTTTGCAAGGTATTGTAATAGATTGAGGTTACTGAGATAAAATTTCAAATTTTCAATTTTCCATTTGTAAAATGTCTAGAAAAAGTCTGGAAAATTATTTTCCATAAAGCAGGCACAATACAGAGAGCAGGATCATTGGGTAGATTGTCGCATGCCATTCCATTAGTCTTTGTTTGATTTATTGGAAATCAGATTATATTTCACTAGGAATACCGGCTCCACAATTTAATAATGAAAATAAATTATTTAGAGAGTCAAGTGCTAACCAAGACAAAGTGATTTTGTTTGTTGTATGTGCTTGTCTAGCTATAATTTATATTACACTTAGAAATTTAGCATTAATTGTATTAAGTGTGTATAGCTGTACCTAAAACATCCATAGGAACCCAACCCAAAATTCATGAAAACAAATTCCATTTTTTTTGTCATATTTATTCGAATTTTAATTTTAAAAACGCACCTTTTTAAAACTTAATAAATTACCTTTCACTTTCACTCCGATCTCCATTTTCATCTCTCTCTCTCTAAATCTGTTGTCTTTCTCCCTCCCTCATCCATCTACTTTTCTCTCCCTTTCTCTCGACCCCACCAAAGAAAAAGAAAGGCCATAGGGACTTGATTTTTATCTTGCACATTTTACCTCCAACGATAACATTCTCAAAACTCTAAACTACACCTAGATCTAGGGAAGGGCGATTCACTGAACCGGTGATGAGACAGATAACATTTGCCACTAGTCCTTCTCAGCATATACATCCCAAGTTTTCAGCCACATGGCAACTAATTTATTGTAGTTTCCCCAGGTTTAATGGACTAAGCAGGGGAAACGATTTCGTGTACTCCATGTGACTAATTACGATGATTATGGTGGTGGGTCAGTAGTACTTTCTAACGTAGGCTACAGTCTACACTATGCATAAGCAGTAAACTAAGCTTTCAGCTCCAACCAAACCCATGTGGTGTTCAACTCTATAGGCCTAAAAAGGAATAAGCAAATAAATAAATAAACCTACTAACTAAATTTTATTTATTTATTTTTTCATTTTTCAAACTTAAAATTTAAAGTTATTAAATATCATAACTTAATTAAACTTCTACAGTTTAAAGTTATTAATTATCATAACTTAATCGAATTCTTGCCATCTTTAGGAAAATGCCAAAGCATCATGGGTCAAAGACTCCGCATATAAATAATGATAAGATAGTAATTTCCCCAAATAAAGTTTCAATTGGATATGATATTTTAGCAAACTTAAGATTTCGAATGTAAAATGGAAAAATCACCCTTGTTCAGAAAGTCCCTTCTACATGATCCGCCAAGCTCATAACTCCAGTTTACGAGTTGAAGGCACTCTGAAACATCCATGACCTAATGGTCCCTAGAATTTCCAACATTTAGTATCGGATAACACACATGGTCCGGAGTACACTACTCAGGGCAGCAGATAAGTCCAAGTACTGAATACAAAACATAAAGTAACCTCTGCATAAGGCCCATATGCATTCCACATTAGCACGTGCCATTTCAACTATTAAGGCAGGAAATGACTCATCCCAATACTATCCAAAAATTTCTGGTAGGTGTGGCACCATGCAGAAATGGAAAACTTAATCGATTAGCGTGGCCCAAAGTGTCTTATGAGTTAAAATAAAGCATATTGTTCAAGCAGAAAAGATTACACCAGGATTAAACATCAACTTGGATGCTCCGGCCAGCATCAAAATCTTGATAAAGCTAACCCCGCATGAAAGAAGTATTTCTTGTCAATTTCCACATCTAATTTGTATGGAATTCTGCATTAGCAAGTCTCTCATATAGATTACTTGGAGATGATTTTCCTTGAAGACAATCCCGAGTTCCCAGTGATTTTTGCATATATCTCTTAAATAAAAGGCACTGTTGATAGAAAAAAAAAAAAAAAGTTAGTCATCTAGAGGGCCATCATTTTTTTTCCTTTGCCACATATTTGAAAGGGTCTTCTTGATGATCCACGAAATCACCAGCCTAGCAAGAGATGTTGCATATCAAAGGCAATTTGTCAACAGAGCCACTTCCCTAAAGGAAATCAATTAACACTACCCACAAAGATTAAGACACTGAAGAGAGATCCAGGATAGATTACTATAGAAATGCAAAGTCCCTATCTACCAGTCTTCTTTCCAACCACTAGTATGAATGCAAACGCCTGGCTGGCAGGAAGGCATTCCTTCCTGCAGATGATGATGCTGCATGCGGCTGGCTTGCTGCAGCAATCAATGTTTTCCCAGTTTAACCCACAGCTGTAAAATGTAGAAGTTCAAAATATCTAGACGACATGTAAATATGATAGTTGATGCTAAGTTTGAAAAAGGCAGGTACAGAAATAAACAACTCCACAAGGCTACTCTCCTCCAAGTAATAGTGGAAAACTTCTTTCCAAATAGACACAGAAGTTGAACCAACAACCGAAGGCAGTGATGGAAAGAGGGCCAAATGCATGAATAAGTCCTTAGAACTTTTACGATGAACTTTCGAGATGGTTTAGTGTTGCCCTTCAAGTACTTCCCTTCAATTCTCAAAGATGTTCAATATTGCACATAAAGTTTCACCATCATTATAACCCCTAACACAACATTAACCCACAGAAACATAAAAACTACAGTGGCATCCATACGGATAATCCAAACGTCCATTGTAATCTGATAATATAGTAAACATACAGATGGAATTATTGACAGATGTTGATTGATTGTGTGAACTCCATCATGATTACTATGAATTTGCTAGTTTATGGAGTTAGCCAAAGCTTTAAAATCAACATCAAAATATGTCAATCCATATAGGATCATGCCATAAAATCATGAATCCTCAAGGAACTTAGTTGTGCATTCCCTCTAGTCAATGAAACACCGCACTTGTAATGGCTACATAATCTATGTAGCTTATAAACTAGCTATATACATACTGTAGATATCACTAAATTTGACATCGGAAACCAATCTTCTCTAAATACTAAGCTTCAACCAGCCAACACAACCAGCAGTATGATAATATCATCACTTCCACCATCAAATCCCTCTGTCAAATAATTCTCAACTTGTCATCACTTATCCAGCTCATCTCAAATTTCTTCATAAATAATCACAACACCAAATGGTAAGACATACCTGTGTACCTTAACCTGTAGTAGGCAGACAGCAAAGTTGAATGCAAAGACCACTTGCAAAAAAGACTCATATGTACCTTTCAAGTATGTCTATTACCATTAGTAGCTTATTTGTGTGTCATAAAACAGTTCGTGTTGCAAATTGCAGTCTTTTTGAAGCATAAGAATAACATGATGGGCCACCAACAGTTGGCAGTTTGGGACAACAATGTCTCCTGATGAGACAACGGAAAGGCTGTTGGAGGAAAAATAATTTTATAAGATTATACAAGTTAATTTCATCAAACTAGTATAATTACATGCAGAGCTTTCTGGTTGCTTTTAATGTGGGGGGGAGAAAAGACATGAATGTCCTTCACCTTTAAGACCAGCTACTCCTGCATGGACATTCATTTAGATAATAAATTCATGAACTGCCTCAGGTAGAGCAGATCATTATTCTTTCAGACATTCTCCAAGGATTACAGTTCTACGACTAACAATAAACTTGAGAAACAGTCTTCTTAATTGTGGGAATTAAATACTAAGCTCATATGAATTGTTCCCTATCACTACGTAGAGGCATTATGTTCATCTAATTGAAAAAGTATGCACCTGGACAGCCACCTTAACTATGCAAGGCGGGTTATATATGAAAGAAAGGAGTTCCATAAGCAATAACACACTTCAACGATCTTTTTAGCAATGATGTAAGTAATACAACCCATTTGATCACAACAATATATCCATCTAATCTTTCTAAGCTTCATCCAACTTGTAATATTCCCGATTCCAATGGAAAATTGAATCCATGCCACCTCCAAATGAATAAGAACTCAAACATCACAAACATTCGACTTTGGAGCGGAGAGCCATATTCAGAGTTTTTCTTCTTTTGATTAATGGAGTGGCACAAACATGATTGCACCCCTTATTACTTGTGAGCAGACGAATTGCCCCATAAAATCTTGCATCAAGTAAAGTCCAACTTGCATTTTGAAGGTAGTCTTAAGAAGTGGCCTGGCAGGGATAGGACCCTGGACCTTATTGAGAAATTCCCAGCCCCGAACTATTTAGCCAACTCCTTTGGATCAAGCCAAATTCAAACTTCAAATGAGAAAAGTAACAAAATTCAACAAAGAAAGTACTGGCAACAGCTATCAAGGATTAGGACCTGAATCTGAAAGTCTGTTTAGTTAGATGGCTTATAATTTGCTTTTCCACCCCATTATCTCACCATTCCTATAATGTTAGCTCATCCTGCTCCGACATATACCTATGTAAAACTTTGTAATCTACTCAACATCAAACTTTTGGCACCCCCAATGCTGTCCAAACACCCTTGTTAAACCGCTTTGTTGAATACTAAACAAGAAGTCAAATGAGGAATCGAGTCAGTAGGACATATATCATCATACTCTAGACCCAGCATGACAACTAGCTAAGAGTAGTTGTATATTTGGTGTTGTTTATTGCGTCCCCTTTATCATCTGCAGATAGAGTTCAATCTACCTAGGTATCTTATCAAAAGCCTATTTGAAATAAGACTTTTACTCAGAGTGGAAAGATCCATCCACCCCTCTATTTTGAGTTTACCCCTGTAATAACACGCAGACTCTTCCAAAGCACCTGTCCTGTGCTCTATCGTCATGTCAAAATCAGTATATGCAATAGACTATATATAACTTAATAGCGTCACAAATTCTGTATACTATCCCAACATCACCAAGATTAAAGACATCTTAAATAAGTTGCAGGTGAAGATTTACAAGGGTGATTCATCACCAAGAAAACCTTACAAAGGTTATTTAAACGAAAAATTAAGTCAACAAGGAATCGTATCATAATCATTAATTTGATACCACGATCAACTCATCTAAAACCTTGAACTAGTAGAAACACACACTTTATATAATGCTTATAACCCAATACTCCTTGCATGCAGACAGTAGGCTAAAGAATATCCATAAAAAAGTTTGGTTATCACAGCTGGTACCTCAAACTGAAATGAAAGTGTTAACCGAAGGAGTAAGGCATTGGACTGTAAACTTCTTTTAGTGAAGGAGGCACAAAATTGTCTATTTTATTCTCCAGACAGATTGGGCAACGACTTTTATTAGCCAAGATGATTGTGAAGGATGTAGAGCCCCTATGATCATGCAACAATGAAAATAGTGCTAAAGCCAAAACTAGTCAGAAACAAGGCTGCCCAGGCCAAGCATGTGATGTTTGCCCTGCCAGGATTGTGGCCAATACAGATAATTCCTATCAGTTTAAAGGGTGGTCAGTTGAAATACCTAATCTTGCTCCTGGATTTGGCTCAAAGTATGCCGCTGCATCCAAACTTTTAAGAACTCTATTTTTAAATGTAAGTTAGCATAAAATAGAGGAATTAACAAATCAGATCGAGCTAAAAGGTTATGAGCTTGAGCTCAATTAAGCTTGAATTCTTAAACTCAAAGCTCACTTCAACTGAGCTTGTTAAGGCTCCACTGTTTTTAGGAAAAAATAATGTTCTTTCTGATAAAAGTTACATTGACCTTGAATGTGCATGAATTTACTACATCTTGATATATACTTAAATTTTGACTCAAGTTAAATTAAGCTCATGTAAGCCTACTGAATTGAAGCTTCAGCTCAGCTAGATAAGCTACCCAGTAGTCAAGCTCTACTGGACTACAGTGGAATCAAACTTTGAGTAAATTCGAGTCGAAGTTCGAGCAACTTACCAGCTCACTTTGCTCTTTTGCAGTCCTGGCAAAAAGTTTGCATCTTGCTCCGGGTGTCCGCGTAAGGCCATACAGCAACAATTTAACGCGATGGGAATATTCAGAAATAAATTTTTCTCAAATTAAGACAGCCATGACAAACAATTCCCATATGATTTAAGAACCAGAGCATATCTGGATCAAGCAGTCCATATATCCCGTAATCATGAAGTATAAATGAAAACATCATAAGGTGTATCTCAGACTAAATTTTCATTGCACATGTCAGCATGTGATTGACAGAACACAGACAGGAAAATTCTATCACAGATTAATAATGCACAGAGCAATACATATACATCATTCAAGAGTTGATCTTCTACTTCTCTCTCTTTTGTCTCCATTCACCTACTCTCTCCCTCTTTCTCTCTCTTCCTTCACATTCTCCGCACGATCATCTATCGCACCAGCATTTCCCGTCAAACACGATTTCGGATAATCTTCACGTCTTGGAGAAACCCTAGGTAAGCGATCCTGAGCACTATCGGAATCGGATTCGTCATCACAAGAAGGAAAGCGAGAGTTGAGGAGCGAGGCCGCTTTGTGGAAGGCTTCGTGGATGGATTCAGGAGGGAGAGCACAGTCTTCGAGGCCTGCGTCCTCCAGGCGTGGAGGGAGGATTGTGGTGAGGTCGATGATTGGTTCTTTCGGTAGTTGTGGTGGTGAGGAAGGCGGAGATTGGAGAGATTCTGGAGGTTTCTCCATGGCTGAAATCGGAGCTTGGAGGAGTTCACTGTACTTGCAAAGTTCCCCCCAATTATTGTTAGTTTTTGTCTTTTAACAAAATTTAAAATTAATGTAATTTATTGTTAGTATGTTATTTTGATTTAATGAAGGAGAATAATTTGAAAATTTTTTCTGGAAAAAATGTTAAAAAGCATTATTTTTTCTCCGAAAGAAAAATCATATAGCATATGGAGAGACAAAATACCTAAATGGAGACGATGGTGCAATGGTTACAACTTTTTAGGCTTTATTCAAAAGTTTTAAATTATTGTTGATGTATTATTCACTATTTGATTTTTTATAAATTAATACTTATTCTCTCATACAATTTATATGAGATTATACTTCCTAGAAGATCACAATCACCTCCTTTAAGTAAACGATGTTCTTATCACAAAACCTTACAAATAAGATTAGTTCTTTTACCATTTTCAATATATGATTAAGTTCATTTCTATCACCTTTAACTTATATGCTATTTTATAAGTATATTAAGAGTTATGTTTATGAAACAATTTTTACCCTCTCAATTTAACTACTTATAAAAAGTTAGCTCTGATAATATTTGTAACACTTCAATGGAAAAGTAGTCAACGTTCAAATCAACAAGCATTAATAAGCATTTTATAATCATTTAATTCGAAAATTTCTTACTAATATTAACATATTATTAATTACTTGACCTTTATAAAACTAATACAAATTCTCTCGTACAATTCATGTTAACTGCATTTCATAAGGTATCATATTATGTTTACGAATTAAGAAGTAAGTAGTTGTCTTAGTTTGCATTAATCAAATTAATACCCTACCAAAATCAATACCTCTTTTAAGGGCCTTTTGAAGAATTTGGTGAGGAGAGCAGCGGAAATGTAAGTGATTACAACCAAAATTAGTTTTGAATGCACGAAGAGCTACGTACTTTGCAAAAGAGGAATGATTAACAACATTAGTTTTTTTGCATGCACACATGGGCATACACACACACACACATATATATATTTTGTTGGGCAAGAATCGTTCCTATTATTGTTAAATGTATTTATGTACTTATAATTTTTAAATAATGCAATTTAAATAGGCAAGAATTAATTCCAAGAGAGAGAAAAAAAAAAGGTATAAATTATGGATAGAGTGTAGATATAAAAGAATAGATTTAAAAATGGGCATGTATACAAAATATAAAGATTGTCTTGATCTTTAAAATATTTAAGCGAGTGATGTACATCTTATGGTTAAAATGGTGCATTTGCTAGTCAAAGTGTCAAACACCATTCAGCATATTAAGACAATGAGTTTAAGTCGCGATTCTAATGACTGATAACATCAAGACTATTTAACCCTCGACTTTAGCATTTGGCTCAACAATGGAACTTCTTTTCAAGAAAAAAGACAACGTTTCTATTTTCATCTATTTGTTCTGGTCTAGTGCTTATGATATTTAACTTGGTAGTATCTTTTGGTGTTACATTGTTGTAGGATATGAAGTGGATGTCGTTAAGGGTGACCATAGAAAGAAAATAATTCAACCAAACTAGGTCAAATCTAGTATTCATCGTTTTCTTTATTTGATTTATTTTAACTAAGTCTACTGTTGAACTATTCAAAAAAAAAAAAAATCATTACATTTTGATTTGTCTCAAAGCACAATCACTCAAAGTAGGCAAATAAAACCCAAGGAATTGGAGAATTGATTTATTTGCTATTGATTTAATTTTATAGATATGATTAGGCTACCTAAAAAGAGTCAAGAATTCCATTATTTTGTAATTGGTTGATTCACAATTTTGTTTTAAAACTAGTCTATATGGTTAGATTACTCTAATCGAACTTTCCAATATTTTGCAATTCGATTCCTCTACCCTTTCACAAATAAGCTCATAGATATCTTTAATTACGTGAGCCAATTGATACTTTATATTTCAATTCAATTTCTACTAACTTGAAATGAAAAGTCTCCACCCTTACTTTTCAAGAGTAGTACAAGTAGGGATAGCAAAAAAAATTGTTAAATCTTGCATTAGACTTCAGTTTTCGGTTCACAACTAGTTTCTTTGGAAGTAAGTCTCATCTCTTCCAGAAATGTTTGTTCCTTGCTAGGCATGTTATTTAGTAAAGACACACAAAAACAATAAAATATGAGCTTGATAATTATCTTCCTTATTCTTTTTATTAATAAAGTTTATTGTAGCTAGGGTAGTGACATTTAATAATTGCAAAGATTATATTGTAAATATTATACTAAAAGAAACCCTAAAAAAGAAGTTTTCAAGTAACGATGAGAACCATATATGAATTATGCCCAAATTTGAGTGCGATTTCTAGAAAAATTAGCTTTTGGATTGAATGGTTGGTTGTATTAGAACATTAAAGATAGCGATCATGCGTAAATACTCATTTTTGTTTCTTTTACTTCAAAAAAAAAAAAAAAAAATCACTTCTCCTCCCTCCTTTTTGTTAATACTTAACAAAACACTTTTTTCTTTTTCAATTGCAAATTAACCTCCTTACATTAATTCTATATGTATTTGTCGAACTTAATTTTCAATTTTCTATTTAAAATTGATTTCTCATTTTTCGATTAATACTAAATCCTAACTTATTTAATATTAATCATCAGCTAAAGAAATTGAGAAATTCTGATTTTTATTCAGAAAAACTTTTGGATTCAAGAAAAAGAAAAGAAAATCATAATCAATTTGGTGAATTGATTATAATTTAGCTATCGGTTTTCGATTTTAATTTAATACAAACTAAAGGAATTTGAATCCGAGGGCTAACTTATTAAACCCTAACGTACCACTATTTATTTACTGAAATTAGTATTATTCTTCTAATTATAATATTTTTAAAGAAATAAAAACGATAAAATAAAATGAAGATAAAAAAAACCTAAGTTTATACAGATTTTATCGTTGTCTCGAAAGTGTCTACGTGCCCGTTAGTTAGAATCAGACGATCATAGTTCTTTTCGAAAAATTTAGTGTGTGAATTAATTTTAATTTTGAAAATCGACCAAATTTACGTTTTAATTTATTCAATTTTTTCAAAAAAAAAAACCTAAGAGGGTCCTAATCCATAAATGATTAAAAAACTTTCTAAAACGTTATGATCTTTTTATAAAAAGTTTCTTTTTGTTAATTTTTATTTCTAAAAAATAATTTTTCTATGTGAAGATTTCTACAAAAAAAACCTAAAGCTAAAAAGAAAAAAAATCCTAAGCTAATATATATATATATATATATATATTTATTATTATTAACAACTATCTATCTAACTAAATTAATAAAATCATATAATATATTACCTAGGAAAACTCCTAAAACTAATATATTCATGTATTATATATTATGTTAGATAACTAGGGAATTAATAATATAATAATAATAATGATAAATAAAGAAATATAAAAATAAAATAATAATAATTTAAGCAGTCGAACCTGATTTGGCAATGCACACCGTTAAGAAGTTGGGCGCAATCGACGGTGGAGCTATTGATCTGTGTGTAGTACCCCCTATGTTCAACGGTAGAGCAGCAACTTGGCGATAGATTCTGTCGTGTTCAGCTTGTGCGTAGGAATTTGGCCAAGTTCTGACATAGATAGGGAGTTGCTGTAGAGTGGAGTGCATGTGTTATACTTGTTGATCAGTTAGGGGACTCGCCGAAGTGGTGTTGCACGGCGTGGAGTTAAGTGAAGATTATCCAAGCGTGGTGAAGACTGGTCGAGTGTAGTAAGGACTACTTCAGCCGTAGTGTGGAGTTGCAATCTTTGTCGTACAATAGAAGATCGGGATGTAACTGTGATCGACGCGTGCTGTAGCGAACAACATCCTTTGGTGAAGCAGCTAGTGAAAACTGATCGGAGCGTGGGGTGTTGGTTGCTAACTGTGAAATAATGAGTCACAACTAAAGTTGTTGTTTAGTAGTGAGGCATGAACGTAAGGCCACTAATCGGAGTAGCGTTTGGATTGGGATGGCTCGATTATGTCTGCTGATCGCTATTGTGTATTTCAGTCCACTAATCAGAAAAGATCCTTCAGCCTTGTGCGTAGATAGTGCTATGCATGGCTTTGGTCGGCGAGTTATGATGGCCAATGAGGAGCTGTTGCTATGGTGTATGTGTTGGACTTGGATTCCGAAGAGTGCTACAGCAGTAAGCGTTGGAGTCCTACAGTAGTGAGTCTGGCGCTGCTGCTGTCCGTGGGAGTTTGGCTGCTTGGCACGCGAGATGTGCTATATGTAGCGAGTGCGCGGATGAAGTAACTGTTAGCTCCTGCAGTGATGAATTGTGCTACGGCAGTGGATGGTGCTGTAGCAAGGATGGGCGACCGTGGCATGTATTATAATGTTCGTGTAAATTGTCGTCTCTTTTTAGATCACGTGATCCCTATTTATAAAACTAAAACAAATCGTATTGAATTGAATCTCCTATTTTGATGCCAATCTAATTTAATAAAAATTAAATTAGATTCAAACCATATTCACTTGGAGGGCATAGCTATTCTATTCCCCTCTCATTTCTTATAGGATTTTCATTATTGAGTTCAATTCATTTTTGTCCACCAAATTAGAGTTCCATAGAAAGCCTATTACAGCAAAAGGCTGAATGCAAATTCCCACTTGAACTCTCTAAATCAATATTCAACAGCATTTCTTCCTTTTTATTTCCAATACTATCCCTAAAATCTTTTCCAAATGACAGTAATTATCCCTGCATAACAAAACATAATCGACATCCTAAGATTAAAGTTGGACTCCCTCTCTCCATCTATGACATCGATGAACTAGACATGGATTTCCATTCTACAAAGAGTGCTCCTGATGAACTAGACAAAGTTACTTCCATCATTCGCTCACTCTCTATTAGATCTTCTCCTATTTCGACGATGCGTATGGATGTTCCCCATATATATCGTCCTCCTCCTCCTAAAGATTCACATCAACACAATCTTGCCAAGATGTTGGATAATTCTTTCTTGTTACCAGATCTTAACATGCTACCTAATCTTAACATGATACGGCTCGAGGAAGAATATTGCCCAAAATTTTATATGCGATTAGCTAAGGAGAGAGATCCTAAGAAAAAAAGAAGAGAGAGAGAATTGCTTTATGCAAATTGAAGGAGAGAAAAAGAAGGGATATTTGAAATTCATACCTCGAGAGATGGTTTATTGGGCCAATTTTTGTGTTGTATGCCATCGATTTCTCCTAAAATTAAGATTTGGGTTTCAACTGATGGGGAGATTGGTTTAGGATTAAGGTTTGACGTTCAATTTGGGATGGGTTGTTATAATTTGTTTATTTGGATTTGATTTTTTAATTATTTATTATTATTTTAAATAGAGATATTATTGGTATTTCACTAATAATTCAAGTGCTATTCCTATTAAATTTTATAAAGTGAATAATGTAATTTCAATTCAATTACGTTTAAGTGAACACCGTAATATGAATACATAACTCGTTACATTCTTATTCATTCTTCAATAATCACAATTCCATTCTCTATTTATTATATTCAATGAACGCTCTGTTAAAATCGCTTAGATTTATGGATGGTCTTAGAACAAACAATATTCCAAAGTTACAATACGGTGAAAAGAGATATTATGGAAAGACAGGCTGAATATTATTACAGGATTAGGCACGCATTCCAATTGAAGCAAATCAAATTAGGAAAAAAAAATGACTTTATTTTTTTATCATTTTGGGTCAAATTGTAAGCTTCAGCCTAAGAATATTTTTTAGATTATAAAACTTCGGATTAATTTGATCCTATCCACCGATTAACTCTTAATTTATAATCTAAAAATATTACAAGCATTATATAACTTCATAATATGTACCAATTTCTTTTACTAATAACATATATTGACGCTACATAAAATGCTGATAAAGTCAACATTTATGTAATTTTGGATTTCCAACATAATCTCCTCAACTTGTTATTTTCGCAACGCTAGCTTATCATATGACTTTTGAGTCGACTATATACATACTAGAAAAACCTATGACCATGAAAGTCTTTACATATACACAATTCTAAGTATAAGCTTAAGTTTATTTGCATACTATGTTAACAGTAAAAAATATATATATATTTATTCACAAATAAGATATTACTTTATCTATTAAAACATTTTCATTCAATTTTTTTTATTATTATTTGATTCGACTACCCTAATCAACAGTAAATTTTCAGCTAAGCCGTGGATGATATAAAAAAAAAAAAAAAGAAACTCACTCTACGGGAGATGGTTTGAACCTTACACTACTGATCAAGCTACATCACGTGTTAAAGCTTTTCTCCTGTCATTTTGAATATAGAAGTGCAGCCAAAGTTGAGGTAACCCAGTAATTGTATAGCTGTTGCTTGCAAGTTCTGGCATCTTATTGCTTGAGCAACTGGCTAAAGCGGGAGAGCGGATACAAACTTCTTACTCAAGAAGCAGTACTACAAGAAAGATGAACAATCTGGGATCAAGAAACATCCTTCACTTGGTCAAACAACAAGGCGTACATAATGGCTGAAGCCGACAAATCCTTTAAAGCAACATTTGTATATCCACCCCAAGGGATTCAATACACAAATCAAGTGATAAAAAGCAATGTTGTAGGGTCGCTGATTTTCTTTATCGGGTTATAATACACAGTTGTAGTTGTATCAAAACCTCCTACATTAGCTGCCTCCAACAATTATTTCATAAGAAATCAACATATACTAACCATTTTGTCTTTCAATCCAAGAAAGAGCAACAATTCAAACAACTCCTTAACATTCACATCCAGTTGATCTGCGCTGCTGTCGTCCCCCAGTAACATCAATGGTGTCCGGAAGGTATCTTGAAGAAGCACAAAATCCAGAGCATCAGAAAATGGAGAACATAACTACATATAGACAAGTGTACTTATCTATATATTCCAAAGAAGTAATACCAAATCTATATGGCAATCATTGAATATTATCATTCTAACATCTAGCAGTAACGTGACCCCAAAATGAAAAATGCATGAGTTAAAGAAGCCATGCTAGTAAGATTGATAACTTGTCCCGATGACAGACATCAATGCAATCATAGTGCATGTCACTCTGTGATAGACTAGTCATTACTGTATAACCAGCTGCATTAACCACGATGTTACAGCATGGGAAGAAAGATCCTAGGAATGAAGATGTTTTGCCAGAATTGCCTATTAGGATAACTAGAACAACATGCTGAGGCAATTCTATGTGTCCATTCCATTCATGTTGACGTAGATTGAATTTCTACTGGTATAAAGCTATTTAACATAGGTCAAATAGCTGAGAAAACAGCTAACACCGTGCACTAAAGAGAAGGGTGGGAGAACTGACACCACACAAGGTATTAAGAAAAAACAGGCAAGCAAAGACTCACTACCTGCCTAACATAATACCTGACATCATATACGCTCCAAATTTTTTCATGAATCATGACTTAGCTTAGGTCATCAAGTTCTCACTGTCTCCAGTATTACAAAAATAAAGACCACTTTTAACTGCCCCATTCTTTTTACTTACAGACTGTTCATTTGAGAACTGAGTCTTAATAAAAGACATAAGTTTCCAACTGTAGCTTACTCAATCTGCAAAAGATTACTCACATTTCTTCTTCAGGTTCATTCTTCCAAGCATTTCTGGCTACACATTCAAATGCAGCTTCCACATTGAACCCTTCCTTTGCAGAGGTTTCAAAATATGGTATATTTCCCTTTGAAGCACACCAAGCTTTTGCTTTCTTCTCCGAAACCTAAATTCCAAAGAGAGTTTGAAGCATAACTGAGATATGCTGCATGAATGGATAATGCATTCAAGAGGGAAGGAAAATGCCTCACCACACGACTGTTACCACCATCAACATCTATCTTGTTGCCCAACACAACAAATGGAAAGTTTTCAGGGTCTGATGGACTGGCCTGGCCATGTTCACAAAAATTACAACTTTGAGTCAGACAGCTAATTACTTCAGAACGATTTAAAATTTTGGGTGGATCAACAATTACCTGAAGCAGGAATTCTTCTCGCCAGTTGTTAAGGTTGTCAAATGATTTCATGACATTCACATCATACACAAGCACACAGCAGTCTGCACCACGGTAAAATGCTACACCCAAGCTCTGGAACCGTTCTTGTCCAGCAGTATCCCATATCTTCATGCCAAGCAAAATAGATTATTAATTTACACAAAGCTTTTACCCTAAAACTTCTTATGTTATTAGCATGAGAAAGACAAAACTTAACTACAAAATAGAATATGCATCTTTCAAGTCAAACAAGTGTAAGCTTTGATATCCCCCAATTTTAACAGCAATTTATTATATTGGATCCCCGTAACTCATTCTGGAGCATCAATGCAGGCTTTTTCTTCTTTTTACATTCCAGTAATTATAACAAATGAATCATTGCTGATAAACTTCACCCACTACAACAACCATCACAGACAATTCTAGATTCTGGAAAAAAACTATCTTTATCAATATGCTGTTTCTTTTACACATTTATGTCAAACCCGGAATAAGAAATAGCT
Organism: Lumnitzera littorea; assembly: GCA_024138015.1. Classification (NCBI taxonomy): domain Eukaryota; kingdom Viridiplantae; phylum Streptophyta; class Magnoliopsida; order Myrtales; family Combretaceae; genus Lumnitzera; species Lumnitzera littorea. The sequence goes on along the minus strand of JAMXBB010000010.1, from coordinate 6,109,088 downwards.
AATAAGTAGGACTTATTAAAAAAATTGATAATCATCCCTTGATGGAAAACCTTCCCCGTCTCAAGCACTAATATAATTTTAACATGTAATTAGATCGGGGAATCATTCAAATTTAAGGACAGAAGCTCGTTGCTTTTTCTTTCCCTATAATTAATTAGTGTCTTAAAATAATCTTCACTACGAAATATTCTCCAAGAGAAAAGAGGGAATTTACTCCAACTCCTCCATTAATTCCACTAACAAAAACAAAATCATATAACATGAAATCAAGTAAAAAATCACCAGTCACATATAGCACAGAATTTCCTTGATATGTGCTTACAATGTTAATTAGAACCTTGTAGAAAAAAAAGATAATCTTTCCTCCAATAGTCACCCACTACTAAGGTAACATCATATGAAAAAGAATCAACACAAAAGCAACTGCAATATGTAGATACAACCATAATCCTCGGAGGCATGTTTATAAGTTACAACCATTCAGACAATTCACCTGAGCACATTAACATTCTTAGACACAACAAGGATGCCAACATCTAAATTATCACCTGCAGTGTAAACAATCTATCATCAATCTGAACTTCTTTCGTCAAGAAATCGGCCCCAATTGTTGCTTTATACTGATTACTAAATTTTCGATTCACATACCTGAAGCAAAACCACCAAAATCAACAACTCATAATTGAAAAATCAACATGAACCAATATGTGGGCAATCTGGAAGCACCAAAAATGCACTTTAACACTGTTAAATTAGTGGGGGCTAGAAAATGTCAAATTCCATCCCCCCTACTCCAATGAAGCAGCCATTTCCATGCTCTCATGACTGCCCAACCCTAACTCAATTGAAAAAAATCTGAGATATTGATTTGTCGAAAAAGACAGATGATATCAGTTGGGCCAGAACACTGAAAAAACCATCAAACCAGTTGAGTCTACATAGATTAAAATCTGGACCTCACTAATCCAACAGAGCAGCCCTTTCAGAGCACTCAGGACCACCCAACTTCATCTAGATTAACATTGCGTTCGGATGAATGAAATTGGTGGAAATCTAAAAAATCGGTGGAAGTGGATGTAAACTACATGTTTGGCTACTTTAATGAGGGATAATGAAATGAAATAGACGAAAATGAGAGGAATTGTCTTCACTCTAGAGCCATTTTTGTTTTTTTCCAAATTTGCTGAGAAATGAAAGTAAACAGCTGGAAAGTTTGTACACTTAAAAAAGAGGAAAATAAAACCATATTATATGTTTTGAAAGGTCATTAAAACTAATCATTATTTGATCCTCTTTTTCATTTTTTTTGCACTATCAAACATGGGGACAGTAAATATTCTACCCATTCCCTTCCTTTGCCATTCTTCTTAGCTAAACAAGAAAAAAATTATCTTTCCATTGTTTTCCCCTCCCTTTTTTTTTCCTTTTCTACTGATTTCTATCCATTTCCACTTTACTTGAAGGATTTTTTTTTTTTGGGTAAACACACTTTACTTAAAGTTGCCAAAGCCAGTGAAAGAAAAACCATATTTAGGTTCTTTTTTCGTAAGGAGAAATAGTTTAGTAGTCCTGAGCAGCGAAAATGGTAACTCTGGATAAACCTTTGAATCAGCGGGGCCCTACATATAGTGCAATCCATGCCCACTTCTCAAAATAGCAGCCACTTCCATGCTCTAGAAAAGATCGAACCCCATCTTGATTAGGAAAAAAAAAAAGAGATTTATGTTTCGTTGAAAGGACCAATAGCTCGGTCGATTCAAGAACACGGAAAAAGCAGCCTACTTGTATCAACACCAGCCCCCACCGATCCAATGGAGCCGGCATTTTCGTGCTTCCGAGACCATTCAACTCCATCTCAGTTAAATAAATGAATATAAATAATGGAAACAGAAAAAAGAGAGATTTAGGTTATAGAAGATTACTGATTCATAAGCGACGTCTTCCCAACCCTGAAACAACACAAATGAAACAAAATGCAATTATCAGAATCATTCTCCTTTCGACTGTAATCAAATCAATTTTCTAGGTAAACTAGCAGCAAAAAGTCAAAAGTTGGGAATTTCTAAGGTCGGTCGACCGGTCCATCCGGTCCGTCCAATGTATCATCTAGCCGTTGAAACGAAGTTAATGCAATATGTAATAGTGGACTGACTGTCTATCGAAAATGCAGAATAACCCTAAAAATTACAACTTCCAACAAGATCGTTAGAAAGAGGATAGAGAGAGAGAGAAACTACCCGCTGTCACCGAGGATTATGACCTTTAGAAGCATGCGCCTACGAGAAGCCATTCGAAGAAGAAGAAGAAGAAAAAGGGGAGGGTTTTATTTCGATAATCAAGATTAGGGTTTTGAAAATTGATTGTTTGGAGCTTGATTTGTGTGTTTGAGAGAGCCAGCGAGTGAGCAAGCGAGAGAGAGAGAGAGAGAGAGAGAGGAAGGAGAGAGAGCAACGGAAGATGGCAAGGATTGAGCTGTTATTCGATGGAGTATAGCAGAAGACTGGACCGGAATCCATTCGACCGACGGCTCGGGATCCTTAATTTGAAATTCCATGTTTGTCCTCAAAGTTGGGAAATTTTGGTCAAAAGAGAGGTACCTTCTAGTTTTTCATCTTATTTTCACGTGAATTGTAGGGGTGCATTCCCTTTCTGGTCTAGAAAGTATATGGAGTTGTTAAAATGAGGATGTGTTAATAGGGCATCTTGGACGTGGACCGCATAAGTCCAAATCAAACTATTTGGATTATAGGTGAAATCGTTTAAGCCCTCAACAAATTTTTTTTAAGCATAATCCAAATCGTCTAGATCCTTATCCAAACTCTCATGCCAACTTAGATTATTAGTAGCTCGAAAATCTAGTGTTTATTACCCGAGCTAAGTCACTAAAGAATACGTCTGTCCTCCTAAACGCTGGCAAACTTATTAGGAGAAGCCAGTTAAGAACTCAAACTCGCTTAATGAAGGAATTGTGACCCCCAAGTGGAAAATGGTCTCCACCTTACTTTCATGATATCAAAATCCACTTTAATGGAAAGATGTAATTTCCTAAATTGTAAGAACACATTTTCCCTCATTGATAACCTACTTTCCGCTTTTTTCTCAACATCCTCTACCATAAATAAGAGATAAAGGTCATGAATAAAATGTATCTATATTCTCATACTCGCTATCTTATTGTTACCCTATTGAATTTATTTTTCGTTTTTGTATCTTGTTGTAGATTCTACAAACCCAATCACATTTTTTTGAGGGCTTTTTTAATCCACACTCAACTCTCAAAATCTAGAGACGAGAGGATGAAAGTCAAGAGAAAAGCTTTATTTGAATACTACATTTAGCATATATGTACGTGTAAACATAATAAAATTTGGATGCATAAAATAGTAATTCGTAGTTTTTAGAAAAATCACTCTCCAGATATATACATAATGTATATATCTAAATTCTCTTAATATTTATTTACCATTGTGCCTAATATCAATTGGATTTTTTCTTTCCCATAAATATGAGATTATTGAAGAGGTAGAATTGATGAGAATCTGATAAAGTGCTGACCAACAGATATCAAGTCCAATTTTGAGCCTTAACTATGGCAATCGCTATAAGGACATAAAATTAAAACCTGACAAGTCTCATTGGAGAAGAAAAGGCATATAATAACATAAATAAGATTTTAAAACATTAACAATACATTGTATATCCCCTTAATAAGTTTGACAATTTGTTAACAATGAGGCACACTTGAAATGGCTACAATGGATGGAATGAGGAATTGATCAAATATCCCTTAGATGACAGCATTCGAGCTAAGCTAGGCTTCGTAATCATAGAGGAATTTGGCAACACCCTTGATATTAGAAGATGGCCATTTGATGTTTTAGGAGAAGTTATAACAAAATATGCTTATGAAGTGCTATACAATGTGAATCCGGAGGCAATATAGGGGGAAGATTGGAAATGGGTGTGGAAGACTTTGACTACTCCTAGAATTCAATTTTTACTGTGACGTATCCTCCATAATGGGCTTGCCTTAAGGAATAACTTGAATAAGAGAGGCATGAACTTCACCACAGATTGCCCCTTATGTGGTAGGCACCTGAAAATATCATCCACACATTTTATGATTGTAACTAATCTAGAGAATTTTGAAGGAGCTTAGGAGTTGATGTTTATGTTAATTATTCAGAGTTTTGAAGTTTTTAGAATTGGATTAATAAGTACACTTGGTGGAGATAGAAACATTGGAATTCTGTGCAAGCCCTAAAAGAAGCTATAGTCCTCTTCAGTCTAAGAACGATTTGGAGGGAGCGCAATAAGAGGATTTTCTCCCCTCAAACCCCCCAAGAAGACTATACTTCTAGAACACGTACAGAAACACAAGAATGGTGGACCACCCAAAGTGGCTCAAAAACTGAAGGCTAATAGAAGAAGATTTGAGGTCCAATGGAAGAAGCCATAAGGAGGATGGGTTAAGGTTAATTGTGATGAGGCTGTTTGTATAAACACGTCTTCTGTAGAAGTAAGGGTTATCATTAAGGACAAAGATGGGTAAGTAATAGGATGTATAAGTAAAAATATTAACCATACTTCTCCTTTGGAAATGGAACTTTGGGTAGTTTATAAAGGTCTCCTTTAAGCCATTCATCTTTAAACTCCTACCATTGAAGTGGAACTTGATTCCCAACAAGCACTAGACTTGTTGTTGAAGGAGTAAGTGAATACTATTTTCTGTCACCCAACCGTTTTTCTATCACCCAATTGTTGTGGTATGCAAATCTTTACTTCCTTGTTTTTCTTTTGTACAATTTTGTAGGATTGATCATGATAGTAATGTTGTCGCGAACACGCTCTCAAAACATGGTCTCTAATAAGGATTTTTGCAGTCTTTTGGATCCAACGTCTTAGATTTTATATCTAATTTCCTAGCTAATGATTTGGTCGGTTGTAATTTTGTTGATGGATCTCCTAATCAAGGGCCAAGACCTCATGCTGCTGTTATGGCTTTTGACTCTATTTGATTTTCATTAATATTATGACTTCCATTAAAAAAAAAATTAACAATATCATATTTTTCTTATTTCATGTATTAAAATCTAAATTTAGATATATATTATTTTGTGAATTAGGTATAATAATGCATTGGGGATAAAGTCTACACGAGTACCTGAACTTTTGTATTTTTTTCATTTTAATACCCTAAGTTTAAACTCATTTATTTTATTACCCTAACTTTTTAAATGAGAAAAATTTATATCTTTATTATAAATGTCATTATTATAAAATGGTAAAATAATAATACAAGTACATCAATTTTTATTTATTTTCATTTTAGTGCACAAATTTTATTTTGGTACTTCAACTTTTTAAAGTAAAATAAATAAGTATTATTTATAATAGTCGTTATGGTAGAAATACTAATTTATCTCAATTTAAAAGTTGAGGTACTAAAATGAACAAATTTAAAGTTTAAATACTAAAATGAAAAAAAATATAAAAGTTCGAGTACTTCTAATGGTTTTAGCCCTAATGCATTGTATACCCTATAATTTTATCAATATGTGAATTTTTCAGAAAAAATAAAAGTGTTGAAAAACCTTATAAAATACAAGTCAATAGTTGAGTTTACTACTCCTAATAAGTCAAGTTTAATGAACAGACAACTAAATTATAGCTTAATCTTAGAGATGTTCATAATAGAAATAATTAAGGAAAAAAATTCAATTTCATTTTAAGGCTAAATGGCCCAATTACTACTACTATCGAGTAGTGGAGAAGGAATGAAATAATTTTTTCATAAAATTGCATTTGTTGCCTTGCTTACTTCAAATTCAATTAAGGATTAACTTTTCCATAAGTCTCTTTAATTCCTCCATTATAGAAAATAATTATTAACTTCAATCAAGTGGCATTATTTATTTATGTATAAGAATAAGTTTTATTATTATGTTACAATTTTACCCTGTTATACTATCATAGCTCTATGCCCACCACCACCATCATTACACCATCAAAGCTACTAGTCCTTCCATCGTTGTCGCTATAGCTATCACTACCACTACAATCATCATGAATCCTACCACCAATGCTACCAATGCTCATCCTTACTCATGTGTCGCTACCACTATTATTACCACCATACCATACATATACCATACCTACAATCTGTGCACCATCAACACCATCTCTACACTTACTATCACTACTACAATCACCATCATATCATTACTATCACCATAAACTCCATTATTGCTATCAATATCCATCATCACTACTACTGTTGCATTACCCACACTACCTTTACATGTGTACTATTAAAACATCACCATTATTATTGCTACCATCACATCACAATGATCACTGCTATTACACAATCATTAGTAGCCACCAAATAACCTATCTTCCCTTACCACTACGGTAACAATACCTCTTAGTTTTTCATATTATTTTCATGAGAATTATAGGGTTGCATTTCCTTTTTGGTAGAGAAAGTATGTGGAGTTATTTAAATGAGGATGAAAACCAAGAAGGAAGCTTTATTAAATATTACACCTTATGCATATATAAATATATATGTGTGTGTATAAAACTAATAAAATCCATACAGGTTATAGTAGTAATGGTTAGTTTTGTATATAGATAATAGCAGTAATTTAGTGACATCACTACTGATCTCTCATTGACATTGACCAAGTTCGAATCCTTCGTTTCCTAAAGTTATAATTTAGTTAGTAAAAAAAAACACTATCCGTATATATATTACATGTGTCCAAATTTTATTAATATTTACCCCTTACTCATATATACATATTGTACCTAATGTCAATCCGTTTTTTTTTCCTACAAAGATGAGACTATTGAAGGGTACACTTGATAGGAATCTGATAGAGTATTGGCTTGTGGATATTAAGTCTAATTCGAAGCCTTAACTCCAATAGTTTGGTATTTGAATCAACTATCACAATAAAGGCGTAAAACCTAACAAATATCATTGATATAAATAGGCACATGGCAACTTAAAATAAGATTTTAAAACGTTAGCAATATCGCATTTTTCTTATTTTATGTATTAAAATTTAAAATTTGATTTTTTTAACCACGATATATGTTTATTATTTTGTGAATTAGGTATAATCATGCCTTGCATACTCTATATTTTTTTCAATACGTAATTTAAAGAAAAAAAAAAGTGTTGAAAATTCTTATAAGGTACAAGTCAATAGTTGAACTTACCATTCCTAGCAAGTCAAGTTTAATTAACAAGCAATTGAATCATAATTTGGTTATAGAGATATTCATAATAGAAATAGTTAGAAAAAACTTTTGTTCCATTTTAAGGCCACATGGCCCAATTACTTTAGGATAGTGGAAAGGAAATAAAATATATTTTTTATAAAATTGCATTTATTCGATTGTTTACTTCAAACTTAACTAAGAATTAACTTTGCACAAGTCTTTTTATTCCTCCTTTATAGAAAATAATTATTAACTTTTATGAAGTGGCATTGTTTATATATGCAAAAGAAAAAGTTTTATAATTACATTATAATTTTACTTTATTACACCATCACATCATTATAACCACCACCACCATCCTTGCACCATCAAAACTACTACTCTTACCATTAGCTACTACTACCATCATCATAAATCTTACCACCAGTGGTATTAACCCCATACCTATCCATGCACCACTACCACTATAATCACTGCCACACCTGTACACCATACTTATAATTTGTGCAGTATCAACACCATCACAACCCTTACCAGTAGCACTATAATCACCATTACATCATTACCATTATCATAAGCTCCACTATTACTATCAAAACCCCTTATCACTACTACCCTTGCATCACCAGTATTACCCCTACAAATGCATTAACATAATCAACATCACCACTACTATTGCTATCATCACATCACAACAATCACTATTGTTACAATACCACTGGCAATTGCCAGATAATCTACCTTATATTACAATCTCAACAATACCACCATCACCACTACCCCATGCTTCTATATTATCATCATATTGTCATTATACCACTACCATTGCTACAACACTAACCCATCATCTCCACCAACATTACCATCACTATCACCACTTCTTCTACCACCATCGCACTACCATCGTTATAAGCAGTTCTATTACTAAGTTGAACCATCACCCCTTTCCTATAATAACACTGTTGTCGTTCCTTTCGCATTTACTTTTAACTTTTTAACTTAAAGGCTATTATGCAAATGCTTCACAATCCATACAATTTACAAAATTACATATACTATGTGGGCCAGAATTGTCTCCAACAAAGAGACTCCAACGCTCAATCAATGGGATGCATAAGGTGTGCAGGCAAGTAAGAATTTGTGATAACTATCTAAGAATCAAGAAAAAGGTCTTAGAAGGGCCTTTATTAAGGGGGTTTGATGGAGTATTTATAAGCGACATTGCCTACCAAGATCTTGACATGTTGTAAAGGATCCTTCTTTGTAGAAGATTCCAGAATTAAGTAATTACAATTGTTTTCTACTTTAGGGAATTTCCTTATTCAGTTACAAGGTTGGCTCCTTCATAGGCTATGCTCTTAGTTTTTAGGATGAAAGCATACACGGTTGCCTCACTACCTTTTTGTCATTATTAACTAATCAATAATGGGAAGACGATTAAGTAAAGGTATAGTTAGCCTTATGATGTGGAAGTTAAGCCATTGGACTTTTGGTCTTGACATTTAAATGAAGAGCCAAACTATCATAGAGTAGGGATGCCTTTGTGCACTATAAGAGAACTCCAGTATGAGTCAAGGATTATGGGCTTATGCCTTAGAAGAGACTTGGTCAGGTAAAGGTTCGGCCTACTTGGGGTAACACGTGCGAGAAATATACTTGGGAAGCTATTAAGTTGTATAGGAATCGAGCATTATTATTCTGGTGTTTAGGGTGGTTATATCAAGTAGTTAGTTTAGTTGCTTTAGACCTTTCTCCGTTCCTCTAAATGTAGGCGGTATTCTAAGGGATTGTCTCCGTATGTTGAGGTCAGTTTGCTCAGGCCTCACTTTAGTCGCAAAACGAAATATCAAGAAAGGCATGTTAGGTATACCTTATTGTGACGATTATGCTTCATTTAATAGTTGTCATTCATCAGACTTAACATTTGAGTTGTCTTCATTTGTGAAATAGGGCATAACTTGAATTGTCTATTGTACGTAAATTAATGTGTTTAACATTAAAGATACTTATTATCCATCCATTTGAGCATAATCATTTTAGAGTCATAATTGCATGGAAGATCTCATCCTTTCATTTTTAGATAATTTTGATTTTTTGAGCCTAGCATTCTCTTAAGGTATCGTACTCTAGTTATATCTTTGTGATGCCTTTTTAGTGTAACTTCCAGTTTCTTAGGTTCTTATTATAAAAGGGGATTTCCATCACTTCAGAATTACATTTTTCAAAAGTTGTAGAGAAGTTGGTAGAACCTTTACCATCTTCTTGCCTTTTAGAATTCTTTTTCTTTTGTTTATTTTTCGTGTAAAGTTGTCCTTATATTTTGGTAAGGAGATGGTAGTAGAGGAGTTGTTAGTTTCTTTTGGGAACTATGAGAACCTTGTTCTCCAAAAGAGAGTTAAGATACAACAAGTCTAGAGGCTTGTTCCTCTTATACAAGTGGCGGTAGTAGTGGCACTTATGGAAATGGTTCCCCCTTGACAGAGGCAATGGTGGTAGCACAAGAAGGAGGCAAGGTGCAAGCCAATGTTAACATATATGAGGATGATGGTGAGGATAACACACCAACAGTCCCCATGTTTACTTCTTAGATCGAGGTTAGAGAGCTAGAAAATGTTTCCAATGACTTTGCAATTCATTTATCCCTATAGGAGGTGGTTGATCTCAAGAAGTATCATGAGCCATTTCTTATAAGTTGGGCTATCCATTAAGCGGTTAGAGATGAAAGGGTTTACTTATGTAAGGAAATTGCTTCTGTATCTATAGCAAACATTTTGAGTTTGAGTTGAAGGTGGCTTTTTTTAGATTTGTAAAGGATGTGCTCAACTTCCACTGGTGATTTTGAGTCAATTGGCTTTGAATGTTGTTAGAACCATTATGGTATTGTATAAGGTATAGTCATTAGCCCAATTGTTTATCATTTTTATGCCATTAAGAGTAACCCCAACCATAGCTGGTTTTATTTCTCATGTGGAAGGAAACTTAGGCTCCTCGATGACTTTGATTCATTAGTTGAGAACTAAAAGGACAAGTTTATGGTGATTAAGAGGCATGAACCATTTGAATTTTGGATCAAGTGGTTGGAGGTGATAAAAAACAGTACTATTGAGTTGAGGTAGCATGAATGGAAGCCTACCAAGATGTCGAAGGGCTTGGTGCAAATGATGGGCCCCTTCAATAGTAAGAGTCTTTTGATATGTGACCCATTATTTCCAACCATTATTAAGGAGGGGAAAGAAGGTGTTTATTTGTCGTACTTAGAAGGGACTCGTTGTGGGTAGTGAACTAGTCGCATCTATTAGGGATAAGGGAACTCCATTTTAGGCCCTATGCTTAACATGTTGCTTCTTTTTTCCTATGAACCTTCTTAGCCTTTTAATGGTATGTTTTATTTGTCTATTGTAGGAATAGGCTAAAAGGTGATGACTAGGAAAGAGCTGGTTGTCATGCTCCAAAGCAATAGAGTTGTAACAGTTCCGCCGTACAAATCATTCTAAGATAGAAGCCGACCTTATAGTTGCTATTTTAGACCTGATTTACACAAGATGTTTATGACTAACCCACTTTGAAGTAAATAGTTCATAAATTATTTACTTAAGAAATTATGGAAATATGTATATACATAAGAATTTAAATATTACAATTAATGGTTAAAAGTTTCATTGTACTATATTTCTTAAGTAATACATTATTCGATGATAGAAGTTTCTAAAACAAAAGCTAAACCTTAACCATATATCTATTCTTTAAATGTGTTTCTTTACTCTTTAAGATCCAATAGTTGCTAGCTTTAGGGTAATTATAGGTCGTTTCCTAGCTTGTACCTGCAACAAAGTTTATAGGGATATGAGCAACCACAGCTTAGTAAATTAAGATGAAGACTCAAAACCATACAGCAAACACAAACAAGGTTATCAACCAAATCACTTAATTAAATGCTATGCATGTATAAGCAAATGCCATCATACGATGTTGTTCGACTTGTCATGAGATTAGAGAAATTATGCTCGCTCTAATTCGTGTTAAGGAGTTGCAGTTAATGCAACAGCTCACGATCAAACCCAGACTTGTGCAATGAAGATACTACTCCTCTTGCGACTACTTTCGAACCATTAACTTCGCTCTTACCGCGATCTCATCACCTATCACTTAGTTTGACTAAGGATAAAAAAGGGATTAATTATGCTATCTAGCGTTATCCCTTTCGAAGGGGTTAGTATTTGGCCGGAGAATCCTAATATTCCCTTAATGGGTTGTTATGCATGTCTAATTTATATTTACAAGTTATATATTTAATTAGGTCCAATTTAAAGTAATCAATTATTTCATACAAATCATACAATACCAATCAAAGCAGTACATCAAAATTATATCATTAGTCAACTTCAACTAGGCATCCGAACACAAATCAAAGTTTAGAAACTTAGCAAAGCAACAAAGAGTCATCGAAACTTAGCCTAGCAAAACTACTTGAAATGGTTAAAGAATCCGGCATATAGCTAGTTTAATAGATACAATGCAATTTCTATATGTTCGAAAGCCCAGCTTCTATAAATCAAGTCATTTACTTGATAAGCCTTACTTTTTATATAAAACCTAGCTTAGCAAATTCTTACTTTGAAAACTTAATCTATAATTCATTTTCATGCCATGCCATGAATGCATCAAGTCGCATACCAAACAATGCCCAGCAAATTACTAAGCAAGTTTACTGTTTATTTATGATTATTATTATTATTATTAGCCTAGCCTATTTTTTGTTTCCTTGTTAGTTCTAAGATATTGGTATCGAGTTCACTTAAGTGAAAACCTTAGGAGGTAAAGTTAGTTCCTACATCCTTCTCTAAGTTAACGTAAATCTCAACAAATATCACATAAATACTTAGTAACACAATCATAGTAATCATGTCCAATATTAAAATGTATTTCAGCCAGCAATGGTTACAAAAGGAAACATTACATAACTCACTAAGTAGCATATTAAATTTATGACCATGTTCAGCTAAGCCAAACAACACAAAGCATGCAAAGTTAAGAGTAGACATAAGTCTACTTGAGCCACATAAATATTCACTTACTTGGACCTATTGATCGCTCCAACATTACTTATTAATATAAGCGTCCTCTTTAGCTGCTTTACTTAATAAGTATACAAGGTACCAAAATTAACTGCAACATATGTGTATATATTCTAGATTGATATTACTTGTTAATTTTAAGTTTGTTTTATTAAGAGAATATTTGTCTCAAACTGCCTCTAACTTAGTTTTTGATTTAGCTTTTGACTTAATATCTAAATTAGCCTCTAATTCAAGCTAACTTCAAAATTTCTAAACGAATTCTACTTAACCTATATCTACAACTCTACTAACTAAAAATCTCCAATGCTTTATCTGACTTAGTCCCAAGCCTAACTTACATAAGAGCACCTACGTTTTGTCTCCGATTCTTTCTCTATTTTAGCCTCTGATTCAACCAAAATACTATATTTACTTATAAAATTCCCACTTTTTGGTCAAGTCAAATTAAGACCAATAATAAACATATTTCATATAGTATTAACTAAGAATCCCCTCGCTAAGGAGTTAATTGTATAAATTACCTTATTATTCATATTTAGTAATATATACATGAATAATAGGAAAATATTGCAAACTCATAAAAATATATAGTTTAAGGTATGATTATTGTAACTCTTAAATATGGTCATTACATATATTTTCTAAAATATCGATTTTAATCACAATTTCATTAAAAATAGCTTAAATTAGGTAATTAACCAAATAAAATTACAAGATCTGAACTAAGTACTTCCAAAATTACAACTAAGCTCCATAAATCATTACAAATTAGATTCATTAAAAAATTTAATTAAAAACCTTTCATATGAAAAATATGACAGATTTAACAAAATGATTTTGATAAATACTAAATGTATAGTTTATCAGAAATTATTTTTATTTAAATTAAATATATTATATGAGGAATGTACCCACCAAAAATTAGCTTAAAACAATATGTTTACTATTTTAAAAAAATAATGCAAAATTCATTAGAATATGACAATTTTTTAAGGAACCTATGTAATCACTTTTAATTTCAAAATTTTGAATTAATATTCTAATTCTACACACAAAAATACTTAAGAAAAACAAGTTTTATAATTTTTGAATATTATTTGATATTTTTAGTAAAATAAACTAATTTAAAGACTAAAATTAACATCACCTTATTGTTGGAGCTTCAGCCACCGCTGGTCGAAGATGAGTAGTTGGTCAAACTACTATTGATGCTAATCTTCAACCACCAAAATGCCACCATGTCAAGTTGCATGTAACCTTAAGAACCCTTTTTACCTAAATTTCTTACTATTTTTGCTATTTTTTTTTTTGTAAAAATACTAAACTATAGCTTTTCAAAGGATTTCCTTAGTTTATGTCTACTAAAATAGCCTAAGAATGATCCTACAATCATTTATATAATATCCCAAGTGGTGGTGAGGTGAAATTAAATTTCCAAGTGCCATTAGTTAAAATATTAGGTGTATTATTTAGTAAATTAAATAATATTTTATGTTGACAACTCCACCAACATATTTGTCCATATGTCTAGGTATATGCCACACTATTTTCGTATTATTCCTGGTGAGTTTGTTATTTTTTATAATTTTTTTGTAATTGATTACAATATTTAGCAATTATTTAATATATTTATATATTAGATACATATAACGCTTATAGTATAATCATATAATTACACTACATGTTATTTGATTTCCAATATTATTTTTATAAGTTAAATAATTTATCTCTAAAGTCTTATGGTCTTTCGAAACTCAAATTTTGAGTTTCTAATGATTATTGGATAATCTCATTAAAAGTACGTTTTATTAAAATTAAATATTATATACACTTTATTTTAGGAAATTAACATTACTAAAACTCTTCTTTTAACTTTTGTGACCTCATATTGAAATTTTGCTTAATTCGAACAATAGTTTTCTAAAACCCTAAATCATACCGAATGCTCTAACTTGTATCGATATCAAGCAATTGAGATCTTGTCATATGATTAAAGTCTTTCCTTAAGATTTCCTTAATAAGTTTATTTCACTATTTCCCCATCTATATTTTCTTCGTCTCACATGTAATAAAAGCAACCCATTGTCTCGGGGTCCATGATAGTAGATCGAAGACTAAGGTTTCACATACGTAAACATGGAATGAAACCTAGGACTCTAGTTAGTAAAGATCCCTAATTGGAATGACAAATAAATAAGAAAAAACAAAATAGTATAAAATGTAGATATAAGAAATTGACTATGACGTAACCTTTATTTGTTAATGAAGGAACAATTGCAAATTTTCAAATCTTAATCGAGACGCCCTCTTATTGCAATAATCGCGAAGTGAATATAGCGGTAAGAAAATAGACAATCTCAAAAAGTTTAAATGCATGTGCGATAGATGAAGAAACTTAATAATATCAATTATACTAGTTCGGAGAAGAAGTATTGTTTTGCTGTTATGAGATTTATTTGATCTTTTATAGTAATAATCAAATAATATGACATCATTTATTTTAGGTTTCTAATGTCTCAAATGAGGAGGGACTCCAAGTTCTTATGATGTTCAATTGTCAACATCATCCCTTTGGATTGCATCAATGGTCAAGTACATGACCCAATGGTTAATGGATCTCTAAGTAGACTCCTTTTAATCCTAGAAATGGAAAACCTCTTTTTAGGTGCAAGACCCTCCTTACAAATGATTGAGAGCAAACAAACCACTTTAGCCCAAAATATGAAACCCAAGATGTCTTTCCTATATTTGCTCATTAAAACATAGAGAAAAAGAAAAATTCTTACTTTAACTAATAGTTATTAGGTGAAGTAGGTGAAGATGCAATTATCATGGATGGACGGCTAATAGTAATGGATTTTCACGTGTGCACAAGGCCAGATCACTAAAACGGGAAATCAAGTAATGGGATGGAATTTTATTAGGACTTCTAGTTATGAAAATAATGCGTCTTTTCGTTGGTATTTTATTTAGGTCAATCTTAAATTAATGCATCGGTATTTGGGAAAAAAGAGAAAAGAATATAATGCATTAGTATTTCGAATAATTATGCACAATAAATAAAGAAAATATCACGATGGTACGTTTATTTTTCTTTTCTTAATATCGTTCTTGCTAGTCTGATATTTACATAAATATGTGGTTGTTGTTTATTAGTGTATCTATTATATTAAAGGAAAAGTTTCTTTTTTTTTTTACTACCTATAACTAACTATTTGATATCTTATAGTTTTTATTAATAATTATATTCATATGAGTGTTACTAAAAAAAATAAAATCCATCTTACAAAATTTTCAAACGTTGAGTCCAATTATATAATTACCAATTTCTATCACATTTTTAATTTCTTATAAAATTCATTACACTTTTTATTTGTCTAACATTTTTGTAAGGACTTTTTATTTAGAAAAATTATTATAGTATAATTTTACTAATATATATTATTAATATTTTTCTATTTTTTTTTGTTCAAGCTCTTTTTATACACATAATGCGAGTACGCTATCCACTAATGTATATATAAAAGAACTATTTCATGTTATGTCATATTTGATATAAGGGAATGAATCAAAATGGAAACGTAATTCTGGATTTTATTCTCTTTTCTTATATTAGGAAGTTATTTAGAAGTCGAAATTGTAATTTCATGAAATTGACAATTTCAACTTCAAGAAGAAATTTGATACAAAATTGACTATTCTATTCCTTCCATATTTATTATTATTAATAAATTATGTATTTAGCCTTCAATTTAATTAAGTTATTCACTATTTAAGGTTATTTTTGACAATTATTATTATATACATATTTAATTAAATTCCATTCTATGCATATTTCTAAACATAAGAAAGTATTTGCGATTCCTCTCATCATTTCAAATCATTACTGCGTATTAAATTTGATATTAGAAGATTAGGTTCACTTCATTGATTAAATAAGGTAATGATATATTTTCATTAATTTAGCACAATTTCTTTTTTTCTTTTTAAACGTACACTTTTTGTTGGTCCGTTTACAAGAGCTTACGATGGATGCAATGGATTTAGGTGGTGGTATCAATATAGGATTACGCCATGCCTCAATCTAATGGTAAACTTTAACTAATGATTTTCTCGTGTTATAATTTGTCATTCGAGTAATTTGCTTTTTCTTTTTTTTCTTTTGTAGTCTTTAATTTTACAAAGATTTTGTTCCTTTGTAATCATTTTATGGACTTTTAAAGTATGTTATGCATTTAATTACAGTTTTTAAGTGATAAAGAAGTTTAATATGTGAAAAAACATTTATTAAAAGGATAGGGTGATGAGATTAGTTTTTACACAAGTAGTAATATAGTTGATAAAAAAGACAAAAAAAAAAAATGGATGGACTATGGGCATAGATTTTGAAAAGCAAATCCACACAGGCATGAAAATAAAACATGACTTGTTTACATGAATGAATAAGTTATGGGGCAAGTGATTAATGCTATGGAAACCTACCATATCCTACTTGATCGAACAAATCTTAATAGGGGTGAGTTGTTAATCCTGTTGTTCAATGTACCTATACTAGACTAGATAAGTTTCAGGTAGGTATTAAGAGTTACAAAATATATTCTAAATAATAATTTTCTAGAACTTAATTTATAGGGTAGGGTATGGGTATGATGTTCCCATACCTTGTACTCATTAGGGAAATTATACTCTAAAATATATAAGGTATTAGTTCCATGGTAACCTATACACATCCTTTAAATTTATTAAATAATATGATATTATTTATATTAATGAATAAAAAAGAACATCATTTTTTTTCAATCAAGAAAACTAAAATATAAAAGTAATATTATATTAAAGTTAAAAAGAAACAGTTTAAACCAAATACAAACCCTAAACTTAAAATAATTAGAACCAGTAATAACTCTAAACTTCAACATGCAATATTTTTTTATTAGTTTTAAAGAACTTGTATTTTCTTTTCTTTTATGGATATACCTTCGTGCACTTGCCATTAAATCATTTTGCTAATACAAGATGTCATTTAACATTCAAGTTCTATATTATATTTAAAAAAAATATCTTTTATACGGAAAAAAAATATATATAACTAGAATTTGCTATGAAAAAAGTGAGAAGTTGAAATTTATTAAGAGACAGAAAAAAAAATTTACAAGTTCCATAAGGTTTTACAAGGTAGAAGTTTTAGGGTGATTCTAGAATACTATTGGATAGGTTCCCGTTTAAAAAAATTAGGAATTAGTAACTATAAAATAAGATATAGACAGAGTCTTGTATTATATCTATCTTGTACACGCTCATCCTTAGATTTTGGCTATCTATTTAAGGTCACAAGATAGCTATGGATATAATTTTATGAAATCGGCTTCCATAGAGAAAGATAAGGGAATAGCATCTCCACGTCTAGACCTATCATAAGATCTGTGCTTTAGGTATGAAGGTTACA
Organism: Lumnitzera littorea; assembly: GCA_024138015.1. NCBI lineage: Eukaryota > Viridiplantae > Streptophyta > Magnoliopsida > Myrtales > Combretaceae > Lumnitzera > Lumnitzera littorea. The sequence continues at coordinate 6,091,331 of JAMXBB010000010.1, read as the reverse complement.
AGTTCATGGTACTTTGTATACATTTTGTAAAAATTCTTAACTAATAATATTAAATATGATACAATATTGTATTGATATTCAGTTTTCTTCTCTTATACCTAACTTCATTCATTATTTTATATTCTATATTTAATAATTTTTCATTTTAATATTTTCCATATTTTGCAAAGAAAACTTCCATTGTTGAGATACTTTAGATATTGATATGGAACCAAAGAGGCAAATTGCATCATTGCGAAGACATGGATGTTAACTAAGTCGAAATTATTTGAAAGTTTGTTTGTTTAGTTTTGTTATATTCATTCTTTATATAGGATGTTTACATCCTTGCAAAATTACAGTAATGAATTGGATGTTGTTATTTATTTTAAGCAAGTTCGCCTAAACTTCACGATAAATTATAATAATTTGTGATAATATCGCATAATAAATTAATGATATGTTAGTCACAAAATCGTGGAAATATGGACAAGTTATTGAGTACACCTAAAAAATCTAATATTATAAAAATGTAATGCAAAAATGTACAAGTTACACGTAATATTTTGTAGGTTTTATAGATATAGATTTTATGATGATTTAATATTATAAGATAAGATCAGATTTCAAAACTTGAAAATCGATGCTTATAAAATGAAATACGAATAAAATCTCAAGTCTTACTCATCCTTTACCGACTTGCTGGTCGAGAACCCTCATTATTTTGCCTATAAAAAGCTATGACGGAGATAGCTAGAAATTTAGACTAATAGGACTACTATGCTTGCCATTGAAGACGTGGAGACAACATATGTGGCTATGGGCGTTGCTTAGCTGTTGTCCTTCGCAAATGCTGCTTTTGATTTGATAATAAATATCCTCGACTGGAGTTGCTCCCATCAAAAAATTTAATTGGATTTAGGAAATTTTCATATGGATACAGTTTTCCTTTCCTCAACAACCAAGTAAAAAAGTTCAAAATGATGATGTCTCTCGTGCTTAATTTGGTGGTGGTAACATCGGACATTGACGCTTAGACACCACTTATTTGTTGGGAAAAAGAAATAAGTGCCACTTGTCTAATGTGCATAGATGTATATATACTATGTGCATGCATCGAGCGATATCAAGCAAAATAATGATGTCTAGGTTCTCAATATAAGTGATTTATTTTCATACTGTATTCATAATTTCTTAATATCTATAATAATAAAGTAGAAACCCCCGTTTTAGTGTAACATTTAATTTTACTAAAACAACCATACTGCATAATATTGATTTTTTTTTTTTCATTTTAAAGTCAGTATAATTATTTTGTTAATTGTGTTATTCTTTTAACAATTTTTTATAAATATTTTTTAACACAAGTAATATGGTTGTATTGCACCTAGTTTCAGGTTATACGGCAACCCCACTTCAATGTAGTATTTAATTTTACTAAATAACTCTTCCTTATAAGTATCGATCCCTCTCTTTATATTTTGGATTTAAATTGTCTCTATTTATCATTTCCTCAATTTTCCTTAACTTATAAATAAATACTTGAAATTGTCTAAATTTTTTAAATATCATGTTATCACGATATCATCATATTTCTTATAATCTCAATTGTTAATTATACATGACAATATTTTAAGAAGGTAATCGAGGAAAGTAAACGGAGAGAAATTGAGGAAAGTAAATGAAGATGATCCATTTCCGTACAATTTTTCTTTCTTTCTTTCTATGTGTTTATTTAGACAGCTTTGATGTTCCTTTCTCCATTATAATTGTTACTTTAGATCTAACTTTCTACCTCTCATAAACTTGATTCTTGTATTTATGAACCTAGCTTTGTTATCGTCTTTCCTTGCCTTACTTTACTCCTACCTATACCTTAACTTTAGATGCTAGTGGATCAACTCAATTTTAGCAACAAAATTTCTTCATTAAGCTATCAAGTAATAGATGTAAAGGCATTAACTCCAAAGGGTAAGATAAAGGAGTGATTTTCAACCACATAAATGGTCCCTTAAACATTCTACTATAAGTACCTCCTAATGACTTAGTATTAGGCTTGTAGTTTTGTATTGTTTGGGTAAGGTATTCAAATTCAATTAAAGAGCAAGGCTTTAGGTCCCTATGCAATTATTGAGAACCCAACTCTTACTAATGCTCATCAAGGGTAGAAATTTCCTTCCTATTAGTAAATTAAGCCTATAAATGGAGTTTTATCTAAAGAGATCTATTTAGATAATTTGTTTCATATCTGATTTCAATTTGATTAATGGTTGCAAAGCTAAGGTTTTGGGACCATATCTATTATGTTCCTTCATCAGGCAATAACAATAGAGCTTACTAAAATTCCAATTATGCTAAGTAGACAAGTTAAGATAAATTGGCTTTTAAAGATCAACTAGCATAGTTCAACTAATTGGTTAGTGTTGATAATAAAGTTGGCCTAAACCTCTACTTCTCATATCGCTTAGTTTGATCCGAGTTTGCCTTCATATTCCTACAGGATTGATGAGTTATGGTTCTCTTATACTAGTTATCAGATTCCCATTACATATCTAGTTATTAAAATCTATGATTCAAAAGTCTCCATACTTGCTCATGATTTTAATAGGTGCTAGGGTGTAAAGGATGAGAAAACACATAAACCCAATCCATGGGCTCTGGTCATAGTCTTACTTCCGTCTTTCCTATCCATCTAAAGGTGAAACTCCTATTCCCTCCTTTTCATTCATTGTTGGCAGATTAATAGATTCTTTAACTAACAATAGTTAAATTTTATTTTCCATGTTACTAAAATCACTAGTCCTGTGCATGTTATGTTACTAAGAAAGAAACAAAACTAGTCGTGAGTCAGTTTGACACATCATGCTTACTAATATGACTATACAGATGATCATTTTACTAGCTTAATGTATGCATTTTTTTTTTAAATTATAATGGAGATGATTAACATTTAGAGGTAAATTTAAATAAGAATTAATATTTTAAAAATTTTAAATAAAGAATCAACGTTTCATAAAATGGTTTAAACAAAGGATCTGGTTATTATAAGACTATAATGTAATAGCCGTTCAATAAAAATGTTTGAATCACTTTGTAAAATATTGATTCCTTATTTAAATATTTCAAACATTAATTCCTTATTTTAACTATTTTGTAAATGTTGATCATTTATTTAAACTTTTCGAAACGTTAATCCTTTATTTGAATGATCCTTAATTGTTGGTTCGTTTTGCTGTAATTCTCTCCATTTTTTTTTTATGAATAAGATTTCGTTTTATACACATTGATCAATTGATTAAAGAGTTGCATAAGGCATTAAACCCTTGTGATTATCAAATAGCGGATGTTTCAATGGATGTATCTCTTAAATAGAAGGTAGTGGAACTTTAGTTATCAAGGCTCTTTTTAGTATGTTAACCTAAAATTTATTGGAACTTTAAGGTTAAGTGTGCTAGAGGGAAGCGGTGGTGACCCCCTAAGAAACAACTACACTGAGGACAAAATTGTATGGTATTTGACACCAAAGTGAATAATACCTAAGTGGAAGGAATTATAGTCAAATCGTTACAAGGTAGTATCAGAGTAGTTTACCAAATGGAAGGGCGGAGTCTCTACTTAGTGATGGTCCCAGACCTATGTAACGAAACTAACAGAAACATTAGTTTTATAAGAGAGGTAAATTATCATATCTCTTAAATAGAAGGTGACAAAACTTTAATAGTCGAAACACTTTTGAAATGGTAACCTAAAGTTCATCGAAGTTCTGAGGGCTAAGTGTACCTGAAGGAGATTGATGGGTGACTTCTTAGAAAGCAGTCATACTAAGAGACAAAACCATGCAACATTTGATGCCAAATTAGATTATTTATTGGCAAGAGGAGTTATAATTGGGTTGTTATTGAGAGAGAGAGAGATAATTACGCTATTGAGAATCTGTTATGGAACACTTCTTGTAGTACCGTATGATTAACATTTACATTCACTTATAGGTACATAGAGGTTTCATGATCACATATGCAAAGCAACTTTATTTTGTATTGCATGAAAATAATATTCTCTTTCTCAAGTTAGTGTTAACAATAATTCATAGATATATTTAAAGCTTTTTCCTCTTCTATGGTACTTGAGACCTCTTTAATGCCTATGCATAGTCCTTAAAAGGGAACAAAGGCTATGCTCGATCATTAGTAAGGTAATAGGAATCAACATCATGACTCAATCATCAGGAGTTGCTAAGGGACTACAAGGACTTACCTAATGTATCTTAGCTTGGAAACCCTTAAGAGATGAAGATTCCATCTATTCCCAAGGTTTACTGTACTTTAACCACCTAGAGCACCAAGCACTCATCTTGATTAGAAAGACCCCCTAGTTGAGGACATCCGAATAGACAAGCATCGAGATGACATCCAAGCAAACTAACTTGACCCTTACCTGAATATAGTGCCCAAGCATTGACCTAATCCAAATCAAGTTGGCCAGTCTACTTAGCTCTCTTTTGTCTTGTATCGAGCTATTCTCTTTAGACGCCGAGCTAGTCCGGTTGTTGAGGACTTCATCTTCAAAGGAGCAATTGAGCATACTACACTTCCATTCATTGCTACAATCATCAACCGCTAGCGGACACATACCCCTTAGCACCATATTCTAAAATTATTCTTTTTTGTATATTGTACCATACTTCTTACTAGTTTTACCCTTTTAAGTAAATACTAGGATTCTCATTTGTACCTTATTTGTATTTTATCCCCTTTTGTATTTTCCTTACTTATGTAACCCTAAGAGGCTGTGTATAAAAGCTTTCCCTTGTACCACATAGACATTATCCTTAACATTTGAAATACAAAGTTTCTTCTATGAGAAATACCTTTATTAACTTAGCTCTTATCCATTCCCTTTAATAAGGGAATAGTGATAAGTGACCAACTTTCACTTTGTGCATAACACCAAGGCAACAAATCAGGCTGAGTAGGATCCGTTAGTGCAACACATTTAGCCAATAGCTAATCGGGATTTGTGAAATCTTTTGTTTTCTTTTGGCTTCTTGTTCATTGTGTTGTTTCTTTGTATATCCTAACCTTGGAGACGCATCGGTTTTACTAGTATCAAAATATGGTTTCGATGAGAGAGTGTGTGATGTACAGTTGAGTTATTGTTTTGTGTTTACTATTAATGGTTATTGTGTCTTTTCCAGAGTTGCTACAGTGTTGTTGTGAGTGTGTATGTATTGTGTTTGCATGAGTGGTTAAGTGAGTAGAGTAGCTGTTTGAACATCATGAAGTGGTTTTTGTGGTTGTATAATTGTTGTAAGGAGTGGGTTGATTGTTTTGTGTGGTGTACAATGTTCTATTCTCCTCTATTTTCAATTGTGAAAACAAAGTAAGTCATATTACTTGCAGTTATTGAAGTATTAAGGTATAAGAGCTTGTTGTGGTGTTTGTAGTAGTAGTTGGAGTGTGTGTAATTCTGGAGTTGCATTCAAGTAGGGTTTGAGGTGGTTTTTTGAGTAAGTTTCTTGTTTTATTGGAGAAGTAGTGTTTTTTAATGAAAATGTCAAATTTTAATGTTTGTAGAACTATTGGAGATAACAAAAGTGGTGCTCAAGTTGGTCAAGGCCACTAAGGAAGCTATACCTCGAGGTTAGTTGAGAATAAGCTTGATAGACTGACTAACTTAGTGGAGTGTTTATTGACTGTTATGAGAGACTAGGCAACCTCCTAGAGATGAGCTACAACAAGTTTGAGCTAATGATGTATACGATCGAAGTCATAGCCATAATGGTCGAGTTAATAACTAGTTAGGAATGTCCAAGCTGGAGGAGTAACAGAGAGGCTTGCGTAATGAAGGCTTGAGATGGAAGAGATTGAAGAAGTTGATGAGGAGACTAGCGAAGAAGGGGGAGAGTACTATGAAGTAAAAGAGAAAGGATATCAAGCTCCTGAAGGGCTTAACAACACTAAGGTAAAAATTCTAACCTTTATAAGCCGTAGTGACACATATGAATACTTGGAATGAGAAGAGAAGGTGCATTCAACTTTTATGGATATGACGAGGAAGTGAAGGTCTGACTTATTGCACTTGAGTTTTCTAGATACACCACTTTGTGGCAGAAGAATTTGAACTTGGCTAAAGCCTAAGATGGTTGACAAAGTTTGTGAACTTGGGAGGATATGAAGAGGTTATTGAGAGGTTGATTCATCTACGAGCTGTACTTGTAATATACTTTTGCCAAGTTGCAAGAACTTTGTCAAGGAAGTTGAACTATTGATGACTATGTCAAGGAGATTTAGATGTTGATGATCTGAGTTAATATAAATGAGCCTAAGGCTCACGTTATATTAAGAGTCTTTTTGGATTAAAGTATGAGATTTGTAATATTATAGAAGTGCAGTGGTACTATATACCAGAAGAGGCCATTAAGATTGCTTAGAGGGTTGAGAAATCGAGAAGAAATGCTCCATTAAGACCTAACTTGAGTACTTCCCAAGTTGTTACCCTATGTCGAGCTAGTTGGCTCGAATTGAGAAGGTTAACTTGAGCAGATGAGACACATGATCGGCCTATTGATAGTTGAGGTGACTAGAAGACCTGACTTGCTAATAAGCCAATTGAAAGAAAGATTTAGAAGGGATAACACTCCGGATGTAAAATGAGTGAGATTAAGTGTTTTAAGTGCTTAGGTTATGAATACATGGCTGCTCAATGTCCTAACTGATGTGCTATGGTTATGCAAGGTGGCGTTGATAGCATAGATGAGAGCGAGCTTGAGAAAGAGGAGAAGGAAGTTAGAAGAGCTAAACTGGAGAATGAAAAGGAGACTTATGTCTATGACGATTAGGGAGAGGTGATGACTTTTGTATTAAGACGAATGTTGAACTCAATACCAAACTCCAAAGAAGACCAGTGAGAGAACGTATTATACACTAAGTGTACGATCAAGGGACAATTGTGTATGATCATAATAGATAATGGAAGTTGGACAAATGTCGTCACTTAGTCCCTTGTACAAAAGTTGGGCCTATTGATCTCTAAGTATCATCAACCTTACAAGTTGCATTAACAGCATAATAAGGGTGCTTTACATGTGATTGAATAAGTTACTATACCGTTCTTAGCTGGGAATGTCTATAGGGACGAGGTGGTTTGCGTTGTCATCCTAATCGGAGCTTCAAATTTGCTATTAGGTAAACTGTAATTGATTGACTGATGTGTTATATATGATAGCTATAAGAACAATTATGCTTTCACTAAGGATGGTGAGAAGATTGTGTTGCAACCTATGACCTCAAGTTAAGTAAATGACACTCATAATTGGCTCGCTTAAGCTAGTAAGAAGAAAGCTTTAGTAATGAGCTGACAGGAGTTCTTATTGAGAAGGTTGAAGCCTATGTTCTTGTTGATCTGAAGGTTGTTGGAGTTAAGAGACTTAGTTGATGTACTAGAGGAGGTTAGGAGGTTGATCGATGAATTCTCTGAGCTATTTCCAAACAAGCTACCTAAAGGACTACTCTCATATGAGGCATTGAACATTTTATTGATTTGCAACTAGGTGCCTCCTTACTAAACAGACCTGCTTATAGGATGAACCCCGAGTAGACTACCAAGTTGAAGAGGCAAGTGGACAAGTTTATAGAGCGAGAATATGTGAGAGAGAGCATCAGCCCATTTACTATGCCTACCCTGCTTGTCCTAAAAAAAGATGATTTATGGTGCATTTGCATTGACTACTAAACTATCAACCGTATCACTATCAAGTATAGACATCACATACTAAGGCTCGATGACATGTTAGATGAGCTTTACATTGCCAATGTGTTTTTTAAGATTGACTTGCACAGTGGCTACCATCATATATGTATGGGACTTTACGAAGAGTAGACAATTGCATTCAAAACAAAGCATAGTCTCTATAAATGGTTGGTTATGCCATTCAGCCTCACTAATGTGCAGAGCATGTTTATGACACTCATGAATCAGCTGATGAGACCATTGATTGGAAGATGTGTAGTTGTATACTTTGATGACTTATTGGTATATAGTGCTAATCTAGCCATCCATTTAGAACATCTCTGAGCTATTTTTGACATGCTTTATGTTGAGAAACTGTTCGGAAATTTTAAGAAGTGCACCTTTTGCCAATACGGAGTTGTCTTCCTTGGTTATGTGGTATCAGGAGATGAAATTGGAGTTAACGAGGAGAAAATTTGAGTTGTCTTGGAGAAGCTTATGTTAAGGAACATTTTTGAAGTTTGAAGCTTTCATAGCCTTCTTTCTACAGATGAGTTATCAGAAACTTTAGTACTATTGTAGCTTCCTTGATCGAGTTGACAAGACGAGTGATGAGTTCCATTATAATGATAGTGTTGAGAAGAGCTTTAGAGAGAATAAGGAGAAACTTACCTCAGCTTCCGTCTTAATTTTACTAAATTTCGATAAGCCTTTTAAGTCGGAGTGTGATGCTTTATGCGTTGGCATTGGAGTAGTCTTAATGTAAGAGCGCTGACTTATTGCTTACCATAACGAGAAGCTTAGTGGTGCCAGTATAAATTACTTCATGTATGAGAAAGAGCTGTACTCTCTCTTCCGAACTCTTACAGTATTAGAACATTATTGACTATCTTGAGAATATGTTGTTTATGTGAACTATGAGTCCTTGAAGTACCTAGGAAGTTAGAACATGCTTTCGAAGAGGTAATATCTTTGGAGTGACTTGTTGTAAGGGTGTCATAGACTTATGTAGAGGATAATGTTATAGTTTATTATTTTGACAGATAATTGGATGCAATTGATTGTAAAGATTCATTAGTGTCTTATTGAGTGGCGTCATGTTAATAGTTTATTTAACGAGCAAAGTGATATTCGCCTCTTATTAATATTGTAGTTAGAAATTGGTATAGCTCTTCACATGGTAGGTTAAAATAGTTGTATTAGTTAAATCTATGATATCTCAATAGCCATAACTAAATTAAGATATGGCTTCACCATATGGGATTGAGTAGCTAAAGATCGTCATCTTATAATAGGTACATAATTAGGAAAACAAGATTCATTAGCTACAGTAGTTACTTAGAGTAATAAATAGTAGACATTAGTATGAAAATGTAGCATGAGTAAATTGTTTCCTAACACTACAAGAGTCAAAGGGTGATTAAAGCCAATCAAATGAATTGAAAATTCAATTTGTTCAATTTAGTTCGGCTCTCATTCAATAGTACTATCCACAGTCCAATTTAGTAGTTGAGCTAAAATTAAAAAGAACAAGATTCTATAATATCTATAGAAGTAACCTAGATAATAATGGATGATGCCAACTAAGTTGGTGGTATATGGGAAGATGCTAATCCTTCTAACTTAGCACCCTTCATGCTTTATGGGGTTAGAGGGATAGTAGTAGCAAGTGTTTATTTTGTTCACGGGGACTTCGATAATATTGTTACCACACTTGAAATAACAAAGAATCCTTCAAGGGATGTACTACTAAGATTCCTCAGATCTACATTGATCATTACTATTATTTAAGAATTCACGTATATGGTGCCTAGCGGGATAAAATAATTCATATTTCTTATACGGTAAATTTATAAGCTACCTAAGGAGAAATAATTTATGTTTCTTAGGGAAGGACAAAAATGATTCATGTTTCACGTTTGTCGTAAAATTTTCTTTGCCTTCTCTAAAAGTATGATTTATGTGGATATTGTGATATGTATAAATTTCACTCGTGTCACCATTAAACTTTATCTCCTTTTGATTTATTTATATTTGTAAAATAGCAATTATGTTTCGAATCATGAATTGAAATAGAGGAAACATTTTTATTGGCAGAAAGCCTTAAGAAAACTGAAACATAATATGCAACTCACTTTGGATTGGTGAATCTGACTGCATCCATGATGCACCCGTGACTCATGGACCTGAAACTTAAATCTGAACCAGTTAAAAAGATTCGCAATAATAGTATGACTATGAAAAAACTAAAAAAAAAAAAAAATTGTATTTTCAACCTTTTTCATAATAAAGTAATATATGATTGTCCATTCCTTACTAACTCGTCCACATTCTTTGCATTCTCGCAGTCAAAAACTCTATTATGAAGACACTTAAGGCCTGTCTCGGTTTAATAATTTATTGGGAAATGATGTATCCGTATTATATATATAATATATATAAAAAAAAGTTTAGATTAAAAAATATAGAAGAATGCTAATTATATATATTAATAAAATCAAAACTATAATAAACTACTCAATGAAAAAGTTCTTATAAATATTAATAAAATAAAAAGTATAATAAATTTTTTAAATAATAGTAATATTGGATAATTAAAATAATGGATAAATAAAAAAATAGCAACTATACAAGTAAATGTGATAAAAAAATAAAACTACGTAGTTAGATATAGTAATTAAGAATTTTATGAGATAAATTTGATTTGTTTAATAATTATTATGTAAATATATTTAATAATTAAAATTATAAAGTATGGATGATTGCGGGAAGTTAAAAAGAGTTTTTCTCCGGATTATTATGACAGACGATGGATTATGTCTAATCAATTACGGTGGTGTCAAGACCTCTTCGTTGACTTATCAAGAATGGTGATCTCTCGCACACAGTACTTTATGCTATTGGCACGACCATGCTTTAATGTAAAATCAATCTCAAACACTAAAAATTCTCATTGACCTATTTTATAAAGCGGAAAAACACATATTCAGTTATGAAAGTTGATTAACAATTTTATTTGAGTCTCAACCTTTTCTTTTCACTTAATTTATAATTATTAGTTCTTTTATTTTATAAAAATAGGTTTTCCATCAATTTCATTGAATTTTCTACCTAACTTTAATAAGTACTAGAATTTTTAATGGTATAAAACAATAGATTTTATAAATATTATTAATTGCATTATATAATAATAAATAATAAATGATATCAATTTTTTTTAAAAGGAAAGGTGTTGCAAAAAATTATGGAAATTCCAACCATTTTGATCTTTCAATTAATTAGAAGTTGATACATATCAAATAGATTTAACATAATTAATGAAAATGTTAGTTTTATATAAGTAAACTATTAGGACTATGATGGGAGGATAAATTAAAAAAATCGAGAATTTAAATTAAAAATGTTGATAAAGTTTGATGTAATAGAGAATGAGTATAAGTTTGATGAGATATAAGACTTTATTCGTAGCTTACATGTTTATAATTTTTTAAATTAAAACTTACACCGTAAAACTCTAAAATTATTTTGGAGTCCGCATCCTATAAAAATTTACATGGTGTAAAATACCTTGTAGGACTTAAAAATTCCTTTTGTTTTTTTACTCTTTCCCTAAATTTTTCTTCTAGTGAATTCTTTTTCATTAAAAAAAAAAAGACAAGCTTTTTAAACATTATTTGAAACTTGAATGTTAAATAACACTTTTAGCAAAACAATTAAATGATAAACACATGAAAGTACACGCATAAATAAAAAAAGATACGGGTTCTTTAAGACAAAAAAAATAAATATTTTTATTTAAAGTTCAAAATTATTATTTTTAGTATTTGATCATCAATCTTAAGTTTAATTGGACTTTAGCTACTTCTTTGTAACAATATTAGAATATTGTTTTTATTTATTTAGATTTTTACGTCAAAGAAAATATAACGTTATTTTTCATTTATATGTACAAAATATAAAGACATTATATTTGTAGTTTATTTTTAAGAGCATCACTTTCGATACTCATTTAAAATCTATTCAATTAAGTATAATATAGTGAATATCTTATATAGTAGGATTATCTATTTTATCTTAGGTCGATTTTTTCTTTTATAAATAAGAAAAAATAGAATAAAACAGATAAAACATGTTACTTTGAGAAAAATATTCTATGAAAAGTATTTTCGTTTTTTTCTTTAAAAAAAAAACAAAGGGACCATATAATTTCACCAAATGCGAATGAAAAAGTGACCATTCCCCGTCTTTCTTCATTTCCAATAAATTACGTCTCCTAATTTCATACCCAAATCGATCGATTTTCGATCCCCTAGCCCCCCAACCCAACTAGCACCGAGAATACGAAACACAAACCATTCCGAGAAACTGACAGAATCTCCAAGAAAAAATTTCCACATTTCGCACCAAATCCATATTCTAAACCTAACAGTCCTCTCTCTCTGACTCTTCCTTCTCTCTCTCTCTCTCTCTACCGCCCTCCCCAATCGCAATCGCTTTAATCATTCTTTCCTCACTCTTAACGAACAAGCTTTTTCTCCTTCTCTCTCTTAGGCGATTTTGATCCGCATTCAATGATCGCGCTTCAATTCCTTAGTTATTGATCGTGTTGTGTAAGATGGGGAGGAAAAGATTCGATTTTGAGTTCGTCGATTGGATTTGCAAAATATAAATATTGAGTTTTCTTGGTGCCAAGGTTAGGCTCTTAGTGCGAAATGAGTGGTTCGAGGCAAGTGACGATGAAGGACTTGGTGGAGGAAGCTAAGAAACGTGTAGTGTTTCTTGTGATATGCGTCGTTGGATTGTCGTATCTCATGTCATGTAAGTTTGATCATTGAATTCTACAAGTTAAGTTGATCGGGTTGTTTTCTCGGTCATTTATTTTAGTTTAATTTTATAGTATGACTTTAAACTGGAGTTCTTTGTGGTGCTTATAATATTGTTTTCGTTGTACATTGGATTGGTTCGGTGTTTATGTACACTGTTTGTAAATGGTGTTGCTTTTTGTGCAGCGTGAGGCTTCATATCTACATTACCTGTTTAGACTGTTGTATTTCATGTCGTGCGATTCTGATGTCTACTATTCATTAAGTTGATCAAGTTTATGTTTTGTTAATATGATTTTGGTTTAATTGCGATTTTGAGTTGTTGTACTTTGTCAGGTGAGCTTGATTGTTGGATTGTTTTAATTTACTTGAACAAGTCTCTCTTTGTTTTTTTTTTTTTTTGTGGGGTGGGGGTGGTGGGGAAGAGATGGGGGTTGTTTAAAGGTGTTCTTTTGGCTTACAATTAGTTTTATATTACTTTAATATGGAGTTGCTGGTGATATTGTTCTTGCTATATGTCGGATAGATATTGCTTTTTCCTCTAGGCTTGTCATATCTCATGCCATGTGAGTTTGATTTGGAAGTGCATTGTTTAAGTTGACCAAGTTTGTATTTTTGCTCATTTATTTTTGGTCTGATTTGATTTCGAGGTATGGAGAGGTGTGTGTGTGTGTGTTTTTAAGGTTATAATTAATGGTATAAATTTAATATGGAGTTTTTGGTATTGCTTTGGCATTGTTCTTGTTGCATGTTAGATTGGTGTTTGATGTTCCTCTTTATTGTTTCTAGGTGATATTGTGTTTTGTTAGGAGCGGAATTCCCTATCTATGTTACTTTTTTGGGTTTTGGAATCCCATGTTGCGTGAGTTTGACATTGAATTGTATTAACTAAGTTGATCAAGTTTGCATTTTGTTCGTATCTTTTCATCTTATTGTGCTTTCAAGTTACAAAGTTATGTTTTCAAGCTTATAATAAAGCTTATAATTAGTAGTATGACTTTTATTCAGAGTGTTTGGTGGTGCTTATAAGTAGTATCCTCATCGTGTGTTGGATTGATGTTCAGTGTTCTTCTATATTGATTGTATATGATGTCTGTGTTTGTTGGAATGAAGTTTGGTATCTACCTGTTTGGATCTGTGTTTGTGTTGTTCTGATGCTATCTTGTGTAAGTACAAAGGCAAAGATGAAGTAAGTATTAAATAAGAATATCATGGGGATAGGAAGTGGGGTAGGAAAATGCTGGGCCTTTGTTAGCCAACTAGCCATAAGTTTAAATTCATCTTAGGTTTCCAAATTTTGACAGTCATAGAAAGAAAGGATTTTTTAGGGACAGTAATGAAATATGATGGCATTACTTGGGGTTTTAGTTGTATTAGGCATTAGGCATATATGCGAAGTTTTTTCTTTTGCATTTGGTCCTTCGATGAATGTGCCTATAGTCCACAAGGAGCGGATATGTGTTGTTTGTTTGCATAATAGAATAGCTATTCTCACTTCCCTCCAGAGTTTCTACAGAATTTTCTGAATAACTATACATTGAAAGCACTTCGTACTTACTCTCGGTGATGATAAAGTGGCACGCCTGAAATATTTTCAGCAACTACATAACAAATAGAACATTGTGACCTCCTGTTGCTCCATTTGCTGAAACATCATTTAGTCATTATCTGGTGGTTCCTTGGGCAAATGATTTGAATGTCATCCTACATCCCCTTTATCTCTGGTCGATAGGTGAAACAGTCTGGGGGTGGGAGGTAAATGTGAAGCCTTTGTCTCCTCGTGTGGCTTGTTTCTATGTCATCCATCTTCTTGGTTGTGGGCAGACAAAAGAATTCTAGGGTTTTTGTGGTGGCATTAGTAGTTGAGAATGGTGGCATTGGCTACTAAGTAGTGTTGCCTTCATCTCTCTCTAACATCATTTTGGTACGCAGTTTGGTTAGTGATTTAGTATGTCTTAGGAATTGGCCAATATATGCCTGCTGGGTTGGAGGATAATGAATAAACAACTGCTCAATTGGGGGGCTGGTAGGTTGTGGTAGAAGCTGGCAAACAAAAAAAAGTGGCGCAGAAGGGAGAAGGGGAGATGGAGGATGTTGTGGACAAAAAGAGTGTTCAAAACAAGGGGAACTATGGAAAGAAGAGGGGTATTTTGGATATTTTATATCTTTATTTACCTCTCATTCCTTATACTAGCTTTTTTCAACCAAGTAGTAGAGTAGGAATAGATCTATCATTTCCTATTCTATTTACATGGAACTCTACCTATTCATATGGAGTCCAGCATCTTTCTGCTGTGCAAATCAAATTTAATAACTTCGTGGAACTTGCATCGATGATATAGGAGCTGTTTACTAGACCTCCAAGGTTAACAAACATGACAAGAGGAACATTACTGCCAATTATTTAAGCATCATGCGTGCTGGTCTATTCATGTTGTGCTGTAATATATGTTACAATGTTGGAAGTATTGTGTATCAGGGGTGTAGGTGTAGGTCAGTTTATGTGTAACTTGATTTGAGTTTCAGCTATTTACGGTAATTATAGGGGTAGTGCTAAGGGGGTGAGCAAAATAGGAAAAGTGTTAGGAAATAGTAGCAACAGGAGTTAGTGAATATTCCAAAATGTTTATGCGTGTCTCTGTGTCAATGTGAAAGTGCATAAGTGTGAATGTGTATGTGCAGTATGTAGCATGGTGCGTTTATTTGTGTATGTAGCGTGATCTCTATGTGCAGTGGTATAGTAGGAATTGGTGCAGACTGGGTGTCTGTTTGTTCCTTGTATCAGTGATGATCTGTCCTTGTATTTAGGGAAATTAAAAGCAGTTATTCTAGGTGTCAAACTAGGAGTTAAAATAGCAAAAATGGCAGTTATGCAAAACTGCTCCTTGCGCCTGTATTTTAACCACAGAAATGTAATAAAAAAGCAATCCTATTTTCTCCAAAAAAATTTCAGAACTTATTGTTCAAGAGATTTTAGGGTTCTCTATAAAAAAATGAGACCTAAAAAAAGATTGTCAGGTTCTCTCTATAACTATGGTCGAAATTTTATTTCAAAATTTATCCTGTAGCAATTCGGCAGTTAAGAGTAGCTTCCAATTCCTGTTCTTATACTGAAAATTTTCAATGAAAAAGTAAGTCCTATTTTTCGAAGAAGAAATCCAGAATTCTAAATTCTAAGAAATCTTAGGGTTCTCACACTAATTAAGCCCAAGTCAAGAGATTGCTGAGTTCTCTTAGTGAACCCCAAACCATTGTGATCAAATAGGTAAACACAGAAGAAAAACTTATAAGAATAGATAAAAACCAGATTTCACTTTAGACCGAACTAAAACACATTCTTATATTCAATCCTGTAACACGGCATTTATTTCATAGACTATAAAAAAAAATAGGAGTTATAGAGGAACTGAGTCTCTAGAATGTCTCTATCATACTCTTATTGTTGAGGATATGGGCATGTTTTTGTTTGTGTTTATTTATTTATTAATTGACATGTGTCATTCTTCCCCTCTAAACCAAAATTGTATTGAATAAAGAAAATAATTACAAATTTGTGTCAAATGGAGTGCATAGTACAAAAATGCAACGGTCAGAAAATTGCAGAGGAAAACTTAAAGAAAAGCCTGCCATGTATAGGCTTCATCAGCTCAATTTTGTCTAGTTGATGACTTAACCGCTTTGACTATGGGAACCATCCTTTCTCATTAAGCAACTTTTAAAATAGAAACTGCTATTTCAACTTAATTATCAGGTTGTAAAGTGAGAACTATTAATCAGACATAAATGCTATTACTGGCTGAGCAGGTCTGTATGAATCTTTACACCTTTTGTGCGGGAGAGTGGACTAACTCCTTATATTTGGAGACTTCTCAAGGATTTTGTGATCATGTCTTTTTGCCAAGGGAGATTGTTTTATGTATGTATATTGTTTCATGTCTGATAATATATATATATATATGTATAGGAGATTGCATATGTTATTTTATTTGGCCTTCCCGTGTTTACTCCCTTTCTTATTGTGTGGCTAATTTATTAATTTTTATTTCAGTAACAAGCTCCTCAGTGTGGGTCAACTTGCCTGCTGCAGCGGCCTTGATTATCATTCTTCGCTATTTCTCCTTGGACTTTGAGATGCGGAAGAAAGCTGTTACATACAATAGCAAGCAACCAGTAAGCAGTGCTTCGTCTCAGAAGAAGTCCATTGAAGTTCCCAAAGAAACTAAAAAAGGGTCAGATTGGAGGAGGAAAGTTGATTCTCCTGTGGTTGAAGATGCAATAGAGCACTTCACCAGACATCTAGCATCAGAATGGGTCACAGATTTGTGGTACTCTCGTTTAACACCTGATAAAGAAGGTCCTGAGGAACTGGTTCACATTATGAATGATGTTATTGCAGAATTTTCACATCGAGCAAGGAACATAAACTTAATCGATCTTTTGACAAGGTTTTTGATCATGGCTCATATTAGTGTTCTTTCATCTGCTAAAAATTTTGTGAGGAAGTCATCCTTGCTAATTTATTTTCTGAAATGTTGTTGCAGGGATCTTGTTAGCCTCATTTGCACCCATTTAGAGATTTTTCGTTTGACTCAGGCTAAAATTCCAAAGAAACAGTCTGATCTTCTGGATGTTCAGTACCTAGATGTGGAACTGAAACGCATCCTGGCTAATGAGAACAAATTGCATCCTGCTTTATTTTCTGCTGAAGCTGAGCATAAGGTTAGTTCTCTTTGTCTGGTTTCTTCTTCTTTCTTTCCTTTTCTTCAAATAGATTATTTCTTGTCAATTGTCACTACCACACTCTCTTGCCATTTGGTTGCAGGTTTTGCAACATATAATGGATGGTCTCATGTCCTTTGCCTTCAGGGCTGAAGATCTGCAATGCTCTTTCTTTCGTTGCCTTGTGAGAGAGCTTCTTGCGTGTGCAGTTATGCGACCAGTTCTAAATTTAGCTAATCCAAGGTGGGTTTACTTTACTATTATCGTTGGAATATAATTACTGGTATCTTTTCTCATTTTTTGTTTTACCACAGGTTCATCAACCAGAGGATCGAGGCCATTGTCATGGCAAGGATGAAGAATAGAGGTACTGTTTCAGTGGAAGTGACATCACCATCCAAAAACTTGCCAACAAGGCTACCCCCTGACCATTTTTCAAGGTCTTCAGATCCCTCAGTTACTGGTGTGGAACTAGTCCAGTTAAAAACAAATCAGTCCAAAGCTGCTTCTGGTACACCTGTAACAAATGCTAAGGGGACACTTCTTTCTAAAGATCCATTGCTCTCTATGGAAGCTCAAAGCTCCCGTGCATGGAATTCATTGCCTTCAAACACCCAAAACGGTAGTGAGAAAGGCATTCAGCAACACCGCTCTGGAGGACAGTGGGGAGAGATGTTGGATGTAATTTCTCGCAGGAAGGCTGAAGCCCTTGCCCCGGAACATTTTGAAAATATGTGGGCAAAAGGGAGAAACTATAGAAAGAAGATTGGCGAAGATCATGCCACTGAACAAATTCCACCATGTTTTTCAGAAAGGAACTCTGTTACTGCTGACAATTCAAATACCCTGCCAAAACCGAAACAAAAAATTGCTGCGGGAACAAACAGTTCAAGAGGGGCTAGCACCCGTGCCTTAGAGCATAACAAGGCTTCTCCTGTAGAAAATTCCTCTATCCCTGTGGATCAGAAGCTTCCAGCTCGCTTACTTGCTCCTGGAACAAATGAAACTGATGAGCATAATGTAATGCGTTTGGAGGAAGTTGATTTGGGAAGTAGTTCATATACCTCTGAAGATGATGAAGCTGACACTGCCACTGGTCTTGATTCTCCGGGGACTAAAGTTTGGGATGGCAGGAGTAAGAGAAACTTGTCTGTTCCTGCCATCCATCATCCATTAGAAACTTTTGAAGGTCGTACTGCAAGGAAGACAGGTGAGGGACGTATTCGCAGCCAAGGGCTTCCTGGTGGTCAGTCTGGCAGAAAAAGGGGTAGACTGAGCAGTAGGAAAGTTCATGTCTGGCAGGAGGTCGAGAGAACAAGCTTTTTATCTGGAGATGGACAAGACATACTTGGTAACTTAAAAGATTATGAAAGTGATGAGGCGTCTAGTGATGATTTTGAGGATGAACTCCTCATCAGAGCAAATAGTGGAGCAACTGCTTCATCATCAGCACCCTCTGTTTCTACATCAAAATCCTCTGTCAACTCCCTGCAATCTTCTCCAGTGATGGATTCATTCTTGAAGTTAAGATGTGAGGTACTCTTGAAGCTCTGCTTTTGCTTGTTTGCTTATTAGCCCCAGAGGAAGCGCTTGCAAGGACATTTCCTCTTGCAGGTATTGGGAGCAAATATTGTGAAAAGTGGTTCTAGAGCTTTTGCAGTCTATTCAATTTCTGTTACCGACGTTAACAATAATTCTTGGACCATCAAAAGAAGGTGTGGAGAATTACCTTTGAATTAATGATTCCCCATTTTTTATCAGGTTCCTTAAAGTAATCTCATCAAATCCGATGCTTATTGGACTTATCTTGTGACAATTTCTGACTTTTGTGTGATATCTTCCAACATTGTTGTTAGGTTTCGTCATTTTGAGGAGTTACACCGCCGGCTTAAAGAGTTTGCTGAATATAATCTTCATTTGCCACCCAAGCATTTTCTCTCAACAGGTCTTGACGTGTCTGTTATACGAGAAAGGTGCACGTTACTGGATAAATATTTAAAGGTTAAATATCCTGCTCTATCCTCCTATTCTTGTTAGAGATCAGTACTTAAACTGGTTCATTTTTGTCTTCTTGAGAAGGATTTCATATGATCTAATGTGCATGCAAATATTAGCTTTGTGGTTGATTGGGACATTTCACATTCATCTCCATCGCCTTTGTATTGTAGCCCCATAATTGTTTTCACCAAAGTTTTTGTTCCCCTCTTTTCTTCCAGTCATGTATTTTGCCTCAGTCATGTCACTTGATCTCATTCTTCCATGAGTACCAACAAGTTTGTGTGTATTCTTTTCAGAAGCTGATGCAGCTTCCCACTGTTTCTGGATCAATTGAAGTTTGGGACTTTCTAAGTGTTGACTCTCAGGTTCTGTTTTCTTCAATGTAGAATACTTGTTCTCTGATTTATTCTGTTTCCTTTTTCTTGCTTTCTAAAGCTATTGCTTATTGGTGTTTCTCTATAAAGCAGACTTATTACTTCTCAAACTCCTTTTCTATCATCGAGACCTTGTCAGGTAAGCAACTTCTTTTCTCTTTCAAGTCAATTTGTTGTCATCCCATCTTGTGTAACCTCACGTGTTTTGTGAACTTGCAGTGGACCTTGGTAATAAACCCTCAGAAAAGGACCGAAGGACTTCAAGCTCATTTGCACCTGAAGTTAGTCCCAATTGGCCAGAAACTAGTGTTCCCAAGAAGAAGGAAACTGCTGCACTGACAAAGGATATCCCAGTGGATGGTTTAAGGGCTGTTGCAAAAGGCAAGGCAGTAAATGATAATGGGAATGCCAGTACCGAGGAGACATCTTGCGCAGCTTTTGATGCCTCTTCCGATCCTACCCTTCCTATGGAGGTAGGGACTTGAGTAGTTAATCACAAGGATGATTGTATATTCTGGAGTTGTTTTGATGCATTACATTGATTCCATTGCAGTGGATACCTCCAAATCTAAGTGTCCCTTTATTGGACTTGGTTGATGTCATATTCCAGCTACAAGATGGTGGTTGGATCAGGTGCTGTAGATTACTCTCTCTTTTTGCCTAATTGTATAATGCTACTCTTTCATGATTTTGAACAATGTAGATGCCCAATGCCTGTTTTCATCCAATTACAGGAGGAAGGCCTTCTGGGTGGCTAAACAGGTCTTACAGCTGGGAATGGGTGATGCTTTTGATGATTGGTTGATAGAGAAAATCCAACTTTTGCGGAAAGGTTCAGTGGTTGCATCGGGGATCAAGCGGGTTGAGCAGGTATATGCTTGATCTCTTAGTTTGTTGGTCCACGTAAGCCTTTTATGGATCTTTTAGAGAAGGAGACATGCTGTGCTTTCCATTAAGGGCCCGACTATTTTCTCAGTTTTTTAACAGAATTTTCCATGTTAAGTTTATGAATTATTACTAATTTTCTTGGTGCTAAATGATAGTCGAGATACAAACTTCCATAGTAACTATCTTCTAGGATCTAAGTCCTAGGGTGTCAGCCTTGATATCATCTATTGGCTTTTCTGTTAAGATTTGGTGGTTGTTTTTTGTCACCCTTGTGGGTGTTCTGACTACCTAAGGATACTAGTCGCCATAGTGCTCCTTGTTTTATTATGTTTCACCCTTGAGGGTTTTGCCAGGGAGGGGAGGGCAAGAAACCATCTTCTAGTAAATATACATATATCATGGTGACCTCTCTCTCCCCCTATTAAACAGATACTCTGGCCTGATGGAATTTTCATAACCAAACATCTGAAGCGGCAACGATCATCTCCAACTGCCAATTTATCTCAGGGTTCTCCCAAGACCTTTCATCCCTCAGAACCATGTTCACCTAAACCAGCTGATGAGCAACAGGAGGAAGCAGAACGTCGTGCAAAGTTTGTGTATGAGTTGATGATTGGTAAGTCTTTTCTTTTTCCAGATCATATTCCTGGAGCTTACCGTGCTTCCCTCAAACATTGTATTTCCAATTTGGTAATTTATGAAACTTGATACAACTACAGATAAAGCACCAGCTGCTATTGTTGGTCTTGTCGGCCGCAGGGAGTATGAACAATGCGCAAAGGATCTTTATCTGTTTCTCCAGGTAATTCCTGCTACAAGATGATGTAATGTGCTCTAAATCAAACATAAATCTCTGTCTCTCTCCTCCTGCCTTTCTGCTCACTATCCTGAAGGGAAAGACAAATCTAGTCAAGTTTCCATGTATTTTGACGGCATTTATTCTCTATTCTACTGCTGGTAGAATTTTCTTTCTTGCAACCCATGAACACAAAATGGCTAAATTCATAGCAGCCCAATCACAGTTCCATATCGACTTGAGTTACATTTCGATAAATTGCTCATGGCGTGTGGAAATAACTTGCATTGAATGTTCAACTGTGACTGGGGCCTCAAACTTCCCTGCTATGGGAGAGTTTAGGAATGAATGCTATCATGAAATACTGAACTTTTTGGAGTTAATTATTTTAAATCAATGAGTTGATTATGCAGATTGACTTTGGCAAAGCTTATTCGTATTGATAAAAGCTGTTTTCTTTTATATATGCAGTCATCTGTGTGTCTGAAGCTACTGGCTTATGACCTCCTGGAATTACTTCTTATATCTGCATTCCCAGAACTTGATCACACCTTTAAACAGCTATTTGAAGAGAAAGATAAATTTGGTGAATACAAGGCAAATTAGCGCAACACTATTGTCACTGGCTCAACCTCAGAGGCTGCCTGGAATCTTATTTTTGCTTTTTCAGGTAAATAGCACTTTGAGATTTTTTCCACTTCATCAAAATTACAATTTTTCTTTTTTCCCATTAAATGAGGTTTCAGATTTTGCTTTTAGCCACTTATTGGTTACTTGGAAGAGTTTTTTTATTGTACATCATCATCGGATAACATTACATGTACAGAACAGTACACCGATTGAAAGTCGTAATGATTCATTTGCATTGTGGATAATGTTGATCAAATTTTTTGTGCTCTCTTTCTTCCAACAATTGATTATATCCAAAGTAAACCCATTATCCTTCTGCATACCTCTCGGATTCATTTCATCAGAAACTATCACGTCGAGAATCATGGATTAGCATCTTAAACCGAGCTATTCATAGACCATTGATTGATGAAGCACCCTGCATCCATCAATTTGCCAATGAGCTTGACATGGGGATTCTTTTGCGTCTTCTAGTGAAAGTGCCAGGGTGTTTTGTCATTGTTTTAGGGTTAATTCTCGGACTGTATTTTGCTCCTGTAAAATATCTGGGCGGATAACTTTGTGTATCAAAGCTCGATTATGATGGTCGAAGTATGGTCAAAGCTAATTTCTGACTAATGGTGAATCTTTCACCGTAAGAAATGTACGGCCGTGCAACTGATTTTTGGTAATTTATTATATAATACACATTTCGGATTTTTATTTTTATTTTTTAAAATTCATTCTTTCGGTATGTTTTGTTTTAACAGTACATTGTTTTTACATATGTACACACCATTTCTGAATTTTTTGCTCAAACTGTACATCCCCTTATGCAAATGATGTTAACTTTTCAAATAGTGGTAATATTTGAATAATTTAATATACAAAATAATACAGCCAAACAACTTTTATAGTTTTTTATTTCTATATTTTGTAATATCGTAACTCTTTCTGATGAACATAAGCTATCAATATATTAATAATTGTAATACCTTTTAAATAAATTTATATTTTTGCTTTCAAACGTGTTCTAAACAATTATAAACGTATAATTTTTACCTATTTCGATTAGCTTATTTATGTGAGAAAGTACTATTAAAGACTAGAACAAAAGATATACAGCCCACTTAACTCCTAAAACAATTTGCCTACTGGGTAAAGATAAAACTGAAGCAAAACAAATCTATAGCTGGGGACGTCATTATGTAGACAAGCTAGTATTTTTCTAGCAAGAATTGTTGGCTTCATCTTCTAGCTCGGTTGGAGATTCGAGTTTTGCTAGTTACACCTGAGGTGCAAGCAATTCTCACAATCTGAGGGTGCAATTATTCTCGAATCAAATCTATGGAAGGGTCAAGAGTCGCCAAGTATGATGTATAATGCAACATAAGACGGTCCTGTTATTACCAACTTCTCATTGGAACCCCTCTTGGGCGCCATTTGATAGATCACACCAGTTTAATTGGGGAGCTATTTGCAGGACCCTTCTGGAAGATGAGTTTCAGACTTCTACTAAGCATAGTACCAAAATATTTCATTTCAGCAAAGCAAGTTGTAGTGTCACGCCACTGCCACGGAAACCAACTCCCCCTCCGCAACATAATTTTTGGACCCTATCACAGTTCGTGTTTATAATACAGTCCAATAAGAGATTGTGTCATGCCACTTCGAAATGATCCTTCTTGCGAGGAGACTTTGGACCTGATTGTTGAAAGCGGAATAGATCTGCCTTTCAACTCTCATGACACTTGATACTTTTAAGCCATCTTATGACAATATACAAACAAGAAAAACTAAAGATACAAGTGAAGGGGATATCGAACAATAATACTTTTAAAATTTGTAGCAGCTACATTTTCCAAGAGCCAAAATAACAAAAACAACAGTCCCTGACATCTAATAAACATTGTTCTCAAATGAATCTTCCAAACAAAAAATACCAACTGAATCTAGCAACAGGTAATTAAATACCCTGATAAAGCTCAATGGTAACTCAAAACCTTAAGCAGATGCTGCTGCCGCCTTGTTCTTCGGTGCTGCTTGAGTACCTAAATGACAGGAAATCCATGGATTAGCAATTGCTGGAACACTATGGGAAAAAGAATAAAATAAAATAAAAAAAGACGAGATGATCGAGCATATTGCTGATTAGCAATGGCATTATTACCTTCTCTGAAGCCGGTCTTGAACCTGCGAGGAACATTGCGTAAGTACCTCATCCGACCAGTTCCAGTTGTCTTTCTTCGGATCGCCTTCACACTCCAGTTGTCTGTAAATTTCAAATCAAATCCATAAAGCTCACCAAAAAAGGAACTAAGAATATGCCTATACAGGCAACAGCCAACTCAATGGCACAAACATCGTAAATGATCGTACCTCAACATTTAAAAGACTACCGTTTATAGATGGTTTAATGACTATAGTGCTAAGCAGCCTAATCTCGTGAAAAAGCCAAGGAATTAAAAAAAAAAAAAAAAAAAACTAATCTGTTGCAAAATAAACATCAGCCGATACTTCATCACACACCGAGCTCAAAACAGGAGTAATACACAAACAGATGAACCAGAAAGCAATAATGGTTCCTGCATTAACTAATTATACATTTTGGGATTGGGAGAAGAAAGGCCAGGCTACTAAGTGAGGACCAGACAACCTTATCCAAAGAAAATAATTTCTTCCAAGCACATAGTAACTGAAGTTGTTCTCTTTACACACATTAAAATAAATAAGTACCTTACTCCACATCAAACCAAACAAAGGTCATACTCAAAACCCTAAAACAAACCAAATCTCAGTGAAACACAAAAAAGGAAGCTCACAATACACCAAAAATGAAATAAAATAAAACACAAACCATTCCAAATTAAACTTCTAATGAAACTTAAAACACTCATTTCCTAATACAAGCAAATCAAATATCCATTAAAACCTCACATTACAGAAAACACTAACCCCATTTCAGAATTGAACTTCAATGAAACTCAAAACCCTAGAAAACAATTCAAATCTCCATTAAATCACAAAAAAGAAAGCTCCTTTCCAATAAAAACACGATCCATACTACTCTACATTACATAATAACCAAGAAAGAAAAACTAATCCGTTTCAAATTAGGCCTAAAATGACATGATCTTACACTTTCTCTTGCGAGCGGCAGGGAAACCGCAGGCACCGCAACGGCTCTTCTGAAGGTGGAAGCTTCGGCGGCCACAACGAACGCACAAAGTGTGAGTCTTGTTCCTTCTCTTTCCAAAACTTCCTGTTCCTTTACCCTAATTTTCCAAAAGAAAGAAAATTGATCATCAAAAATACGCGCTTTTGAGTGTCTAAAGCAGTGAAGACGAAGAAACGGATTGGATTTCTTACCATTGGAGTGGGTGGTGTGGAGAAGCAGAAGAAGACTAGGACAAGAAGCGGCGAAGGAAGAGGAGGACTGAGACAGAAGTGTCTTTTAAGGGTTAGGGTATGGTTTGTTTGACCCTTTTTAGGGTTTCGGAAAGTGGTGATGAATGCTGGATAGTTGGCAAGGAAAAAAGGAGTTTGGGCCTAGCCCATCACCCAAGAGGGTATGTTTCTTGGAGTTATTTTTATTTGTTAATTCGAGAATAATTCTTATATATTTGGATACGCACGCTATACCAGAAAACATAAACCGGATGATTCATCTTACATTAATAGAGGTTTGGACCTATATTTAGTTTCATCCAAAAACTAGGATGAAATGGAATCGAGTGGAATTAAGATAAAAATAAATAATAGATTTTTATATTTGAAAATGTTCTAAGTGATTAAATGGAACGGAGTGTGTATATATTATAATTTATTAAAAATACCTTTAATTATTTGAAGTTATAACAACATGAATTAATAATAATTAATTGAAGGAAAAAAAATTATGATTCCATCTTCTCAAATCAAATTCCTCTTTTAAGTAGAAATAGTCAATTCTATAGAATTTCAATTCCATCTTTTGAATGCGTTCCAAATAGAGGAAGAAAAAAAAAATAGAACTAATAATTGTGATTTCATTCATGTCCATTAGCATGTACCAAAAACCTAAAGGCTCCACTATTGCTAACTTACTTCAATAACCAGTGAAGAGTCCCGCTTCCCTTACGTATGGATCCTTGAAAGGTACAGAACCTTTAGAAAACTAAAATGTATTTCCCTTTTTTCTACTTTTTGTAGAAGTTGTACTAATATTCATTTTTTTTTCTTTTGTCATTTTCACCCTTTTGCCTTATCTTAGGTTGGTTTCAGGATTTTCCATTTTTGTAATTATATCTTTTCGTTTTTGTCCTGAAGATTTGTAATGCCTTAAAGCAGTAGAGTCGTAATAGTCTTGTGAAAGTTTTAGAACATGTAATAAAACTTAGATAATTTATATACCATTTACAAGACTAGTAATTTAGTTCACTTAAACATTTACATAACCGACACTAAAGATAATAAGATAATGAGAAAAACTTTATAAAAATCTAGTATGCCTAAGAATTCAGTTATCACTAGGATTTATTAAGATGGAATTGAATTGAATTGGTCTTTTGAGATATCGAAGAAAATTAGAGAAAAAGGGTCCACAATCGAATAAGATTAGTTGACGTGAAGCTACTCAAAGGATATAACTTACCAACAAATACAATACGACTTGACACCTTACTTAATATGACGCATAAGTTGATGTCAAGGTCTATCTACCACTGATCCTGAGTTATTCGGCAAGATTAGATAAGAGTATAGGAAATATGGACTTGGAGAGGGTTGTCTCATAAAAACAGAATATTTAATGTAAAAATGTTGGTTATATCTATAGCTTACAAGAAAAAATGACTATTTATAGTAAATCTTTAGAGCAGTATTGTAAATAATGAAAAGACAAGAAAGTATATATAAAAAGGAAATTCCCAGTACATACCAAAAAAGGTAAAAAGGACAAAAAACTAAAACAAAAAAATAGTACAATATCAAATGAGGTGGATAGGTAGCAGTACAATATTGGTCCCATACAAGTATTCTCTGAGTACAACATGTAAGAGAGGTCAAAATGTTATGGCATTAAAAGGTTAAGAAGAGAGAGAGAGAGATAATGTCATGCCGAGAGAAAACTATTTGGTCGTTTAAGTGAGTCTCTCATTACTCGGTAGAAACTTTTCGGTAGTGCCGGTAGGATTACTCGGCATAAGGTCCTTGATAAGGGAATGGTTGGCATCATCACTACGAGTATACAGATCATCGTACGACAATTAGGGGATCTCAAGGAGTTCAGCCACATTCCTTCGGCGTAAACTTTCTCGTCATTAGTAGGTTACTGAGAGATAATTCGCCGTGTGAGAGATTGGAGTTCTTGGAGCCATACGCAAGTAATAGGGCCATTGGTCGATAGTTTATCAACATCCAACTATTCTCTAGTTTTATAACCTTATTCCTTAGGATCCAATAGCTATTAACCTTAGGGAAGTTACAATACTGCATTCTAGTCAATACTTACAAAAATATCTATAAGGATATCAGCAATTAATCTCTCAATAAGTTAGGATAGAGATATAAGACTACACATCAAGCATAGACAATGTTATTAAATAGTTATTTAAATGTAATACAATAAACCAATGCTAGATTTGAGGAGTTTCAATGCATATACAATAGCTCACAACTAAATCTAAGCTTATGCAATGAAAAGATCCCTCTTCTTCTCGCAACTATCTTCGAGCTGTTGTTTTCACCCTTGCAGCGATCTCTTTTCTTATCACTTAGTTCGATTAAGGATAAACAATAGATCGTTTTAGCTATCATTTATGAAGGGGATAGTATTTGATTGGAGAATCCTAATAATTCCTTAATAGGTTGCAATGCATATCCAATTTAAAGTTTCAAGGTTAATATAGTTAAATCTAGTTTAAGATGATCAAGTAATTTCACTCAATTCAATCAATTGAAATCCAATACAATAAGCTAATAGTTTACATTTAGGCTCAAAAACACACAAGTATGCACACAAGTAAGCTACTTATAAACATAACTAAGTATAACCTTATGCCTTTAAGTACTATAAAACAGTACTTTGAAATACGGTTAAATATTGATTTCAAACTTACCCGAACTTTTCACTTGCTCATTAGGATGTATCTTTATCGCTAGTTCCTATAATATGAATATTGTCTT
The DNA here is from genome assembly GCA_024138015.1 of Lumnitzera littorea. NCBI lineage: Eukaryota > Viridiplantae > Streptophyta > Magnoliopsida > Myrtales > Combretaceae > Lumnitzera > Lumnitzera littorea. The sequence goes on along the minus strand of JAMXBB010000010.1, from coordinate 6,063,252 downwards.
AGTGTTCCTATAATTACTATATATAAACTTTTATTCTATAACTCAGATTATTATCTTTAGTTTAAAGTTCTAATGTACTTAATTATCCAAGTTCTAGGTCTCTTATGATTAGTCTTGCATTTAACTGGTCTCTAATTGATCTTCTGATTTAGTCTTCGATTGAGTTCCTAATTACAATTTAATTCATAGGTCTTAGGTATACCCTCTTACCTATCTTTTGAAGTTTAACTAACTACATTTTAGGTGTATGAAGTTTCTGATTTAGATTCTGATCCACTTCCTAATTTAACTCTATAAACTCAATCTTTAATTTATCATCTAAATTAACCTTTGATCAAAATGTACTCCACATTTTAGCTAATATTTCTACAAATTTAACATATATTCCTACTCCACAGTCAAGGCCAGTAACCAAATACAAATTCTAACCTAAGCCCCTTCTCATACTCATATTTCACAATTTACACTTAATTATTTACCAATTTAAATTAAGAGAATATTCAATTCCTTCCTTCTAACAATTAAGGAAATTAAACAAACAACTTTTACCCCAAAAAATTTCTACTTCTCTTCAGTTAAATGTCTTTAAACCCATTATATTTAGATTATCATATAAGCCACATCAATTTGTCAAGCTAACCATATAAAAATACCTTAACAACTCATTGTTTTATAGAAATCAAAATTTTTCCAAAATTCAATTTTAAAATTTTGACAAACTAATCACATACACGAAAATATAATATGTGGGCATCTTATATTAAAAAATTAACATAGAAACTACATCACTTGATCTTTATAAAATTCAATTGAAAATTGGCGTGCTTGTGCAATTTCTTAAGGAATATATATTTACACTTAAAATTTTGAAAAAATGGTTTGATTTTTGAATTTTACACATAAAATTACTCAAGAAAACAAAAATTCATAATTTTTAAACAAAAGTTAGTATTTTTAATAAATTTTTGAATTTCAAATCAAATTTAGTGACTTTTCGGCATTGGTAGCTCTAGTCACTACTAGCCCCTCCATTGTTGTGGAAAGGCCTTGGCATTGCCTCCATCACCAAGTGGTGATGGGTTTTGTGTTAGATTTTGGTTTTTCAATTGAACTCTATTTTAGTGCTATTTTCTTCGATTTTTCCTAAATTTCCTTCTACTCTCCAGGTGCTCTTTATACTTTTTCTAGATTCCCAAGTGTTTGAAACGGCATTTGATGATGCTCCTTTGAATTTATAAAGAAGGTTCGGTCGTTTTAGTTGGTTGCTATTTTCTAAGGGACAAATGTCACTTATCTTAATAGTTTAGGTGGCCATTTCTTATTTTAATCAAACCTAACTACATGTTGTTGCTATGCCACGTCTCGATATAACTTTCTCTATCCTACCACCTTTTTTTTATGTTTTTTCTAGAAACTTTCTTTTAATTATTTTAATGTATTTTATTGTATATTAAGTATTTTAAGTAATTAAGAGTATTTATATACACGCATATTATTATATTTAATATAAACAACTACTCCTAAATATTATTCACATTATTTATTTTATCTCTAGTGATTAGTTAATTATCGGAACTCGTTTTTTATGTTTTTGATAAAAAAATGAATATTATACTTATATTTTATAAATGTAATATTTATTTTATTTTCTTAAATCCAAACTCTCGCGACTATTTCTACTAATATTCTTAACTTTATCGTAAAATTTGAGTTCGATCAAATAATTTCTATGATCGCTCTAAATTTTACATATCGATTTTGAATTAACCAATTATAAGCTTACTAGCCAATTTTTGTAGGTTCTCACAAGACTTACTATGTATAGTCTCTTTTAGGACATCTTATTTTATATTGGAATGTACAAAATCTTCCTTTCTTACTTGCAAGATTTTTGCTCCATGATAGTTACACTCTATATTAGCTTATGAGTCATATCAAGTTAATATTAAATTGTGTTGTGTTGTTATGGTGAGCCATATTTACAATCAACTACTGTTATTGTTTCATTACTATTTCTTCAATAGTTCGAAGGATCCACCCCTATTTTAAGGTAAGCCCCAAGTGAATCCCATATCGTGGGCATATCACCAATAGTTTAGTTGAATTAGGAATTAAGTTATAGATCTAAGGTAGCTTTTAATATGAATAAGATTTTGATTACTTACTCATCTAAAAAGGATTTTGATCACTTATGGTAGATTTGATTATGTTAATCTTCTCTTTGAGTTTTATGAGATCGTCTAGAGCAATCCATGTACATAGTCACCTTGCTTAATGCTTGTGCATATAGGACTAATATCTACATGAACTTAAAAACATAGAAACTTTAACTTATATGTTGGTTGTGATTATACTTAGACTTAGAGTTAGAGTACTTGGATACTATAAGTGGTTGTTGAGATTGTGTGGATTAGGTACTATTATCTCTATGTATGCATGTTATGGATTGATTGGTGGTCACTTAGAATATGATACACAATTCATTTGCTTGAATGAACTTATAATTGATTGTATTGGTAGCACGTACACCTTTATGAATGATTGTAGTAGATTAGTTGTATTAATGGATAGTCTAATGTAACTCTAGGTGAGACAATTTTGTGTTGGTTTTGGGATAATGTAGAGTACCTACATTATGGATATGTATGTAAAATTGTACATATGCTTTAAAGTCACGACCTACTTCACTTCTTGAGACACTAAGATTATATTGTGTGCTATGTGTAATTGTATTAACAATAGGTGTCTATGTAAACTATATTTACACAAAATGTATGTGTTTTTGTAGTGATTATGTACTAGATTTTGGCTTACTCTTTATAGGACATGCTCTTTATATCCAAGTTTTATGGCTGGTTTTCATTCTTATGATGACATTGAATACAATTATGAGAGTAAGCAAGACCAAGATAGGTTTAATTATTATGATTTTTCTTTTTCTTTTTTTTTTACTAGTTTAGCTAGTATCTACAGCTACAAGTGGGTTGAATGACCCTCTTTTTTAAGTGAGTTTTTATTGACCTTGCTTGAAATAGCCATTTTAGCAATCTTAAGGGCGAAGGTGTCCAATATGAATATTTTTAACAAAAAAAGATTTCATTGATTTTCCTTTTATATAATTTTCTACAATTTTTCATATTTTTTATTTTTTAATAGTTTAGTTTATTAGTATTATACTATTTGTTTAAATTAATTATGTAGATGAATCAAAAGCTGTTGCATATCATATACTAATGGAAGATGTTATGTTATTAAAACAAGTCCTCTTTCACAAACTTTTGTAAATATTAATGACTCAAATTTGAAAAAAATTAAAGGGGTAGAGAGGGTTTAGGATTGAAAATGAGGAAAAAAAAAAGTTCAAACCTTAAAAACTAAAAATGAACTTTTTCTCGAAAGGGGTTAATGAAATTTTGACACAATTCAAAATATTCAAATAACTATTTCAAACATGAATGACTTAATTAAATATTATATCCAATATGAATTTGGAAGCGAGGACAAAAGTAATACCACAAACAAAAAGCTCCTGCTCTATTTCCTTTGTCCTCAGGTAGCCTTAGAGAATTTAGTCATACATGCCTTATCAACATCCAGATGAAACCAAATACAATGTGGTTGTAACTTGTAACCACTTCTCAAGATAGGAACAAAGTGATAAAAAAAACCATGTCTCTAACATACAACAAAGAGCCACAAATGCAACCATATCCATCCAAGAACCCAAACACCACATGTACAAAGAAAATGTAACTAAATTTCAAAACATCTACCACTTCCTTAAGCTTCCACAGTATACTTTTAAGGATGCAGAAGACTCTTGTGCTGTCGCAGGAGCAGGAGCGGATGAAGGGCGGAGATGCTTATAGACAAAACCTGATGAATTATGCAAGGAGGCCTTCTAAGAATAGGATTGTTGGAGATAAGGCAAAGAAAGACGTGATTGGAAGTTCCAATTCCAGGAAGATCCTAGAGAGCAAGAAGCAAAATAGCTTAGTGTTGGCACAGAAGATGAAGGAGTTGGAGTTAATGGATTCAAGTAACATAGAGCATATCCAGGATGTAGAGGAAGCATTGCATTACTACTCGCGACTTACAAGCCCGGATTACCTCCACATTGTGGATACTTTCTTCACAGACATGTTCGCAGATTTCTTCAACCCCAAGTGCCCTGCATCTAGAGTTGGTAGCTCTCATCTACGAGTAGGTTCTGTTTAGTGTAGAGGGAGATATCAGGGAGTTCCTCCCTCCTTGTAACTAACAATAGTTTTTGCAGGATGCTTGAAGATTTCATCGTGTATGCATTTTGACGTCCAGGACGACATGCCTCATGTTACAAGTATGTGAACCTTTACTAGTTATGAGTACAGTAGTTATTTGGATGGCAGCATTTTCCTTTTCCATCTCCTAAGAAACATAGATTTAACAAAATTCAATCATGATCCTATGTAATGTGTGGTTAGTCCAATGAAATAGGATTCCATAAAACTTACAGAAAGATCAATTATTGAACATGCTTCTTTTACTAGATCTATAAATGCCTTTTAAATTAAGATGCAGTATTGGACTCAAATTTAAAACTCAACATCAGCTCAAAAACCTAAAGCTCAACCCCGACCAAACTTAAAATTTTAATCTCAATCTCAACTTGTCATGATACTCTGCAAGTTTGAGCTGTTACTTTGTTGCACAACATAGAGGTACGAATGCACCATATTGAGTCAAACAATATTCAACTCAATAATACTCCATGTATGCTTTAGCATCCTTCAAGGGTGATTTGACTCGATTCATTGGATTATCAAGCCAAACAGAATAAGCTTGAGTTCAGCTCAATCAGCTAGTTGAGCAAGCTCATGTTCATACTTTGCTCGATTATAATTGAAATAAACCGACCAACAAGATAAACAGGATGCCCTGAAAATCTTCCCAGAGCTACCTCATCACCTTGATGTAGGTAACTAACTGCTTCTTGTTCTTCCACATACCCCAACAGGTTTTGGATATTGGAAAAACCATAAGCTAGTCCTTTTCTCCTATGTTGAAACAAATGATGGGTCAATTCTGCTTGTATTTTACAGAGGAATATGTACACCATTATAAGATCAGACCAACTTGGCAGCATAAGCTGTACCTAACAAAATGGAATTGTAACAAATTACACAGAACAAACCAATGATGGTGTGAAACTGACTTCACAACCTCACAGCAACAACTTTGAAGCTTTGCAAATTATTACCCGAATCCAAATTTGGATTTCACAACTGATGCAACTTGCAGATTTAAGCATAAAAAAAAAAATCAGAACGCATCAAAATCACAGCAAATTAGTAAGAAAGCAGCCTCACTTTAATATTACATGAAATAAAACTTATAACAATAAACCATGGAAAAACATGGACAGATGACATTCCAACTCATTATGAATTACAGTTTATACCCGCGAGGCATTACTTGGGAATTATTAGTCCAGACAAGATGACGAAGTGAACATAAAATATTATATACCTATGGAATAAAGGAATACGACTCCAAGATAAACTAATTTTGACACATGACTATATGACAAACACACTCCCAATTCAATTGAGATAAGTGCTCTATAATGAAGTAGACACAAACCATTAAACTTCCCTGCTCGGGAACTGCTCAATTCTATCCTGATTAATATTAATCTCCGCAATTGAATCCTCCAACCCGGAACTGCACTCGGCCAACTCCCTCGGATCGGTGTAATGCCTAACAGCCCTTACAATTGCCCTTGCACGCTTATACGGATCAGGGCAGTTAAAGACATCTGAACTCACAAATAACCCGTCACACCCTAACTGCATCATAAGTGCAGCATCTGCGGGTGTCGTGATACCTCCAGCAGCAAAATGCACGACCGGGAGCCTCCCCATTTGTTTCGTCTGCACGACGAGATCATAAGGGGCGCCAATCCTTTTTGAGAAAGCGAAAACCTCATCCTCATCCATGTTATTCAACAACCTTATTTCTCCCATTACAGACCTAACAGACTTAACCGTTTCAACGATGTTACCGGAACCTGATAGATCACCTTGCGTCCTAATTATCGCGGCGCCTTCCCTAATTCTCCTCAATGCTTCACCTAAATTTCTACATCCACAAATAAATGGGGTCCTGAAATTATGCTTGTTAATAAAATTGTCCTCATCCGCAATTGAAAGCAACTCGCTTTCGTCAATATAATCAACTCCAATTGCTTCCAGAATCTGTGCTTCCACGAAATGGCCGACCCGAGATCGAACAACAATGGGGATCGAGACCGCCCTTTTGATGTCCTTAACGAGAGAAAGATCCGGCATTCTGGAAACACCGTGTGGAGGGTTTGGCTCTGACACAAGGATAGAACAAGCGCCGGCTTCTTCGGCAATCTTAGCTTGGTCTAGGTTTTTTACTTCGACAACGGCTCCGCCGCGGAGCATTTGGACCATCCCCACCTTGATGGAAAATGGGTTTTGCTTGGCATCGGCAATGGCGCTGCCATTATAGAGTGTTACAACGCCGTCCTGAGACATGACAAGTTGTTTGATAAAATGCCTGAATGGAATAAAAGTTAATGGGTCGATCTGGAAATTGGTAGGGTTAATCTGGGTTTAATTGGGTGCTGGAGAAACGAGAGAATGTGGGTTGATGTTATAGAAAAGATGGGAATCTAGGGGGTGTTTGGCTGGTTTTATCGAGAAGGTTCCATGGAAGTTCTGGTGTTTTCTGTGTCTTTCTTATTCCGTGCGTGAAGTGCATGACACGTTGGACGACGTTAATTGGCAGCGTTGCAGTTTCGGATCGCATTTCGTGTCCAATTGTTGATTGTTGAATTTACTTTTTTATCAAATTTGGATCGAATATATTACAAAATTTGATGAAATGGCAATTCGAATCTAACCCGTTGGTATTCATACTATTAATAAAGTTGAAATTATTAATATTTTCATTGTGATTGTATTTTCTATATTGCATGACATGCAGGTTTCATATTTTATATTTATAATCATGTTGTTTTACGGTTTACCTTTTTTCAAAAATTATTATATGGTATGAGAAATTACTGTTTTCGCCCTTATTGAGTTGTTGTTTTTTTTTCCCTCTCTTTTTCTTTTTTCCATTTCAATTTTCATTTTCTTTTTCCGTTTGGATGTTTATGAAGGGTGCTGCGCACTTGGACGTAATATGCGTCGGGGAAAGAGAGCATACTCTGTTGTCTAGTCTTTGGACTTAATTTGAAGATGGAGAGTGGGTTGGTAAGCAAATCGAATGGGTTTGAAAAATAAATAAAATAATTTGAATGAGTTTGAAATCATGTTAAGCTATTGACCGATGCTCCGGTTCCCAAACTGGCCGTTTTTGGTAATCACCGTAGACCCCTTGGTCAAAGAAAATTCATTAGAAATAATCAGGTGAATTGCACTGTTTTTTTTTTTATTTTTATTTTTCAGACATTTCAAAAGAGGATATTCAAGTCTAATCTATTCCATTAAAAAATTAATATTTATATTAATAGATTATAATGATCTTGACATATAAATAGTATTTTAGTAAGGTTAAGTAAAACAAAAATGGTGATTACAACAAAAAAAATATGTTCAAAGTAAATAACAAAATTAATGGATATAAATATAATCATGAGATTTTAATTATCTTTCTCTCCATATAATTGCCATCTTGCTTTTCAATTGTATTCATTAGTTTACTTATTACTTAATGGCCCATTTACTTTAACAAAAATGATAGTTTCATTCCTTACTTATTCCTCGTGAATTGTTTTTACGATGTTCACTTCGTTTTTCAACTCTTAGTTATAATTTCGAATCCTTATTCTACTGAGAATTGCAATTTGAAAAAAAAATACATATATATATACATATGTAATGACTACCCCTATCCCTTCTTAGTTGACTTCATCTTCTCTACTGCTTTAGACATAAACAAGAAATTGAAACTGGAAACTTCTCTTCCTCACTTAACTTCATCTTCTCCACTTCTCTAGCTTAAAAGAATCAAACTTAGAAATTTCTCTCTTTAGCTTGAAAGAATCAAACCCAAAAAGTATAGTAAGGGTACAATAGCCATAAGATTCATTAATGAGCAAATGGTGAAGATTGCAGCTAATGTATGCTATGTAGTGGAGAGGCACTCCGTCACACCAATTGAGGGCCAGGAAGCCATTGCCTTTACTAAAAATAGTGCAAGTGATGGAGGATTTCTTAATGAGGGTGACTACAACTCTATGCTTTGAAAGGAAAAAGGTAGTGGAGGCATGTAATATCTTTAAATATTAGGTGATAAAACTCTAATCATTGAGATATCTTTTAGTGTAACCAGCTTGGAACTTATTGAAACTTTGGATTTAAGCGTGCTTAAACTAAGTCAATCAAATGATGGGTAGCCTTTGGGAAATTGTTGCACCAAGAGAGAAAATCATGTAGTGTTTTATATCAAAGTGAACAATATCTCAATAGAAAGAGTTCTGATTAGGTTGTTAAAGGTGATATTAAAGTAATTCACCAGTCGTAATGATGAAGCCCCTACTTGATGGTGCTCCTAGACTTATATAATAAAACTGACTAAAACGTTAGTTTTGTAAGGGAGTAGATTACAGCACCTCTTAAATACTAGGTGATAGAATTTTAATCATTGAGAGCATTAGGGTATAGACTATGACTGGTGCTCCTGGAATTATATAATGAAACTTACCACAATGTCAATTTTGTAAGGGAGTGAATTACAATACCTTTTAAATACTAGGTGATGGAACTTTAATTATCAAAAGCGTTGAGGTACAAACTATGACTTATGATAAGGATCACGGACCAATCACTCGTTCCCGAGTTCGCCCATATGGTTTACCGAGCTATCCAATGAGAGTTAAGCTTTGAGGAACATTGTATTTTTCATCGTGAACCATTGAGATACTCTACTTTGACCTCTCTTTGTCTCATTAAGAAGATTTCCAAGGTGCTCGACTAGTTACTAAAGGCAAGTACTGAATTTGCATATAGCAAGTTGACATGCATCAAAGTTGATAAGCATGCTAAAGGATGTTCGCCTACTAAACTAACCCTACCCAAGCCTTGAATAGCCAAGTTGCTAAGCATCTGATTCGACGTACTTTACTGAGAATCAGCTTTGCTCGATAAGCAATATCATTAGGACCACAGTTTGGATATTTGACACATGCCTCCTTTTTTTGACATTCGTACTATCATATTTGTACTCGAATATTCATTTTTGTCTATTTGTGACTCTACTCTTGTAATTTTTTTTTTCCTTTTTTAGTCAGAATCATTTTCTAATTTATGTTAACCTAATGCTTACTCTAATTGGGTCATATAAATACTTGAAATACATAACAGCTGCAACAATTAGTGATATTAAATTTTAAACATACTTCCTTTTATGAGTTAAGTAGGGCTTCCTCTCGTTTACTCTTATCTAGTCTATTGTGAGCATAGATTAATGGTAAGTGCCTTTTGGCCACACTTGCGCTTAATATCAAGTACGACCCGAGCTCATATGAAGTGTTGGTGTGTCATATCTAGTTAGTGCACAAAGACCTATGCTCACCCTTCGATTACCATTTATCGTTAGGACTATCTCGGCGTTTGCACCCACTCCTATGGCTCACGTGATATCGATAGTCCTATGTTACCCTTTCCCAGCTATCCATATCATCTTGTGCTTTGGGTATTGTAGATTTGGGATTCGGAAAAGCAAGTAGGAATTGAAGTGGTGATGCTAGCAACATAGGTGCTTTTGGTTGTTATTTGAGATGATAATAATATTGCTAAGGTTAAGGTTAGAGAGAGGGATCAAAGAAGGAATAAGAGGGAGTGATTGAAAAAAGGAGTTTTTAAGTAGTTAGGTTAGGGTTACAATTAGGGCTAAGGAAGAAAATGAGGGCATTGTAGTTATCTAGGTTTTATTATGACTTTATTTTTTAGTTACTTTTTTATCCAATTGGATAGCATAAAAGCAATCACACCTTGATTCTAGTCCTAATGAATTGGAGTGTCATTCTTTTCTGATTCCATTAAATGAAGTACAAATGAAAATTAAAAATGATATCTCTCTTGGTATATGTTTTTGAAGTGTTTTCTTTTTTGGCTTCTCCTTCGAAAATTAATGGTTTGAAATTAAGTGGTTCTACTCTTTGAAGAAAGATCTATAATTATCGTAGTTCCAATTTGAAATCCATTCATAAGCACCTATACTTATGTTATACAATCATGGATCCCGAAGGAAATTGTGATTTCAAATTCAATTCTATTTTCACATTTAAAAGTGTTTTTAGAATATAAAACCTCAATTCCTTAGAATTATTGCTTTTGACTCTAGCTAGAAGTTTAACTCTGTGAAAGAATGAAATCATGATTTTGTTTGACCCCCAATTAATTACACTGACTAAAATTACTTATCTAATCTTCAACTAAATTATAATATATAATAATTAAGACATCTTTGACAAATACTACCATATACATATTTAATTACGTTACATTCCATGGGCATTCCCAAACGTGGGCAATGATTTATCATTTTGATCTTCATTTCATTTCAATCTATTTGAATTTATTCCACTTTGGACCATTCCTATAGACCAAAAGTGACATAAGTTATATATAGATGGGAAAGATTAGCTTAAAAGGATTTCAATAGAATGCAGAGAGCATAACATTATCTTTCTCTTTTGTCGGCTATGTAATAATCAATTTAATAACTTTTATAATCATTGTGATATCCCATAAATCGGCAATCAAGACATGAACATTTGAGTATTAAGAAAAAGTCCTATCCTTATATGATTAGAGTCAATAATTGATCTAGGGCATTCGAAAAAGTAAACCGAGTAAACTAAAAACTTACGAAAAATATGATAATCTTAATTGAGGAGTTCCCGTATACTTGAAAGTCAAAAATATAATAAGATATTAAGAATGCAATCAAAATAGTTAGGATTTACTTTATATGAAACCTTAAAGTCGTATTTAGGGCAATCATGCTTATATTTAAAGCTTTCGAGAAAATATATCTGATTGAACTCAAAATTTGCGACTAAGTTAGAAAAGTTAGTTAAAGCAATTCAATGAAGTTAGATTTAAAAAATAATAACTCAAAATCTCAATTTTATTTTTAAAAGTATAATTATTTAATATAGTATAAAAATAATCAAAACCCCTAAAATCAAACTCAAAATGTGACGAAGACTTAGAGATAAGTTAATTAAGTTATAAAATGAAATAATATAGCATAATATGTTATATGAATATAGACATATTTTTATGAGTATACCTAGTATATATAATAATTATACTCGTAAACTAACTCGAAATTACATAATTATATATAAATATGAGTAACTCATAAAAATAAGTAGGAAATATATCTTAAAAATAAAAGACATGACAGAAACATGGTTATATGCACTTAACTACTCATTACATGTAATATATATATATATANGTAAAAGTTACTTTTAAAACTGGGGTAAGCATAATTTTAGTTTCACTTATAGGGTTCTTGACTTGTAAACTTAGGTTAAAAAGTGATTCTTTCAAAATGCCATTCATTAATATCCATTTTGAAATCGAAGACCATATTTCTTTATAATATTACTAACTATTAACATAATATATATATAAAATAGTAATAATTAACTTAAAAATAATCAAAACCTATCGAAAGGAGTTGGGAATTGCTGGAAATAGGTCATGCCACATCAAGATGGAATTGAGGATGAATAAAAAATGCCTTTTAATATATATGAGGCACCTCATGCTTGGTTATTTGGGAAGAAAAGTAGAAAAAATAAAAAGAAAATAAAAGAAAAATTATGGATGCCTTAAACTATTATTATAAATAGGACTCCTAACATCAGTTACACATTTAGGAACCTAAATTACATAAAGAAAAAATTTAGCAAAAATCGTAGAAAATAGGAAATAAAAAGAAAAAAGAAAAACAGAGCTAGGACCAAACCTAATCTAGCTCCCCAACCTCCACATGATCTGCTGTTGAACCCTTCCATCACCTAGCGGTCCATGCCGTGCCTAAGCTCTCTAACAACCACCCATTCACCATAGGCCATCAAAGCTCCGATGAATAGGTCATTTAATTTTCTTCCTTACTTTTCATTCAATTTAAAAACAATTCAAATGCATATAAAAAATTATGAAAAATTGTATTACTAGGTTATTTCAGATATACTTTCATGTGATATTTTTATTTTTATAAAATTTTGAATATTTTATATATTTGCTGAAATAAATTACTATTCTTCCGATCTTTGAAATGGAAAATACATGTACCAAATGATATTATTTCCAGCTCAAAATTTTTGTATAGAATACATATGATATGTAGTTAATTTTTATGTAGCTCTATTTTTTATTCATATAATTTTAATATTTATTATATTTTTTATCTTAAAAATGGCTAAAATTAGGGAGAAATTATGAATTAAATAATTTTTTATAAAATTAATTGATGAAATTGATGTTCATTGACTTCTAGTAATTTATAATAACATTAGGATATATTGAAAATATTTTTGTGTAAAAAGGATAATATTTGTTTAATTAAATGTAATTTAGAGGTAAAATATAATTATGAGTATATAGGCGATAAACCTGATAGCATAAAACCATATATTGATTAAATTTCCCACATTTTTAGAAATCTATAGAAATTTTCAAAGAATTATTTGGTGATTCGAGTTATTTATCGTGAATTTTAGTAGTAAAATAACATAATCTACTAATTGAGATACGTTTTTAGTAATAATAGGCTAAAATGCGATAAATATCAAAATGAAATCTATACATGTACATACTGGTCAGACTTAGTAAAAATTAATTTTTAACTTATTTAGTGATAATTATATGACTGGGTTATGACATACATGTATTAGGGTTAGATATTACATATATTAGTAAGCTATATTAGTAAATTATATAAAATATAGTCCATTTGCATAAATGAATATAATATAATAATATTTATTATAGGTGTGTATAAATATACTATAAAACAAGAAATACACTTTAAAAGTTATCTCTCAAAATAGAACCTGCAGTACGTATCATCAAGTTTGTATGAACTCAATAATACTACTACTATTAAAATCGGACAATCCTAGGTAATATAACCTATATCTTTATAATATTACGAGAATTTACGTACTACGATAACATTATCATGATTGAAACGTAAATTAACTAATTAAAGGTATATTTCGATATGATCGAAACGATATACTATAAGTAATAGTATAACTATATATATTATCGATACTTAACAACTTAACTTATCTTATATAATAAAACTATATTTCATTATATAAAGAAAATAATTATAAACCTTAGATATATACATTTATATATATAACTTCAGAAGGAAATAAGAGTAGATAGAATCTTAACGTTTTCGTAATTTTCACGAAAACTAAATCTGAGTTTCGTATATATAGGATCTCCCAATGAGCAAAGCGTCGAAGATACAAATATTCCATAGTGTGTGTCGGGACAAGTAAGTAGTGTAAAATCCATAATTAGATATTCAGGATTTGATTCGTAAAATTTAGGGCGATTGAGCAAATTGTTTAATCTAGCTCAAATTTTACAATGAAGTTAGTAAAAGTGATCCTGTAAATTTGAATTCAAAAAAATAAGTAATAAAATTATAGAATATTATAATATCAATTTTAAGTATAATACGTGTTATTTATCGAAAATGCGTAAATTGAATTTTGATAACTAACGAGTCGCTAGAGATAAATTATATGTAAATTAAAAATTATAGAATAACATAAATAATATTTACGAGTATTTACTTGTACTTCATATGCATTTACGTGTATGTGAAAATGTGCGAAATTACCTAAAATGCTAGAAAAATACTAAATAATTAAAGAAAATTATAAAAAAAATCAAAGAAAAATCAGAAAAAAATTAGGGAAGTGGGGAATGATCTAGATCAAGATCGTGGTAGTTAGGGGAAGGAAGAAAAGAAAAAATTAGACTAATTAAATTAACACAACAAAAAAAAAAAAACAATTTTAGAAGAGAACAAAGCTCTTATCAAGTCTAATTGATGCACCAAAAATTCACAAGATCCTTATAAATAGCAAATTTTGGAGTTGTAGAAAATTGAAGAGAACCTACATACCACCACCACTTGGAGCCGAACCATTGACACCACCGTCACCACACTCCAAACCCAATGCCTAAACTAGCTGACATACCTTGGACCACCACTGGTGGTTGGAAATCCAAAAGTCCGATGAGTTTAAATTTTAACTGATTTTGTATAATTTATTAAAATTATTAATTTTATCCAAAAAATTATGAATTTTATTATTCTAATGTTTTATTATATGTAGATTTAGGGAAAAATATTGATTAGGGTTAATTATATCTGTAAATATAGGGTACTTAAAAAATCATGTAAAACCGAACTGTGTTTTAAATTAGAAAAAAATAGGTTTAGAAGTGTAGTTTTGGGCTCAAAATTTTTGTGTAAACTACTTAAGTGATATAGAATAGTGCCACGAAAGCTTTTTTGGAAATTAATTTTTGAATTTTTTAAGTGATTTTTTAGCCCTTAAAATATGTATATAATTGGGGATTTTGGGGTTAATTAGTGATTAATTGAGCAATTACTAATTTAGTATATAATTAGAGATTTTAAGATATTCATATCTGATGTGCTATGATCATTGTCATATTTAGGGTGTTAGATGTAATTTTTAGGAGTATTATATAGTAAATATAGGTAATTTTGATAATATGTGAAATTGGAATTTTGGTAAATATAAAATATTAAGTTAAAATTGATAATATAGTAATGATATTATTATGTATTAAATCTGATACAAAGCTTAAATTTAGGTAATTATATGAAAAATATAAAATTTTCTTATATCGAGAATAAATTCGGTACACTAATAGGGATTAAAGTATATCGAGTAAAATAGAATACTAATTTAGGACCAAAAGTGATAATTAGGATACTTGAGCCTAATGTGATTAATTTCACATTAGTGTTCGGATCACATTTTTAGGATATATGCATAATATTCATAAGTAAAACTGATTTAAAACTTAAATCGGAATCAGATTTGGAACATGCACCCTAAACTAACTTAAGATGAATCAATAATAACTAATATGTATATAGGAAGAATTGAGCTAAATCATAACCTATAATATATATATAATTAAGATATAAATATTAAAGAGCGTATTTATATTATAGAAGATGCGAAAATAAGTCGACTTGCGACGAGTTAAGTGAGCAACTTAAGGATTTTAGGTAAGTTGAGATTAATATGTCGTTGTATTTCGGAATACTAATTATAGTACTCGAAGGCTTGTTAGATAATTGGTTGCTACTTTAAATTGTATTTGTATGATTTGTTTAAGATGACCGAATATCTTAAACCTGATTTAACTAAATATATGACTTGTAAACACAAATTGGACTTGCATCACGACCCACTAGGGAAAAATTGAGGGTTCTCTAGTTAAATACCGACCCTTTCGAAAGGAATAGCGTTGGATAGCATAATTAGTCTCTTCTTCATCCTTAGTCAAACTAAGTTACAGGTGAGAAGGTCGCAGTAAGGGTGAAATCAATGGTTCGAAGGTAGTTGTGAGAGGAGCGATGTCTCTATTGCGTAAGTCTGAATTTAGTCGTAAGCCATTGCATTAATAGAAACTCCTTAACCCGGATTAGAGTGGGTGCAATTTCTTTAATCTTATGATGTACCAGACAAAGTCATGCAATGGTATTTGCTTAAACATACATTGTATCTAACTAATTTGGTTGATAACCCTATTTGTATTTGCTGTATAGTTTTAAGTCTCCACCCCAATATACTAAGCTGTTGATTGTTTACATCCCTATAGATGTTATTGCGAGAGCTAATTAAAAAGTGGCTTATAATTACCCTAAAGCTAGCAATGTTAGATCTTGGGGGAGTGAGAATAATAACCCGAGGAGCAACTACACTTTCAAGTTTAGATTTTATCTTGAAAATTTTTAGTATTAATTTATGTATTACTTAAGTAGATTATGATTAGACTATTAAATCTTGTAAACATATTCAGATTATTTAGTGTAAATATGTATTTTTCATAATTATATAATTAAATAATATGTTTAATTTATGAACCATTTACTTCGGAGCGGTTTAGTCGTGGACGCCTTGTGTAAACCAAGTCTAAGATAGCGGCTATAAGGTCAACTTTTATCCTAGAATGGTTTGCACTGCAAGACTGTAACGATTTTGCTACTTCGAGGCGTAACAAGTGGGATCAATGCTTCACAGTATTTTAGGATATTATTTTAGCATTTCTAAAGATTTTAGTATGTATTTGCTTATGATTACAGTTCGCTGTTTATGTGTCTGCAGTGCTTGTGGTTGAGTTCCAATTTGATGTAATGAGAGCTGAGATCTATGTTATGGTTATTCTGTGAATATTATTATGCTTGAATTGTTTGAGCTTAGTTGATCACCTTAAAAATGAATTAACTCAAACTTAACTTAACTCCTAACTTGATATATATCGTAACCTACAAGGGATAATGACTATGATTCTCAAGCTAAACGCAAACTCCTTTCAATGAGAATAACTGAAATGGTCATTTTCCCACTCTCAGCTAAACTAAGTGACAGGAGAGAAGGTTGCAGCAAGGTTGGGGGCCATAGAGTGAAGGTGGCCATGGGAGGAGGGTGTTCTTCATTGCACAAGTCCCGGTTTGGTTTCAATTCGTAAGTATGCAACATTAATCTCTTCAACTTGGATTAGAGTGGACACAATTTCTATGATCTCACGACAAACCAGATAACATCTTGCGATGGTATTTGCTTGTATATGCATTACATCTAACTAACTTGGTTGAAAACTTTGCTTATGATGTGCTGAATGTATACTTCTGTCTCCACCCCCACTTATTGAGCAAACTATCGCTTATTCCCCCATAATTTGTTTTGCAAGTTTCATATGGATTATAAGTATCTACCCAAAACTAGAGTATTAGCAAACTAGGATGGGAAGTGAGGTATAACAAGGAATGACTAGTTATGGTTCTTAGTATTGGCTTTCTTAATTTTTAAGGAAAACTACACATGACTTCTCAAGGGGCTTGCTAATTTTCAATACTTTAGTTATATATAAAATGATAGGTATCTATGGAATTTACTAGTATTTTTTTGCAAAGTCGAATTTCGAGCTTATTTTTAAAGATTATTCTGTAAGTTTATATCAATTAAGTATCAAATTGGATACTTCAAAGGGGTAAAGTCGAGTACGCTTGGTATAAATTAGGTTTAAAATAACAGCTGTAAAAACAGTTTTTATCTTAGGATGGGGATTGTCGTGACTCTACCTTTTCGATGTGTGACGATCATGATAGTAAAAGAATCAAATTATTTAGTAGTTCGGTATAACCCTTCTTTAGGAAGACATTCGAAAGGATCCTTTTCAACCACTCCTACTATAAATTTGGGTCTCATCATTGAACAAAATTAAAATAGATTTGCAATTTCTAAAAGTGAAATATAATAACAATAGCTATTATTTTCTTTGGTTAAAATAGAAACGAATTAAGACAAACATTACAAAAAATTAAATTATTTGAATACCCTAAAAAATCTTAGCCACAAAACCTAGCTCTAAGCTAACTCAACTACCTTAACTCATGATTAAGATCCTTGTAATTTTTCTTTCCTCAATTTATTTAATGGTTGAGATTGGTTAAATTTTTTATATATATTATGATGTTATTATGATATCATCTTATTTCTTTTAATATTAATAATTGATTATACGTGACATTATCTTAAGGGGTTAAATTAAGGAAAGTTAAGAAAAGATAAATTAAGAGGATTCATTTCTTCATAACCTAAAAACCACATAGTAAACCTGTTCGCCAACTAACGAACTTCTAAACCTAACTCATGCCCTTGGGTGGATGACTAGACCTAAGTTACATGAGAATTGCACAAATGGCCTTAAGTGCATGAGCCCATGTCACATGCTTAACCTATTGGTTTAGATACAAGTTTATATAACTTACTGTCATATAGGTACAGTGTTGCATTTTGCTTACTATGCTTTTCATGGTTCACATGGGTTGCATCATAATGGGCACATTCAAATTAAATATGGGTTGTATATGGAGTTTGTTAGGTATGTTATGGTTTGACATGAGTTGATGGTTTAAGATAGGTTATGGATTGGTAGCACGACATGGGCTATGATTCAATGAGCGTCTGATTGTTCAACATAGATCATGGTTTGTAGGTTTGATGATTGTGTTAAGTAGGTTCATTAGTCATGTAGGTTCATAATCATCTAGGGTTATGTAAGTTGAGAATAAAATTGCTAATGCCTTAGTGAGGCAATTTACTGAAGAATTTTAGTCATTGGTATCAACATTGCCTTCATTTGATTTTACGGATTGATAAAGGGGAGTCACTATCTCCACCTTTAGTTTTCAAAGATGTATTGCTAATGTTGGGTAATGAAATTTTTATTCCATAATAGCGTTCTCTAATTCCTACACTCATTTTAGAATATCATGCAACTTGTATGGGTGAATATGTAGGAGTATTAGAAACTTTTAAAAGATAGAGTGCCGCTTTCTTTTAGAAGGGAATAAGATCATATGTAGAGAATTTTGTGAAGCAATATCATGTATGTCAACAAATAAAATATTTGACTACAAGTCCAGCAAGATTACTTCAACAATTACGTATACCTTAATGAGTTTTTGAGTACATTTCAACGGATTTTATCATTGAATTACCAATTTCTAAAGAGTACTCAATGATGTTAGTTAATGTAGATATATTGATAAAGTATTGTCACTTAGACTACTTACTAGTAGATTATACAACTATTATGGTAGCCAAATTATTTATCGACATCATGGTAATAGTACATGGATTACCCAAGTTGATTGTATCTAATAAGGATAGAGTGTTTTAGAGTCGTTTTTGATAAGAACTCTTTAAACTTAGTGGTACACAACTAAGAATGAGGCATCTTATCATCCTCAAACAGATGGTAAATTGAAGTTCTTAACAAATGCATTAAGCATTATTTACAAGCACTTGTGATGGATAAGCCTAAAGAGTGGTTAAAGTATTTGGCCTTGGTTAAATATTGTTTCAACACCAGCTATCACATAAGTATAGGTGACCTCATTTTAGGCTTTATATAGAAGGGCATTGCCAATTTTATCAAATTATGTTTTAAGGAATTATATTGTAGAAGCATTAGAGTAAGAGTTGCTTAATCGTGATGAGCTCTTAAGAGAATTGAAATGGAATTTACAAAAAGCCTAACAACGAATGGAGACATTGTTACGCCCCGAAGTCGCAGAGTCGCAACAGTCTCGCCGTGTAAACTATTCTATGATAGTAATTAGCCTCATAGTGCCTACCATAGATATAATCTACATAAGGCATCAATGATTCTTCGCTTTGAAGTAAACAGTTCAATTAACAGTTAAACTACAATAATGATAATTATTACAAATTTCTAATAAACATGTCTAATTATATGTAAGTCCACAGAGCTTTCTAGGAAGTTTTACATAAACACAACAGTTCACTAAATTACATAATAACTATCAGTCTTTCATCCTTAACTAGAAGGATATTCTAACTACATACCATTACTAAATAGATTGATCCTTACACCCCCAGCTTCAAAAAGGACTAACCTCTGGGTAATTGTAAGGCGGCATATTCTTTGAAAAGTTCAGAAATCGGACCCGCAAAAGCATCTATAAGGGTATGAGCAACTACAGCTCAGTAAGTTGAATTGGAGACACATAAATGCATACAAGCACAAACAAGATTATCAATCAATTATTTTCATACAATGCAACAATCAAGTGTCATTGCATAACGTAGTTCAGTCCATTATGAAATCAGAGAAATTTCACCCGCTCTAATCCGAGTTGAGGAGTTCCATATTATGTAGCAGCTCACAACTAAACCTAGGCTTGTGCAATGGAAACCTCGCTTCTTTCGTGACTACCTTCGAACCATTGATTTCACCCTCACTGCGACCTCCTCTCCTGTCACTTAGTTCGACTGAGGATGAAGAAGAGACCATTATACAATCCTGCGCTATCCCTTTCGAAGGGGTCGGTATTTGGTTGGAGAATCCTAACGATCCCCTAACCGGTTGCGATGCATGTCATTTTTGGTCATTAAAGTCGAATAGGATTAAATTTCATTTAAGGTTTTCAAATAATTCATACCAATTCACTCATAACACATAATCCATCATATCACAATTTTAGCACGAATTCAGATACGTCAAATACATGCATAAACTACTTACAATCGCAACCATATACAACCTTAAGTCTCCGAGTACCATATAAATAGTACTCTATTACAATAAGTAATAACTCAACTTACTTGAAATTTTTCAATCGCTCGATCTCTTAATCGTAAGCCGATTTGTCTCTAGGTATCCTATAATACAAATAGGTCTTTTTAGTATTTATACTTTAAGGATTCATATTCTAAATTATTATTTAACTCATCTTTTCCATGTACACCTATTATATACTAATAATTCTTTCTACTTTATTTCAAGATTTAGACCCTAAATTAGATTCTAGTTTTGATTCCTAAGTCTTAAATATACTCGAATCCTAATGTGAAATTAATCACATTAAGTTCGAGTATTCAAATATCCTATTGGGTCTTAAGTTAGTATTTTAAACTATTCGGTACATGCTAATCCTAATTGGGGTATCGGATTTATTCCCAATGTAAGAAAATCTTACATTTTTATACATTTACTTAAAATTAAATGTTATTTAAGATTTAGTATTATTTTGATTTCTATTATATTATTATCTAAATAACCCTAATTTTTTAGATTTATTAATTTTCAATTTCACATATTACTAATTTTTTGCATTAACTACCTAATTTCCTAAATAAACTATACTTAATACTCTAAAGGCTAGGATTAGGTTTTTACATCAGAGATTAACATTCCTAAACATCTAATTACTATCTAAATCAGTAATTAGTATCTTAATCACCTAATTAACTCAAAATTACCAAATTTTTCCATCATTTTAGGGCTAAAAATTAACTTAAAATTTTTGAAAATTAATTTTAGAAAAATGGTTTCATAGCACTGTTCTATATCACATAAGCATCCTACAGAAAAAAATTGAACTGTAAACTATACTCCTAAGCCTATTTATTTCTTGTTCTAATCATACTCGATTTTACTCAATTTGTTAAGAACCCTATATTTTCAGATGTGATTAAACTAAATCACTATTTTTCCCTAAATCTACATACAAGAAAACCTCAGAATAACAAGTTTTATAATTTTCTGGACAAAATAAATAATTTTAAGAAATTACACAAAATCAGAGCAATTATGGGACTCACCCGATTCGATGCTTTCTAGCCGACCAAACCCGGTCCAAGTTTGTCGGCCGGCTTAGACGGTGGGTCTAGGGTGGTGGTGGTGGTGGTGGCTCAGTCCCAGATGGTGGTGAGGTGTGGGTTTGGCTCATTAGCTCTATCTGCACAGTTTTCTTTTCTTTTTTTTGTTTTCTAAAATTTCTCTTGAATTTTCGAGTCTCTCTATTTTTCTCTAATTCCTCATTGCCCAAATGAGTTCTGTGAATTTTTCCCCTATTTATAGACGTTTTTGGTAATTAATATGCATTAATTAGATATGACATTGCTCCATTTCCTTAACTTTTGGCTTTTGTGTTGCTTAATTCTAATTGGGTAATTTTTCTTTTTTTGATTCCGACCTGCCACGACCTGATTTGGATCATTCCATACCCTTTTGATTTTTTTTCTGATTTTTCCCTAATTAATTAATAATTTTCTTTAATTATTTACTAAGTTTTGGCCAATTTAAGTAATTTCACGTATTTTTATCTACACGTAAATATATGTGAGGTACATGTAAACGTTCCTAATTATTATTTTGGTCATTCTATAATTTTTAGTATACATATAATTTATCTCTAGTAATTTATTAGTTATTAATTTACACTTTTCGCCTTTTCGGTAATTAATACTTATTATACTTAAAATTTGAAAATTTTATAGTCTCCTATCGTATTACTTATTTTCTTAAATTCAAGTTTACGGGGTCATTTTTACTAATATTTCTCTCTATAGTTTATAATTCAGGTTTGATCGGATCCTTTAACCAATCGCCCTAAACCTTGTATTCTAAATTCAATCCTACGGTCACTTGGCTTAACTTTAAGGCTTACAGACATTAGGTGATCAGAAGAGATCTGATAAAGAATTACAGGTAAGTAGCCAACAAATTATCCTATAAGCTATTCAGGTGATATTATGGTCCATTTTTTTTTTATCATTAAGAGAGTAGAACCTGTTGCTTATAGATTATCTTTACCAGATAGATCTCGAATACATTCAATATTTCATTTTTTTTTTTTGTTAAGGAAAGCCGGGGATAATGGGGAGCAACTTAGATCACTTCTAGCAGAGGCTATCGCAAATCTTCCTATTGTGGAACCTCTTGTTATTCTAGATATTAGATATGTTTACAAATAAGGCACTTAAGCGAACCCATTATTAGTATGGTGGGAGTCACTAGATTTAGAGGATTCAACATGGATCAATATTTTAGAGTTTAAAAGGGGTTATCTCGATGACCTTTGGACAAGGTCAGTCCTCAAAGGAGGGAGGAAAATGTTATCACAAACAAACAACATTTGATACAAGATAAAAGAATGACTAGGGAAGCCCAACAGTTCAAAGATTACATTCATTTTCTAATAAGTTATACAATTACAAATATAAAAAAAAAATGAAAGTAAAAAAAAGGGGGAATACCCATCTTTTCTTGAAAAATAACACCTATACTGTTTAGGAGTTGTTTGGGACTCCAAAGTGAGAAACCCTAGCAATCTTATCTTCTCTTTTGTTGCCTTGTAAACACATCAAACCACAAGAGATTAATATTAGTTAATACATTTGAATACATATATATTTTGATCTATTATGTACTTATATATGAGAACCCCCAGTTTTAGAGTTAAAGAATAGAATTTGACAGAACGTTAAGAAAGGAGTGAAAAAAACATACCTCCATTGTTCTCTCTCTTCTTTGCATATTTTCATGAAAAGGTCATTTTGTTCTTATTGTAGGCCGAACCTTCTTAAGCTAAGCCTATTAACCCCATACTCAATGCTGACCACCATATCGCCCCTAACCTTAATAATGGAACATAGGTGTAGGTAAAGTTTTGATATTTATGCGGAAAGTTAGGGTTTTTAGGATTATCGTTGTTCAACGATTTATTTTGTTGAAGATCTTTATGTGATGATGAACCTATTATATTAGAGAGGGAGAGATGTGGTAGTTGCTGTTCATGAATTTTGAAACTAAAAATTTTGGGGTTAAGATTGAAGAAAAAGGTATTTATGGGTTTTTGTTAAACTCCTTTCATTTCAATCTACAATTAATCATCTTCATCCTCCTATTCTATCATCATTAGCTCCTAATGACCTTTCAAATGACAATTGGAGAGAAAGTTGTCGAGTGCTATCATTCGTCATCACTAGATGTTAACAATGGAGCACAACTTATTGCTAAGAATATAAAACTCCAAAGATATTAATTAAAGCCTAATCAACTATAACATTCCAAAAGCTAGTGGTGTTGTGGCTATTCATCGTAGGGAGAGGGAGGTGTTGATAGAGGTGGTGGACTAATGGTGGTTCCTAGCTAGATGGAGAGGGGAGAAGATTTCTTAAAGTCTTTTTTATTCATTCTTATTTTTTTTAAATTGGTTAAAGTTAACATATTATTTAATTAATTTTTCAAAGTTGATTTATTCAAATAAAGATCATTCACGTGGCAATGAGTTGGATTTAGAGGGTTTTTTTTTTTTAATGTATGAGACAGATGTCATAACATAATTTATTAAAAATGCCACATCATTTAACCATTGTTAATAGAGTTAGCTTGGGTATTAACTTTGACATTGAAAACTTTAATCACGTATTAAAATTAGCACTTAAAAAGTTTAGGTTTTAAATTGCAAAATTCTCTAAAATTCAAATATCAAATACAACATTATCCACATAATTAACTATTAAAAGACACTCATTTACAAGGAAGAGATTCATTGATGCTGTCAATAACCTTACACAGGCCGTCAACAATCTCCTTTTTTTTTTTTTTTCCTAACAAACAACCCCTTAAAAGTTATTAGTCAATAGTGAGCAGCAACCCCTTAAAGTTATTATAACTCACTAGCACCAAGAAGTTCTCATCGTTAGCAGTAAAACCAAACACTAGTTAATTTGGTGCTCATTACAATTAAATCTATCGAAATCCAGTAAAAATCACTTTCCAATAGTTACTAGTTAAAATAGTAATTGCCCTTTAACAGTAAATATGGTCCACCTACGGTACAAAAACCCCGCCTTTAGTAAATAATTATACTCGATGTAGCATTATAACACGATATTTATAACATCCATATGGATAATACTCACTATATATATATATAAGATGTTAAAAATGTATATAGTTATATATGTCATATAACTAAATATATATATCATTTGTCATATAGTATTATATATTATATTGTAACATTATATATAGATAGTACTAACATGANATATATAAGATGTTAAAAATGTATATAGTTATATATGTCATATAACTAAATATATATATCATTTGTCATATAGTATTATATATTATATTGTAACATTATATATAGATAGTACTATAATGTTATATATATAATGTGTTAAATATGTATATAATTATATATGTTATGTAAATAATAATATATTTATATATCATATGTTATATATATATGTATGTATGTGCACACTTAAGCCAAATATTACATTGTAATATTATATATATATATATATGTATGGTGTGACATTATATATGTTGTATTATGACATTGTATATAGTATTATAAGATTATTTATGTATATATAATAAGTCAAATATCTATCTATCTATCTATCTATCTATATATATATATATATATATATTATTATGCCTCATCAGCCTTTTGTCTTTTCCATAATGTCGAAATTATCATTTCATAATTTAATATTTCATGTAATTTACAATATGTGATTTTACAATACATGCTAGTATATTATTTTACTAGGGCTAAATTGTCAACTAACTTAATTTTGACCTTTACACTGGAAATGGCCACTTCTATATGGCATCTTTTTTATTTGTCACCATTATTATTATATTTCTATTGTCAATATTATTATTAATTACAATGATAATTATATTTATTTACAACAAATTTAGTATTAATCTATATTTATTCTCTATTACTTACTACTATTAAGCCAACAAGTATATTAATGTGTGATGGCCCAAAAAGAAAAATGCATATTAATGCTTATTATTATAATTTGACTATGAAGAGACGTTTGTTTTAGGACATTATGGGTAAAAGGAGAAAATTACTTAAAAATCTTATGGTTAAGGAGGAAAAAAAGATAGGTGGTAATTAGTTGAATAAATTACTCCATAAGAAAGTATATTTATATAATGTTTTCGTCTTCTTTTTTTTTTTTTTTTGGTGAATAATGCTTTCATCATATTTCTTTATTGAATTTCACATTTCTAATTTCATTTTATAGGCAAAATCATGTAAGATATTTAACTTAATTATTTTTAACTTTTTTCTGCAGATATATGGCAAGTTTTACAATGAAGCAAATAAATTAGGATTAGCATCATTATTATGCGCTATCATAAAGTTAAATATTCATGTCATTTTGTATTGATATTTTTCAAAAACTTTATTTTAATTCTTTTCATATATATGATCCTTACTTCTGCGTGTAATTTGATGAATACAAGGCAAATGATAATGAGAAAATTTTGTTTATTTTATTAATTAAATACATATAAAGTCAGCATTACATGATATATACTATAATATATGATAGTTGATAATTTTAGTTATAAGTTTTAATGAAGTATTATTGACATAAGATGTACTATAAGTGTATATACATATGTTATTCAATATGTAACATCGTAGTACACTAAAAAATTAGAACAAAACATATATTTAAAATTAATTTTAGATATTAGATTATGAACACAACTATGACAAATGTAAAAATAATACTTTATAATACAAGATAGCACAATAAAAAATATGTCACAAATTGTTTTCTTGATGTTAGATCACGAATATGTCATATACTATGTAATATGAGAAGAATATAATAATGAAGCATTTTTAGAAATTTATTTCTAATGATAATAAATTACATATACAAAATAAAAGGAAAGAAAAAAAGGAAGATATAAAGAAAACAAGGAAATAAAACACTTAAAAGGAAAGCCAATTTCTTTTTTTTTTCCCCTAAAAAAAGGTCATAAGGGAAAAGAAAAGATAAAATATTTAATATGAGAGTTTTTACTTGCTTAATAACGTAAAATACTAATAGTAGGTCGTGAAGCAACTACATCCTAGAATTAGTAGTAGTGCTACATTTATATGACATCCAATCCTACAAATAACCCCATATTTAGATATGACTGATATCACTCTACACTTTTGGAGAACCTATAGTTTTCAGACTAAATCGAAGAAGATGGTGGTTTTGAGTCTATTTTTGGGTTTTTGATCTCGTAAATAATGCTTGAATTCCTCTTAATCTTCCAGCTCTGCCCTTCGGGATGGCAATGTAGACAGTAAAAGCATAAAAAGAACTTAAGTTTTCTAAAGAAATCGGCCTATGTCTGAGAAGGTTTTGCTATGTGATTTTCGCTTGGTCTCTTTCTTGTCTTGTGCTATCTCTTTCTCCCTCTGCACCCAATTTTCCTTTGCGTTTCATCTTACAAGTTTTCATACTCTTTTCCAGAAATTTTCGATAAGAACGTCACCAACTCAAGCAGACGCTCCTCTATTAGGTTGCTCCAATCCATATGAAAAAAAAAAAAAAAAACCCAACAAAACCATTCTATTTCACTCTTTAGTCCTCATCGAGAATAACATAAAAGAAAACAATACATATCATCACCAATGATAGGTTTCTAAAAGAACCTCGCTTGTTGAACCTTTTGTCATCTATTTGCTTTACCATCACTTCATGGAGGGACCCAAATTATTAACTCCATGTTC
Organism: Lumnitzera littorea; assembly: GCA_024138015.1. Classification (NCBI taxonomy): domain Eukaryota; kingdom Viridiplantae; phylum Streptophyta; class Magnoliopsida; order Myrtales; family Combretaceae; genus Lumnitzera; species Lumnitzera littorea. Next base: position 6,036,045 of record JAMXBB010000010.1, on the reverse strand, counting down.
AGTTAGTTAAATGGAATCAAGGAGGGATAGAATTAGCAATATGGATGAGTAGAATAAAAGTGTACTAAAGAGTAAATGTTTATTATGGTGTTTACTTAAATAGAGTGGAATAAAAAATGTATTGTTCACTTGATAGAATTGCACAAGGAATAAGTAATGAATAAAGAAGGAAAAGTCCAAAATACCTTCATTTAAAAATAATAATAAATTAAAATCAAAAGAAAAGATGGAAAAGGATTGATTCACTATTGCCAACTATGGCAACCAAACCATCTTTCTTCTCAATTCAAGCAACAGCCCTTTCCATCTCACTTGAGGAAGCTATTGGCAGGCATCCAATTGATCTCTCTCTCTATCACTCTTTCTCTCTTCTCGTAGCTCGTTATCTGTCGACCACCTTTGCGAGAATCAATTTACCACTGCCAACCTTGGCAACTGGACCATCTTTCTTTTCAATCTAAGCAACGGTTCTCTCCATCTCACTCGAGGAATTTGCGTAGGTACCCAATCGACCTCTCTCTTTATCACTTTTTCTTTCTCCTCCTTATAGCTCATTCTTGTGCATACATTGCTTTACGTAAACACATTTCTTTGTTGTGGTTTGAATGCATGATTCAACATGAGATGAGGCAATGGAAGGTAAAGAAGAGTAGACAAGTTTTTTTAGAGACCAGTAGCTATGGGTTTGATAATTTGTTGAAGGGTAAGGAGTTGTAATTTGTGATTTTGAATGAGGGCAACATTGGAATAAAAGAGATGGTTCAAGAAGGGAATCACAATTCTTTGCTTTTAGTAAAGAATCTAGATGTAGTGAATTAATGGAATAAGCTTTCTTGTTGAATTGAAATTGCAAATGCAAAAAGTTCTTCAACAACGTAATAGAGAAAGTGATAAGTAATAGAGGTAGAATGAGCATTCTATTTAGCCCAAGTGAACACAATATAAGTGAATTTTAGCATGGCAAGGTTTAGATTTGTATGCATGAAAAAACCGAAGAGTAATGTGAGTGGATATAAGATAGGTAAGATATGAAACTCTAACCATATCCAATTTTGTAGTTACAAGTTCGTGGATCTTTGGACTCAAAACCAACCCCCATAGTATAAGCTTACAAGTGTAGAGTACTTAGGGAATTTATAACTTTTTTCTATGTTCCTATAAATTTCGAATTTGCACACCTTTTATTTGGCAAATTCTATTTTATTCTTTTGTATTTCCAAAAGTTTTTTTTTTTCCTTTTTCAAACATTGCATGAACTTAATGTTCTATAGCATTCTTTAATTAGCAACACAGTTAAACGGCAAAGGCATGTGGGTACATACACAAAAAAAAAAAGAAGATACAAGTTCTTTAAAGCTAACAACAAACATTAACTCTTAAAATTATTATTTTTAAGGTTCAATTATTAGCTTTAAGTTTATGGTTTGTATTAGGCTTGATCCATTTCTTTTTTACATTAATACAATATTGTTTTTATTCTTTTAGTAATATAAGTTTTTTTTTTCTTTTTCATTCATACATATCATATTGTTTTATAAACTCTAAAGGATAGATACATAATATCTTAAAACCTATACGATGTATATTTTAGAATACATGTTTCAAGGCAAGTATAAGGTATGGAGACCTTTGTACCTATATCCTATAGCATTCTTTAATTAGCAAAACAATCAAATAGTAAAGGCATCAAGATACATGCAAAAAAAAAAAAAAAAAAAGGAAGAAGATACAAGTTTTTAAAGCTAATAACAAATGTTAACTTTTGAAGTTTAAAATTATTATTTTCAAGTTCCGATCATTAGCTTTAAGTTTATGGTTTGTATTAGGCTTGTTCTATTTCATTTTTACATTAACACAATATTGTTTTTATTCTTTTAGTAATATAAGTTTTCATGTTATTTCATAAATTCTAAAGGAAAGTACTTTAAAACCTATACTTCGTATACTTTAAGATGGTTTCATAGTGAGTATAACTATCATGTGACTCTTAATTCGTACTAAAACTTATCCAATTAAATAAAATAAGGGTATGTGTCCTGTAAAATAGAGTTACCTACTAACTCTTACCAGAATTAAGATTAGGATTTGCGAATGGCTTTGCAATTTTGCAATGGGCATGATTTTTAAAGATTTTCATATTTACTTGTAGAAAAAGTGATTAGAGATGCTGTGAAGACTAGATAAGGCCAACGTTGACTCTGAATCACAAAAACATTATATATATATATATTATATTTATACATATGATTGCATCATTTAGGTCATGTTTTTCTCAAAGATTTATTTACCATATGGACCCCAAAAAGAGAATTTCCTTAAAATTTGATATCTTGATTAATATGCTAATTTGATATTGAAATTGGTTCTTTCGAGTTTTATGTAAGATAGTTGTATTAATGTTCTTTGGTGAGAAATTTGCATTAAATTTAAAAAAAGATTACGTAAACACAGACTAGATAGAAAAAATTACTAAAATACCAAACTTATAACATATCTCAAATAAGATGTGATCTAATGTCACATTTTCTTCGAGATATGATATAGGTATGGTATTTTGGAAATAATTTCTGTCTAGTTTGTATTCATGTATGTTACATCTTGAAGATATGATACACATACTATTACAGATGCAACATCAACATAATTATACTAGTATCATATTTTGGAAGTACGGTTTTAGTATTATTATATAGAGCTATGCAAGTAAGGCGAGTTACATAGACCAACTTGTATAATCAGTAAAAAAAGGGAGTTAGGCTAAAAGAAATTTTGACTCACTTAAATATGGGTTTTTTTTTTAACATGCACACTTAATTTACGAGTCAAAACGAGCAAACCCATTGCAAAGTCAGTAAAAGGAAAAAAAAATTGTAGTGCTATATTCATGCATTTTATTTAGGTACATTTTAGGTTTTAGGATTAATTTTTCACAAATTTAAATTAATATTATATTTCATTTCAAAACATATTCATTCATTGAAATCTAAACAATGCTATATAATATACTCATATCCAATCAACCATAATTAAATTGTTCAATATATTATACAGTAATAATGTATTTATTGTTAACTATTTGTAATAGGAAATAATAAATATAATATATGGTTATCATATATACTAACTATATAGAATATTGAAAATAACTATATAATGAAGTTGATCATTATATTAATATCGTAGTATATATGATCGTTGTTGTTATGTAAAGCTAATTATAATATGGTTTGATATGTTATTAAATAAGTCTAAGAAACAATTTATTTCTTTTGTTCTTTTATCTTTAGGTTTGATTTTTATGAAATATATAAACATCGATGCGAATGTTTGTATGTATATTACAAATATATTTTCGTAGAAAGACTATAACTTTATTTTTCTAAAGTGAAATAAAAATTAAATGTTATAGTAAATTAAAGCTAAATATAAATATTAGAACTGATAAAATTGTGAATCGTGATTTATAATTTGTGAATATTCTATATAATGCATTCATAGGAATGAAGAACAATATAATTCGTAGGTTGGCTCACTTAACCTACTAGCTCGCTGTAAGGTAGTTTGGATTGAAAATTCCAACCCACATTTGCAAAGGAGCCAACCTGCAAGCTAACGTCGGGGTGGATTTGGTCCGCTTGCAAAGTTTTACCATTATACTACTCTTACGTCTCAAGACACTATTTATATTTTATCTTACCTAGATATTTCTCTAACTTTATTCATATATCATTAACTAGAGAAACCTGTATGAAATTCATTTTATAACTCATAGGAGCTTGAACTGTATTTTTCATCCTCATTTAATCATTAAACATATCAAATTTAACTTTTTAATCTAAAGATCTCCAATTGTATTTCTTATCCTCATTAATCATTAAACACTATAATTTTATTTGTTCTATGAATTCAATTAATTAATTACAACAATGTTGATAAGTAACTAATGAATATGAGATATGAACAAATGTTTTTTTATCATATATAAATAAAATTTCTATCTAATTTTATATAAAATCATTTATCATATATCTATCTACGCCACCTCTTGTATTTTCTCGTATTATCTTTAACTTGTGATGATCCATTGATCCTTGGACATCCATTGAGATTTATCATTCTTCGATCAACAATATATTATTGAATTGAATTAGTAATTCTAATATTATACAAATTCAAATTAGGTTGGTAAGCAAATAATTGTGTTACTTAAGAAATACTTGTGTGATTGCCTCTCACATATCTAATGGTGTTGGACGTGTCAATCTCATGGGAGCAAGTGGAGTGAAAACGAACGATGAGGATACAAGTACATTCGATATGAACAGCTCAAATGATGGGGTGTCACACATAGTACGATATGCTAAAGTGTGTATTGGTAGATCTATGTAGGTAGATCAATCATAGGAGGATCAGCCTAAGGCTAAGCCATTGTTACAATAGGTGTTAGTTATCATGATGTAGTCTTTCTTATTAGCAGGGGTATTAATCCTCGTCGATCCTTGGTTCATAATCGGGCATGTAATGAACATGTTTTGAGCTAACTGCATGTCTAATGCTTTGTGGTCACTCGTTTCTCGCTTGTTCCAATCCTTCAGATTTGATTTTACACTACGTATGAAATTCCATTCCAACCCTCACTAGCTAGTCGCTTGTTGGAGTATTAGTAGTAAGAGGATCCGCAAAATGATCAATAGGATCTATATCTGCTAGAAGACTACGAGATTTATTATTAACTCTGGCTATTGATCTTGAGCTCAAGTTTGATCTCGTCCTCAACCACTATCTTTGGTTGGATGGCTTTCGGGCTGCTACTCCTACTGAACTGGATCACCTAGCTTAATACCTCTATATGCTCTAATGTATGCCTGCCTGTGGTAGCTAAAGCATAGATCTTCTATATATTTATAGTACCCTTTATCCATGTGCATGTGTCTGACTACATTATTATAATATAATCGAGCTAGTTATTATTAAAACAATATGAATTTCAAGATATATTTGATGATTCTAAAAAGAAAACTTACCAATTTAGCCAAAATACTCCCAATCAATTGATATCCCCATGTCACTTTGTAATGCTAGTTGAAGTAGTTGACAAAGATCATATCAAGTAGATGATCATTGTGCAAGATTTGAACTAGTCTCTACCCGTTGTCTTACCACTAGGTGATGTATCTAGCATTCTTCCTAGCTCCGTCTTCTTCTGACTTTCCTCAAAAATCCATCTTATCCATTGCAATTTTCAAGGTCTGTTGTACTCCCTCTAACTGCCTCATGACTCTATCTGGCTATTGTATTTTCAATATTTATTACACATAAGTTATGCTGAAAAAAAAAAAAAAAAACAGAAGCTATGACGTTCAAAACAATAAAAAAAAAGGAAAAGTAACTTATGCTGCATTCAAATCTTATACTTGACTTTTGATTTAACACTCACGTAGCATAACAATAATAATAATTTATTATATTTTATTTCTTACTTCTCTTCTACTTCTCTATATCCTGTATCTACTATTTGTCTCTTCACATTCTGATATTGAATCTTGACAATAAACGTAACACACAAACACCATCCTTTTCAGACGCCATCAATCTCACTCGTCTCATTTTCCATTGAATCGTTTGACCAATTCTTTATCTGATGTTCTCAACTCTGTCGGTTGATGTCTCCATATTGGATCTACTGGCATAGGTACTTCTTCTCTCTCTAAATTTAAAAAAATAAAAATACTTTTATTTTTATTATTTACTTCAATGTATACAAATATTTGTTTTTGATGAATTCTTTTATTTGTTATTTATTTTTTGCGTTTTTGGGTTGGATTGAAATGAAGATTTTCATGAAATGTTCATGTTGTTTTCACTTTCCATCAACAGGTTTCAACTTTATTGTGGATTTGTTAGACGCCTTATATACTGGAGATACTAAATTCGTCACTTGACATATGCCATGAGGAAAGAGATACATGATTAGCCTAAGTCCTCATGATTTGCTTCCACATGGTAAAAATGCATTAGCCGAATAAATGAGACGGTTCAGAATAGTACAAAAAATCCCGAAAAATTGCAATATAGATCCAAAAAATACACATAACATGGATCTTTGGGGAAGTCGAAAGAAAGTTGGGTCAGGAAGAATGCCAAATCAGGAAGAATGTTGAATACATCGTCTAGTGGTAGGATAAGAGGTATTCTACCTAATATGATCTCTGCGGACTATTTCCACTAGTATTATAGAGTAACATTGAGATATATTAGTTGATTACAAACACTTTTAACTATATTGTTAAGTTTTTTATTCCAAACCATGAAATTTCTTGAAATTCATATTGTATTAATGGCAACTAGCTCTTACATTATAACAATGCAATTGAATGAATTCACAAAGATAGAGAGGACTGTAGATATGCAAGGGATCCATATTTTAGTTGTTGTAGGTAGACATACAATTTAAGATAGGTAGGTATTAGGCTGGATGATCTAACTTAATAGGAGCAACAACCTAAGAGCCATCTAACCCAAAAGAGTTGTCGAGCTTAATAGGAGCAACAACCTAAGAGATCGAGGTTAAGCTTGAGACTAACATCCATAGTTAGTAGACAAATCTACTAGTCCTCCAACAGATTATAAATGTTCCTATGCGAATCCTCCTACTGCTCATGTTCCTACTACTAGTCCAACATTTGATATCCTTACTAATCCTACAGTTGATATCCTTACAATAGATCTATTGATACATGCTCTAGAAGATTGTATTGTATACAACACGCTATCATTTGAGTTGTTTATACTAGATGAACCTGTATCCTCATCATTCGTTATCACTCTAATTACTCTCATGAGATCGACATGTCCAATACTAGTAAATCTTGGAAAGGCATTCATATAAATATTTCTTATATAATACAATATTTGCTTATCAACTTAATTATAATTTGTATAATATTTGAATTACTAATTTAATTCAATTATATATTGTAGATTGAACCCCAATAAATCTCAATGAATGTTTAAGGATCAATAGATACATCATAAGTTAAAAATAGTACGAGAAAATAAAAAATGACCTATAAGTAGCTATAGGATACATGATTTTATATAATATTACATAAAAATTTGACTTATATATAATAAAAAATATATGTAGAATGTATAGTTATTATTCATTACTAATGATATGTGTATTTCATTTGTTCATATCTCATACTCATTAGTTACTTAACTTATCAATGTTATGATTAATTAATTGAATTCATAAAATAAATGAAATTACTGTTTATTGATTAATATGGATAAGAAATTCAGATGGATATCTATAGATTAAAATGTTAAAATTGATATGTTTAATGATTAAATGAGAACGAAAACTCCAGTTGCAGCTCCTTTAAGCTATAAAATGAATTTCATACAATTTTCTTGACTAAAGATATATGAACAAAGTTAGAAAAACATCTTGATAGGATAAAACATAAATCATGTCTTAAAGGCGTGAGTAGTATAATAATACCAAAGTTGCATTTCCAAAACGCAATATTAATACAATTTTATGAATGTCACGTAATGGGTTAGTATAATTGTACTTGTGTTGCATTTTCAAAATTATGACATACATACAATTTTCCATGTCGCATCTTCAAATTCAAAATGCAATAGACACAATATTGTAGTAACTTTTTTCACCTAGTTTGTATTTGTATTTTTTTTTTAATTATAATGGTAAACAAGCAAATTTTTCGACAATACTCAATAAGCGAATTATCAAAAAAGGATAATTTCAAGAATGCACATGTCCTTTCAATTTGTTTAGTTCCACATGATGGAAATTTTACAAGGGAGACATTTTTTTCATGAAAGGAGTGCTTATGAGCTTGTTTATGCTGATAATCACCACGTTAGGGTTTCAAGACTTCGGTTGGTCCTACAATACATATAGAAAGCTAATTGCCCCTTAGCATCAACATATCACAACTTTTTTATTGTAACAAAGAATTTATCAGGCTTATTACAACATTGCTGTTCTTATAAGGATGTATAGCAGTGTTGATGCTTGAGCCACCTTGCAGTTCATCCCTTCAGATCGAACCCAAAATTACGTTTGAATTTTTATTATTCTGTAATGAACCGGTTCCGTTCAAGAAATTTTGAAGAACCATGAAAGTCCAATTCATTCCAGTTTAACCACAAGTAAATATGTGAAAAAGAACTTACCTTCAAAGCCATTTAAATCTCATTAAGTTCTTTCCCAATTTAACAGCACCCACAAGCACTGTAACTGTATAGAGGAGAATCCAACCACCATTTAATGCAGCAAGGAGATTCAAATGCGCCTTGTCAACTAACTTTAATGATGAAAATATTAACTAAAGTTTTGACTATATAAGACACCTGCAGAAGCAGCTTAGCGAAAAAAATTTCAATTTACTTTCGGGTGCTTTTGGAATTGGTTTGGATCATCCATTTGAACTGAACCGACGAATATTCCGATACCAAATCAGGAAAAAGAAAATGGTGGTTCCACGCCTCATGACCCGCTCTGACCATGCCAATGTCGTTTGCAGATCAGCTTGATCCCATGGCAATCACTAGACACAGATCCTGATAGAAAATAATGTTGACCATAGAATTAGAAAAAATATTACAGAATGAAGCAGAGTACAAGAAACGTTTCAAAAATCAGCTTTGCAACCAAGGAGATTTGGATGATGTACTGTACCTAGAAATCAACGTTCAGGTGTTGAAATTTTCACCATGTGACTTTGGCTGCAGATAAAAGAAGAAAATAGATGTATATAAAACATATGGATCCAGCAATAGAATTTCTGTAAAAAAACTTCAGCAGCCGAAGTATAGCAAAAAATCAATCCTAAAGACATCAAATACAAACTAAGCTTAGAAGCTTCTCAACATGGCTATAATTCACTTCTTTGATGTGCCATGACTTAGTATTGAGAACCCTTAAAAAGATTTCTTTTCTCAGAAGAGATGAGTTGTATGCTTGTACGACATGCAGCTAAGTACAGAAGTACAGTTGACATGATAGGATATTTTCAAACTTTCATCTCTCTGTTATGTCTTGGGTTCTTAATTAGAGTAAAGATATGAACATAAAAGGATTAGGGCTAAAAGACGGAAATTTTATTGATGAATGAAGGAATTTGTTACAAAAGTTGCTAAAGAAGACAACCTGAAGAGCTAAAGCTCACCCTGAGCATACTTGCTCCCATTCTCTCCAAAAGAACCTACCAAATGTGCCCTAATTCTCTAATTCACATTTGGCCTAATTATCGGAAACATCTACCTGCTAACACTAACTACACAAAGAGAAACTTTAACTACTAACTGCACACTTATTATTATTGTTGGTAAGAGTCATAAGACTCTTTTCGGGGGAAAAAACAATGGCATAACACCAGAGACATATTGGAATGGAACTACATCCACTATGCAAGCAGAGAACAAACCTTACAAAAAGAAGAGAGCAACAGAAAAGGTGGTGCAAACAAGGGTGTTTTTTGCCAAACAGTTTTCAAGGCTGCTGTATTCAAGTACTTCACCCCTTTACATATGATAGAACTACCCTATCAATAGACTAATTAGTGTATAATAAAAAATAAATAATAAATAATTAAAAAAAAAAACTATTACTTCTACTAAGCACAATTTGATTACAACATTAGATCTAGCTGGCTATTAAACTTCTTGATTTGGGGACTAAAAAATCCAAATTCATGTATTTAGAATGAATAAACAATAATACCCAAAAGGAAGGAATAGCATATGAGAACAATGATTGATGAGAATCTAAAAGCAGCTTAGAAGCATGATAAACAAAGTGAAGTATTGATTCACTATAATTGAAATGACTACACACAAAAGAATGGGGTGGCACACCACATATTCCCATCCATGTCTCTCAGCAAATGCTTTTGCTGCTACATCACTGTTAGAACCGAGAGCAGAATCACCAATATTAGCATACAAGTCCCTAGTGGACCCTGTACATCCAACCAATTGATGGATTCTCCAACCTGAAAATGCCATAAAGAATGCATGAGGTATCATCTACAATGTTATACAGTGCTTCTTTTTTACTCTTCTTTTTTCTTTTTTCCTTTTCTTTTCTTTGTGTGTGTATGTGTGATTACAAAATTTTGCAACTACACTAATCAAAATTATAGATTAGATTTATTTGAGAGGAATCGTTCAGCATAATTTTATCAATTTCCATACAGTCACACACTGAAAAGATAATTCACCAATAGCATGAGAGTAACACAATGATTTTCCTGTGAAACTAATTAGTTGAAAGAACAAATGGGAGCATTCTGCTGAAGTTAACTGATTCTCAATTGAGAACCTGTTTCCATGAACATCGCCCCCAATTGTTACATACCATTTTTCAAACCCCAACATACTCACCACGAATAAACTGCTCAGGTGAATTAAGCGTTGCAATTTTTCCAATCACAGACAGTGAATAAAATTGGGCAACACCATAGACAGACATATATATATATATATAACCAGACACAGAGAGCTACAGACACAGGATTACATAAAATCTCCATGCAAAATATAAAAGAATGTATAGATTAATACCCATATTAAGCAGCTGATTACAGTAGTAGAACATTTGAGATGGGAGAACGTACTAATGGGTTGACAGAAAGTTGAGTTTCCACCCATTACCATCAATATACACACTAGTAACCAGAAATTTACACTTGCTTCTGACCCAATTGAAATGGAAACAATATACCGTCCTCCTGCCTTCTTTCTTTCCAGATCTCTAATATTTCATCTGCTGAAGGAATCTTATCTCCGAAGACTTCAGCTTCATCAAACGTCTCATGAAGTTTGAATTCATCGACTTCTTTTAAGCTTCCATCCAAATTAAAGCTCAAAAGAATCTTATCCCTATCCACATTTTGACTATCTGTTAATCCACCAAGAGCATATTCTTCATCAGAGAGGAGGTTTAATCTATCAACCTTCAACTGACAATCACCTTGTACATGACTACCCAAATCATCAGCAGGGAAGGATGATGAACCAGTGTGGTTAACATTTTGAGTCGTATCCCAACTAAGGTTCTCGCATAGCATACTTGTAGAAGCTTTTCTCTGAAAGAGCTCTTGGTCACTATCCATTTGCTGGTATTGACCTTGATTCAGACCAGTTGTATCACAATTTAGAGTTTTTGATGAATTCAAGATTTCCCTTGACAACTGATTTTCATTGAGAAAGCACAATGAGCTCAACAAGTTTTTGACTGTGGGTTCATTCACTACATTACAATTGCTAAGAGCCACCGATAAATTCTGCAAACAATCCTTATTAATCTTCCCAACATAGTTCACAAATAGGTCTATCCACTGCTTTTCACTAACTTGAAAAGATGCATGAGCCGTCGCACTAACAAGATTGACTGCTCTTTCATACTGATGCTGAACTGTGGCTTGAGAAACCATTTCAACAAAGATTGGAGGATGAGGAATATCACCAGCTTCCAGGATTGCATCAAATGCATGTTCAAGGAGATAACCCTGCATTAACATAAGCAGAAGTTTTGTCAGCTAACTAAGAAAGCAAACTCAGCTCCCCAAAAGAGAGGTTAGAGAATACCCACAGATACATAAATACTGCCACCATATTATTAACCAAAAGCAATAACAAATCCAATGGTCCGTTGGGCAGCTAAGGATCCCAATACTTGGGTTGTAAAGAGCCAAATATAAATATTATACTGGTATACGTTCTTAAGGTAGTATTTTCCATCAAGATAGTTTGATGCCAGTATAAAATCAACCCAAAGGTTCTGTAGCATCAAGATGCAACTCATACATTCCTTTGAAAGAAAATAGACAGAAAGCTGACCTTTCCCGCTCTAGAAGCGGCAACGAGTAGTGTTCCATGCTTACTTTGATCCAGCTGATATCCAGAGAGTATCATTTCCTTGTAAAGGTATTCAAAATACTCCCACTGAAGAGCAACAGCAGATGCATCAAGCATTATGCTGTATGTGTAACCATCTGGAACAACCAATGTGGATGAAATTTTGCCATTATTATTAGTTCTCAAATGGAATGTGCCTCCTTTAAGTTCTTCAAAAAGTTCTCTAGCTTTGGAGAACATATCATTTCGGCCATAAACTTTTAGCATGGCATTAATGGTCCCTATATTAGGGGGCGATAATCCTTCCAGGAAATTGAAAATAGATATGCAATTGTCAATGTGACCACCTTCCATGGAGGATATTATCAGGCCCGTGAATGTAACCCCTAATGGTTTAGCTTCAGGAATTTTTCTAAGCTTCTCAACCTGCATAAACATATTAATCGTGAACTCTCAATAATGTAAAATAAAGAAATAACAGGAGAAAGCGGATAAGATATAGGGGTGCCACAAGCAAAAGCTATCTCAAAGAAATGGTGTTGTGACCAATTTCACAAATCCAATGACATTAGGACGCCTGGTGTACCCAAACCTAAGATTATACCCCACCTCAAGCATAGCTTCTTGCCATCTTCCCTTGTTGCAGAGGCAACAAGCTAATTCATAATATACACAGGCTTTACCAACAATGCCCCTGCGCTCCATGTCCCTGACAGCTTCTACTGCCTCATCAACTTTGCCTTCCTCCCAAAAGGTCTGGATAAGAACTAGAATGTAGAAAAGGAGAACTTGTAAACAATCCAAAACCAATTATATAAAATAATGATGGATGAGCAAAAGTAACTACCTCGATATGTAATGGCTCTAGGGGCTTCACCACTTCTTTTCATCTTTTTGAAGAACTCATGGACAAGATCATACTTGCCAGAATGAAGCATTACCTTTCAACAAGCATTTGAAAGGATTTCCTGTAAGTTACATGCATTTACTACAGTTCTCTCTCATCCCTCCCCACCAAAAAACCCCAAACAGTTCTTAAATACTACATGGAATCCATACACAACATCGCAGACTCTTCTATTTGTAAACTTAAATACCACATTAAGTTCTCTCTCTCTCTCTCTCTCTTTTCATTTTTCATTTTACCACATAGGATATCAAATTTACCTCCATTGCTAGTCCATATGTTGCACCATTGGGTTTCAGTCCATTCTTTCTCAGCTGCTCAAACACCCAGAACACGCTCTTCCACTGCTGAGATGGAATAGAGGCATTCAATACCTGAATGAGTTAAGAAAGAGGAGGTGAAATTAAAAAGTCATATAAGTAAAGCATGGATTCTGGAAATAAACCACAGGGCTTCTCTTACAGCATTATATACAACTAAATCAGGATGAAGAACTGGGTCCCAGTTTTTGCGGCGTGCATTTTTTATCTTTTTAGAAGGCTTCTCCCTCATGACCTCAATAATATTAATCAATTCTTTTACAAGACCACTTTGACCAAGTGTAACAGCGATGCTGCGGTATGTAGCCATATCTGGATACAAATAGTAGTCCTCCTGCACCACATATTTTGTCATCAACTTTCTTGTACAACCATGGAAACAAGCAACTAATGAAGAATATCATGCGATACTAACAAAAGAAGCAGAATATTACTTGCATCTGATAGAAAACTTGGATAGCCTCGTGGGGCCTCCTGGCTTTCCCAAGAACTGTCAAGAGCTTCGTGTACACAAACCTGCAATAAATAATATTATCAGTGCAGTAAAATTATGCACTTCCTAAAATTTTCAAAGTCACAGTGAATTGACTGCCAAAATCCAAAAAGGCACAAGTCTATGAAACTGAAATTTTTCTGTCAAACAACATACACTTGTATTACCCCAATAAAGCATCAAAGCGACAATGCTTACCTGCTTTTCCAATGTCTACGTTCTTTATCACTGTACACCCATTCCACAACTGAAAGTGCTTGTTTCCAATGCCAGTTATCGCCTAATCCTTGGATTATCTTAAGCAACTGTGCCTCAGTAAATTGTAGTCCTGAAAGCTTCATCATTCTAGAGAACTTCCAATCTCTCCTATCAATCTCTTTAGCACCTAACCTACATAAGTAGATCACCACACTCATATAAAAGATCTCTTTTAGGTGCCATAGTTTGGGAATTGGAATTTATTTTTATCCACAGCTCAAGTAATTCCAAGTATGTTGAAAATAAAACATCCATTGCCAATGTTTAACAAGTAGGACTTGTAAAAGGGGGGAATTTGTGCTAAAGTTATGTCATGCATTTACATATGCGACTGGAAGAAGAAGGAGAAGAAAAGAAACGGAAAAGGTCTATTGAAAATCCCCAAAGAGGGATATATACAAGTGAAGTCCTAAACCCTTGTAGCAATTTGCAATTTACTTTCAAACTTTCTCAAGCATTTCTTCGTTTAAATCTATTTTGAAACCTTCCAATTCGGTTTCATGGGAGCTTCATATGGTGTTCTCTATCCATTTTCACTGAAGCCAACTTTTTTCAATTGCTACGATAAGTGTTGCATCATGTTTGCAGAACAGAGGGAGAACACTAAATCACAACTTATCAAAACTTTTTCAAAGACTTAGGAACCAACTTTCGAAACTAAATCACAACTTTTCATAGAAGTTTAATAGTTCAAGTTTCAAACAAGTAGTTGTTTTGACGTATACGGTATCCACTTACGCTTCCCGTCCTCCAAATCCCAATAATCCCATTCTCAAAAGAACATCACACCAACATCAAGTGGAAATCGAGAATGGAAGGAAACAGCATATCCGAAACATCGACAAGATCAAATCTTTGGCACAAACAGTACCACATAATCCAAAACAAATTACCACAACAAAAGACTTAACAGAAACAACTACGAACCTTGCAACAAGAAACTTAATTTCCTCATCCTCAGTCCGTCTCCTCTTCCTAAAAACGTCCTTAAACCCTTCATTTTCCACTAAATCACCCTCCAACTCGACATCATCATCATCCAAAAGCCACTTCAAATTCACTTCCTCGTCTCGACTTCTTTCCTCAAACAACTTACGCAACTCCTCCAAACTCTCTCTCCTCAACTTCCCACCCTCATACTCTCCTCCTCCATCAACCCCACTTGCGAGCTCTCTTAACTTCACCCTCTCGACACTCTCCCAAGGCCCACCAGTGAACCCAAAACCACCGCCACTCTTTTGGTTTCTCTCTCTGAGGAGATTATTGAAGTGTTTGTATTCGTTCTTGAGGGTTTGGAAATGGGTTTCCTCGGAAAGTTGTTGCTGTTGGGAAGGAGTGAGGGATGGGCTTTGGGATTTCTTTTTGTTTTGTTTTCGGTTGTGTTTTTGAAGTTGTTTTTTGCGGAGAATGTGGATGATCTTGGGAGTTGGGTTGACTCCATGTTTAAGGAGGTGCTGTTTTATCTTCTCAGTGTCTGGTTGGAATTTGGGAATGGAAGGAGTAGGGTTTGAAGTTAGTGGTGAGGCTTCCATTGTTGTTGCTGTTGTTCTGCTGGAGTTTTGCAACGTAGGAGATAATACGGACCGCAACGGGAAATATGAATTACCGGTATATCAAATTTCGACCCATTCACTCCACTTTTGCATTTTTATTTAGCCGGGGGGAAAAAGGGGTGGTCTCCTTTCTTTCTTTCTTTTATTTTTTTCACAACATTTTTCCTGCATAATTGTCACAATCAAAACTTATAATCAATGAGTCATCTCCATACCTTACCAAATAAATCTTATAATTATTAAAATCATTATAATTATATAAGAGATACGGTTATTAGTCCTTTTTATTGATAACTAATAATAAATATACATTCATCTAATAATAAGTAACCTTATAAATTCATATTAATGGGTGGTGATCCAAATGATTCCTTTATAAAAATCTCAATTTATAACTTAATAGCTTTTTTAATCATGTTTAAAATTTTAAACTCATTAATCAAACTATTCAATAAGCACAGCAGATGAAGTGTTACTGCTTTTAATTCCGTATGAATTAAATAGTCCATAAAATACCAAAAAGAATGATGGCATTATAGACGAGGGAATCTGGTTGATCTAAACTTAGGGGCGATTCAGATTGTCTTTAAATTGTTGATTCACGAGTTACGTTCATGTTGAACTTTAATTGACTTGTAAGTCGGTGATTCAGAATCGGTTCATGTAGCTCAGCGATTTAAGGGTCAAATCGTTTTTTTTTTTCTCTCCTAAGCCTTTACATAATTTTTTTTTCTTTTCGCCTTTCTAATCCTTCAATCGTTTTTTTTTTCCTTCAATCTATCCATAAAATTTACATTAAAATTAGAGAGAAAATAAAATACAAAAAATTCTCTTATAGTATGAATACCTAATGTCCTAATTTGATCTAGTAGAGTGAAGTGGTCAAAGAGAAAATATTTTTTACAGTATTTTACGGTCGCCTAAAAGATATCTACGTATCCATTAATTAGAATCAAATTGTTATAGTTTTGTTTGGTTTTTTGGAAAATCTTTAGTTTGTTGATTAATTTTATGTTTTCAGAAAAATATCCAAGTATAGTTAACTATCCAAGTTAAATTTAAAAAAAAAAAATAATTTTAGTCAATCATAATCTGTAGTGTAGTGTACTATTCATAGTAATCATAAGTCGCTGCAAAAGCTAAGTAGTAGTTATTTCTGGGTTACTATTAGTTTTTTGTTGTTTGTTCAATTCTCTAGTCAATTACTGTACGGACAAGGATGTTGGAAGATAGTGTCAACAATACTAGTGATAGTTCTTGTGGAAGCTTGAGGCGACGTATTAACAAATTGGAATACTAGATCCAAAATCTCATTTACTCTATTTAGGAGCTTACTAGGTTAGTCAAAGGTTGCAAACATAATGGTCGAGAAGGAAGAAGGGAGTGAACACCCACAAGTGGAAATGGTTCCAATGAGCTTGAAAATGATGAATGATAGCCAAGAAGAAGAGAACACTATCCGATGCCAAGAAGTGGTAATGACAAGAGTGTTGACTCCGAGTTGAATCAAGAAGCTCGGAGAAGAGATCCGAAGCCGAGAAGGAGCATGGCCTAGTAGAGCTCTAACAAAAGTGGCTGAACCTAGGTGAATTGACCAGCTCGGAATGCAAGGGATGATCCTTGAGCACTTGGCCGAAGACTTGATAATGTCAAGCTAAAATTGCCGACCTTCTGTAGAAGTACCCGACTCAAAGAGTTCCTTGATTAGGTTCCTTAAGTTAAGAAGTTATGCGCTACGAGTGCAATGATCGAGCAAAGGTTAAGCTGGCTTCCTTATCCCTTGTTGAATATGCAAGTCTTTGGTGGGATAAGCTTGTTGCTAAGTGAGATGCCGAAAGAGAGGAGCTAATCAAAACTTGGAGGCTAATGAAACGTTTAATGAATCAGCGCTTTGTGCCGACTTACTTTAAGCAAGAGATGCTCCATGCATTCCAATACCTAAGGCAAGGTTGAAACACCGTTGAAGAATACTTGCAGGAGTTTAAGACCTTGATGATTAGATGCGAGATTGCCAAGCTACAAGACCGTACCATTGCTAGTTTCATAAGTGGACTCTGAGATGACATTGTCGACATAGTTGAATTGCAGCTATTCAACTCTTTGGATGAGCTAATTAATTTGGCATTAAGAGTGGAGAGGTAGAGGAAGAGAAGGCATCAGAGGTCGAGTAGCCAACCTTAACAAGATAACCTTAAGCCTGAGAGGTATGCTAAGAGAAGGCAAGAAAAGAAGATGGAGAAAGGTGAGTTTAGCCGACCTGTTTATGCTGAGAAAAAGGTTGCCAAGAAAGAGAAGGCATTCGACAACAAGGCCTAAGAAGTGAAGTGTTCAAAGTGCTTAAGCTACAGACACATTGTGTCCTAATGCTCGAATAAAAGGTTTATGGTCTTAAAGGGCGAAGGGCCCAAGGCTCAAATCGAGAGTTAGAGTGACAAGAGCTTCGACGACCAGTTGATAGAAAAAGATATCTACCCTGAGGACCTGGATAAACTCCTAGCTACAAACACACAAGCTGACTTGAAGGTAGATCCTGAACAAAGGGAAAATTTATTTCACATACAGTGCCTAGTGAATGGGAAGAACTGTTCCTTGGTTATTGATGGAGGTAATTGTACTAACATCATTTTTACCTAGTTGGTAGAAAAGATGAAATTACTGACCTACCCATACCTCCGACCTTAAGGAATGAAATGGTTTAATGATAAGGGTATGGTTCATGTGCATAAAAGAGCGCAAATCACATTCAAGGCAGGGTAGTATAAGGATGAGATTGACTTTGATGTAATACCTATCAACACCATGGATTTACTTCTTGGTCGACGATGGGAATTTGATTGGAAAGTGATCCATGATGGATTCCTCAACAGCTATACTGTTCGGAAGGATAGGAAGATCTATCTGTTAACCTTGATAAGTATTGAGGAAATCTAGAGACACTCGACACCTATGGTAAAACGAAAAGGGATAAGGAGCTTATTCGGCATCTTGGCTCGAGCTCAACGCTTAACGTTGAGGATGAATTCCTTTCAAATCTGTGGTAATGATGGGAATCAGCCTCTGACTACATACAAGCTAAGATCGACCTGTTCAAAGCTAACGTCGACCCTTCGGAAGAAGATGCTAACATGTTCTAACCCAAGGTTGAATAGCTTTCGCCGATGGCGAACAAATGACAAAAGACCGAGGGGAAGAAAATGAGTCACTTAGCAACAAGTTTGTCGTTTGTCGAGAAGATGAGGTACCATAAGGCTGAATACCCGGGACCAAAGAACCACTCGACATTATCTTAATAGACTAGTGACAAGTGACTTTAGAACTCAACAATTGTGGGCTAACCTTTTTGGTGTCTCGGCCAGGCATTGCAAGATGTTAAGAGCTCCCCTTCAAACCCGGACATCCAACTGCTGACCCTACTTAGTTCGAATCCTGCTCCTTCCTAGACATGCCGAGTTCTATAAAACGTACAATTTTGTATTTATGTATGTGTTTTCCTTCATTTTATTTATAAGCCTGATTCTTTAGAATTTAAGGTCTTATATATTATTTACAGTTTTGCCACTAGGGTTTAGGACTTGCTATAAATAGCAATATTTGTACTAAAAGACAGATAAAAAGAGATACACACATAGATATATCTAGAGAGTGAAACTTTCCTCTTTCGAGTAAAGCTGTACTTAAGTTAATAGAGCTTACATTTGCCAGATTATTGAGTATCGATTGATCTCTTTAATCTCTCCCGAGTTCTTATCAATCTTATTCTTAGAATTGTGGTAAACCCCTTTATTTGAACCTATTAGTGAGTTATATCTAACACTCATTTGAATCCCAACTAACATTTAGTGTTCGTAAGTTGTATAAAACTCTATTTCGAGCTCAAACCTTCGATTGTGTTTGTGTCTTGGTGAGTTATATCCATTCACATTCACCATCAAAACCCATTCCTGTACCTCGTACCCATTTTTCTCTTAAAATCCCGAATACCAGATTTCATTCGCTGCTGTTTTAGAATTGATCCCTTATCATAGTGTGACCTTTGCTCATTCAGGTTGTACTCGTTATCTGGGTACACCTGAACGTCCTCAAACCGTTGTGGCGCAGACAACGTATTGGAAATTCCAATGCCTTTACTCTTACTTTTACGACTAGATGATGAACCGTGTTTACTGGAAAAGGTACAGCGCAAAAATCTTTCCAGTGGTGCACATATTTTTTTTCTCTTATTTACTACAACAAAAATTTATGAGTGAAAGACATAAATAATATATAAGAGAAAATAAAGCATAAATTATATGGTAGATATGCATATGTCAGCATTATTTGCTAATGCAAATTGTTCTGTACAGTGGAGTGGAGAATTAGGCAAAGAAATTGGTGGTTAGTAAAAGAAAGTATTTCTAACAATGTTTTGCAACTGAAAAAAATTTGAAGGCAGAATGATTAGAGTTGGAGAGATTTAATTAGTTTGTAAAGTAAGTGTTGTTGCTAGACCTTAAATTTTGAAATTTCAAAATTTAAACAATTTGGCATCACAAATTTTAAATTTTAAACTTTAAACTGCAAATTTAATAGGGGAAGAAATAGAAAATAGGAGGGTCAGGTGGTTTTGCCTAAGCAAATTGACTGGGCCTTAAAAGCACAGCGGTTGGGCCTAGCCACTAACGGGTTCGGTCGATTTACGATTCAAAACGGGTCCTTACTTAGGTCTAGGTTAATCACGTTCATGTTGTATTTGCTCACATTTCATATGGTCTTAAAAAAAAAGGATGAGAAGATGTAAAAAAAAGAGTTATAGCTTGATCTTATAATTCTTAAGCAAATTTAGCTTATTCTTCATCCGAATCACTATTTCACCATTGGGAGGAAAACTTCTACAATAAAATATTATTTCTCCAATCTCTTTCAAAAATGTAAAATGAAAAGGCATCAACAAGTAGCTATAAACTCTTAGACTTAAGTCCATTTCTTTTAGTGTTCGACAGATATGATGAAACTTATTAATTCCAGATTATCTTGATAGAATTGTCATATCATGGGTCTAAGGCTTCTAGCCTTCCTAATGGAGTGTATGAGCCTATTAAACAAAGGTTTAGAGTGGACAAAACGAGTCCTTATCAAGCCAAATACCTTTAAATAGACCTAACTCATTGGACCCTATTACTAGCCTAAATAGTCAAACCTTATTTTTAGCTTAGCGGCATAGGGCAAAAAAAAAAAAAAATTTCTTATGTGACTAATTAACCTTATATATATATATTATTTCTATTATCCTCTAGTGCACAAAGTTTGTAGCACTTCCCAATTGTGTGCATAACCTAGGGCTTTCTCCACAAGAGAAGGAAAAATAGACAACCTTGGAACAATGATGTTGCATAAGACCATTTGGTGTTATTGACACATGGAAATCTGAGAGCTCATAATTGCTTCAGCAAAATCTTGATGAAACAAGGCAACATCACATGCATATGCCCTGAGTCTGACCTAATTTCTAATTTCTTCACCAGCCATGAGCTGCTGGTTCGGGTAGAGGATTCCCTTTCGTTGCAAAAGGTCGATGCAGTAGGATTTGCCAACACCTGTAGCATAGTCCATTACCTTTCTTCAATTGACAAATTAGATAAGCTAGAGGATTCAAATGATGGTGATACACCTAAGAAGAGGTGAGGATGTGAATGAAGGAAGGTAATGGTGTTGGCGATGAGGATCAAACCAAGTGAGTCCTATCACATGTTGAGCCCATTTGGTTATGGAAGTCAACATCTAGAGATAGACCACCAAGTAATGTAGTCCTGAAAAGTTATAGCTCCATATTTCAATGGGTATCCTGAGATTCCAATAAATCAAGTCAAGGAATTGCATTTTTGCTGTTTGCATCCTTAAACTTGCATTCTCACCATATTCTCATTTAAAAAAACAAAAGAATCATGCCACTAAATGCACAGCATAATAACCAATTAACAACAATTTGAATGAACATGGATCTAGCTTGAGTATCATGATTTGGTATATGTTCTATTACATCAATCAATCAATAGTTTTCGACAGTATATACATAAATGTACATTTGCTAGTTTAGCTATAGGAAGGTCACATTTGATTATTGAATTAATATCTTTACGATTTGTATAACATTTGAATCTCTTGTTTAGCTATAGCAAATTGATCATAATCTATGAGTCGTTTTGTTTAGCTAGCTTAAAAATTGAATTAGAGTCAAATTTTTCAACACCTTTAAAAAGTAAATTAAACGAGCCTACCAATTTAACCTATTGGCTCAAATGGGCCAAATCCGTTCACTTGCAAGTTAAAGTAGGCCAATTTGTTTAATCTATAGGTCAACCTACAAACCAAAGAAATTAAAGAAGAAAATTTGACATAGCTTAACGTAGTTATATATTGTCATTTATGATATTCCTCACTTTTATTTGTTACTTTCTTCTCTTAGTCTTTCCATCTACCTTGTTGGTCCAACTTTTAATCATTCTATCATTTTATAATATCCATATTATAAAGAGATTGCAATTATAATTGTCATATTATGGGGTTAAAAAACCTAGTCAATTAATCATGCTACTATATAAAGGATGGATGATCACTTATGACCTTTTCATTTTGTAAAATTTTAAATAAAGAAATAAAATCATTGTTAGTGGATTGTGAATTAGCTTATATAACCCACAAAAATGCATAAATGGATTACACAGGATATGTTAGCTTGATAAAACCGCCAAAATATATAAATAAATTAAATAAGCTAAGTTGGTAGGCCAAAACATTTAATCCATCAGCCCATGCTTAATGGGTTGGTCATTTAACTTGTAAGTTAAAGTAGGTCGAATTAGATTGACCTGTTTGACACATTTGCAAAACTCTCATCATAACCTAAACCTATAGCATTCCTAATATTGTGCACGAACCTACATTATAAAGATTGAGAGTGAAAAAGGTGATCCTAGGATTTCGTCTGAAAGCATTAAACCAAATGTTTCTGAATCATTTGAAACAGGGTCCTCGCTCCTTGCCCATCACTAGCCCAAGGGTGGAATCATACTTACTAGTTTAGCTAAAAAATTCTCATATAGCTGTAGCTAATTTAACCTCATATACATATTTCTCTTAGTGCGCGCATTCACATACTATCCAACTGCGCGCGTCGCCTGGAGCTTGCTGGTGTTGCATTGGTCCAAGAGCAGCATAGATTAGACAACCTAGTCACAGAAAATTTACAGCTCCACATTTCAATGGGTAATTTTTCGAAATCCTACGAAAAAGGAGCAACTGGGATCTAGCTCCTCCACATATTCAGACTTTCTCTTGGGTTACCATGGATTTTTTCTACTACTAATTGAGATTCCAAAAGGTCAAGTCAAGGAATCGCATTTTGCATCCTCAATCTTGCATCCCAATAGATCAATAGAGTTGAAAAAACTACGTGACTAAATGCATAACTCAATGTTCAATTAACAGCTGCATGGAATTTACAAGTATCTAGCTCGAGTATCATGATTTCGGTATGTTATCAATCAACAGTTCCGATAGTGTAAACATAACTGTAATTTTGCCAGTTTAGCAATAGGAAGGTCGCATTTGAATGTTCATCTGATATATTCGCGATATAGGATATATAGAAAATATGAATCTCTATGATGCTATTGAATGCATTAACTTGAATTTAATCAAAGATTACCGTTTCCTTACATGGGTGCCAAAAATCGCAGTGGCTAGTCCTTAGTATAATCCGTTTGCTGTTTCATGCTAAAAACAATTACAATGCATTGCTTCCCCTTGTCCGAGCTAAACTCAGGTATCTGTAAGTCACTGCTAATGCTAAAAACTATCATCGCCGTCTGTGCTTTACCTTCGAATAATTTAGTACCAGGAAACATCCGTTTTAGTGGTTGCAATTCACAACTGCATCCTGGGTTCGAACTTTTTGTCGATCGGGGTCGTGGAATAAGAACATCAACGCAGTCTCATAGGCTGAAAAGATTGCCCCATTCACCACAAAGGTTTTAGCAATAGCCGTTCCTAATCCTCTCCAAAGAATGCCTTATCCTCCATGCTGTACACTCCTAGACAAACGGTCCAAAGTGCCATTATGTTTGGCTATTGAACGTTTAGAAATCCATTCCGGCTGGGTATTTTAATATGTGCTTGGAGCTTGAACGACGGCAAACACCCAACACCTAACTAATAAGCTACTCTAATTTAATCAAAATACATCGAAATTTATTTTAAAATTCAATGGATATAGAATGGAAAATCTGATTTGATAGAAGTTTTTATTCTAACTTGAAAGATTTTAATAGCATATGTTAGTAGAAATTTATAGAAATGAAAATATATTAATGGGAAAGACGTAACGGATTAAAGAATAGAATATGAAAAAGATAAAAAAATTTATAGTTATATATTATTATAGATTGAGGAGAAGTTGGTAGTTGATATATAGGATAGGAATCTCTAACAATATCTATAAGTTCCATAAAGAAATTTAAAATAGAAACCTTCTAATATTTGAGACCATCGTATTACTAACTGATAAAACCTATAAAGCTCAAGATATCTTGTAAAGCTTATAAAATCTTTTTTGCATTTTTCATTCAAAGTAGTACCAACTTTTACTCTTGAAAGTTGAAATCATGTTATTTAAATAAAAAAATTAGTGGTGAGTAGATAACCTTATAATACTAACTAAGTAGGTTCCGAGTGTATATTTAGGATCACAAGATAGATTCCGGATAACACTTTCCCCAAGCCTATATCCACAAGGTAGGGTATAAGAATGAAGTTAACGTACCATGTATCCACCTTGAAACTTGTACTTTAAAGCATATAGGTTACATGTTTTAATCTATCTTATACCTCTCTTATAAAAATAATTAAATAATATTAATAAATAAAAAAAGATTGCCATTGCGTTTGTTTCAGCTTTATAAAGTTATGTCTCTTACTAGCTCACGTGTTGGAGTTGTAAATGCTTCAAATTATTGTTTAACAAGTTTATTAAAAAGGGTTAAATACGTATAATTTTTTTCTATCGTTAACAAAAGTTTTGTCTAGTAGAAATTGAAATCAATCGTTAAAAAGGGTTAAGTTTATTTTTCAATCTATCTTTTGTGAATATAAAAATCATATGTATTAAGATTCCATTTCTATGAGTTTATTATGTAATGAATGAAGGCTCCATTATTAAAAGCATACCATGTTGAATTTATGAGGAAAAAAATTACAGGTTCCACAATTACAAGGTACTCAGTAAAATCTACAGATACTGAGTACGGAGTGTTTATAGGGTGTCAAGCTTGATTTTTTCCTGATTTTTAATATATTCCTTAACTCGAGCAATATTAAACTTTAATTCATTTAGTATTGGTCATCGACTAAGAGTTAAAGAAGACTGTTTTTTATTTTTTAAAAAAAGTTCGGAGTTACCACCCGATTGGAGTTAGGAAAATAGTTAAGTTATAACCAATTGAATGGATTGGTTATAACTTAGTTACCAATCTTTTGATAAAACCATTTTTTAAAACTAAAGATCAGGATCTAGGAGATCCTATTGAACTCTAAGAGGATACCACTTTTTAACTTTTCGAATTTAATTTTACTTTGCAATTTACCCTTATAATTTAAAAATGACAACTCATTCATGTGTAACTAAATTAATTAAATTGAACAATTATTTACAAAGATTGAAAAAAAAAGGAAATTTTCCATATTTTAAATCGCCTCGTATTTGCGTTTGAGTACATGCATACCTGCTATTCAAAATCAGAGTTTCGTAATTCGTTCAAAAAATATTAGCAGATTAGTTGATTTTAATTTTTGCAAAAAACTTAGGTTTACGTTTTTACCCAGTTTGATATAAGGAAAATTTTCAAAGGGTCATGAATCGGATTTTATTTGTGAAAAGTTCTAAGAAAAAGGTCCTAATATGGAACGAGAATTGGTCACTTTTATTTATTTTTGGAAAATTGATTTTCTAAGTGGTAACAAGATTTTATTTTTTATTTTATTTCCTTATTAATTTCTCTGTAAAACATAAAACAAAAATTAAACTTTTTTCAATTCCTTTTTTTTTTCTTCTTATTTCTCTTTTTCCTTTTTTTTTTATTTTTTTTATTTTTTGGAGCTACAGTTACAATACAATGGGTAAGTTAAAAAAATATTAAAAAATGGAAAATACAAATAAAACAACAAACTAAAAAAAGGACCAAACCAAAACGCTTAGGGAGGCTAAGGTTGGTTCTCATAGATTAAGGGTTAGATCTTTAGATTTAGGTTAGGTTACGGGTCAGCACGTAACTCGCAGGTACATGCAATAAGGTGCAGCAACAATGGACGACAAAGGCAATTAGGGGTAGTTTTCAACTAGCTTCTAAAGTGGGTAAACCTACTTTTGTAAGTGTCTTATTAAGCTTAGTAAGAGTAGGATGGGTGTTGCGACTTAACTTAACCGTTTGGGTAGCGTTGGCGAAGTTGGTGGCAGCATTAGTGTGGGTTTCGAATAGTAAAGGTCGTGATGGTTAGGGCTTCGAAAATGATGGTTTGGGGATTGTGGAGAGATAATCATATTTGAAAGGTGGTGTTGAGTATGCATTGTAGACACCTAAGGGTCCTAAATTAGGAAAAAGCACACACAAAAAAAGAAATTTATAAAAAAAATACAAAAAATGGAAAAATTAGGAAAAGACCAAAAAAAAAAAAAGAAATTTAGAAAAAATATAAAAATTTAGAAAAATAGAAAAATAGAGGATTTAGGGAATTTAGAAAATAATAAATTTTTTATATAGTTTAATAGAATAAATTTAAGTAAAAATAAGGAAATGATCGTTAGGCCTAGGCTTAAATTTAATCTATATAATTGTACATATGGACAAAGTATAGGTTAACAGCTTAATAGATAAATATTTGAGTATTGTATCGGGTTTACTTAGAGGTCTTAGGTTTGAACCTCATCAAAGGCATAAGAATGCCTTTTACTTTTATGTTTTCCACACATAATAAATTGCCATATGTCAAGAGATCACTGGCCATATGTTTGGTTATGATACATGGCTCTTTATAATTGGCCTCAATAATACATTTTCCCTTCTTCTTCTTCTCTTTCCTTTTCTTTCCTACACTTTCTCACTCAAAAACTTGACTCTCATCCTCTTGAGCATCAACTGAATCACAGTGCGACACTTTAAACACCAAGACATCCTCATCCTTGTCTCAATCCCAATCTCATCCATCACCTGTACAATACCAATCACATTGATGCCAATAGCCAACATTGCATACACATACGACTTCGAACCACCCCCTCTCTTTCTCTCTCTCTCTCTCTCTCTGAGGCATAACAACACCTAACATCAATCTATCCCCGACCCCCCTCTCTCTCTCTCTCTCTCACCGAACCACACACATATAGCATCCATCCTCACCCTCATAACAACATCTCTTGATTAGCCATATACAGCAAAACACATACGCATGCTTACTACCATAAAACCCCAATCCAATACCCTCTCGATTCCCTATCATACTCAATACCTATACATCACACCAAAACCGAACTTAATGACCACTTTCTCACTACCATCCAATCTGAACCTAGGTCTACGACACCCAAGCATACAGTAAGTTTGACCGACCCAGAACTGAACATCCCTAGTAGAAACTCTTGGATCCTCCATCCTAACCATCGTTGTGAAAAACCTAACCACCCGTAGCATACTCTTCGAACCACCATCCCAGGGTGGTTTTAACGCCAATGAATCACTATGGTTGAAATCATAAGCCTAAAAAACCTTAGAATACACCCTCCTTCAAACCCCAGCCACCACCATTGAGGACTTGCATAATCACCACTGCCAGTACTCTTTATCAGTCATCTAAACCACCTTCGTTGGTTATAGTGCTCCACTAAACCCCCTTAAGCTCAATCTGATTCACATAAAAATGTCGTCCCTCGCTAGATTTAGTGCTTAAAACCACCCTAGGTGCATCCGTGAGTAGCTGTTGCATGTGACTTAGCGACCCAACTAGGTTTGAACCAATTTGACTCGGTTGACTAAAATCGAACTGACCTAATTCGGAGCCCCGATCTTACCCACGCCCAATTCCAACTACTTTGGTCTGATCTCAATTTATTGCTTTGTTTTTTTTTTTAATTTTACTTTAATTCATTTTATTTATTAGTTGTAAATGTAAATATAAATGTAATTGTAAAAATAAAAAAAAAAGAAAAAGAGAAAATAAAAGAAAAGGAAGGAAAAGAAAAAGAAAAGAAAAAAAAGGAAGAGATACTTAGTTTTATTTTTATTAATTTTCACATTTTAACAAAAGAAAAACAATTAAAACAAAAATAAATATAAAAATAAATAAATAAATAATAAAAAACAATAATAATAATAAAATATAAAAATTTATTTTATCACTTAAAAAACCAATTTTCCAATAAAATAAAAAAAAAAACCAACCATTTCCCAAACTAAGGTGTTTTAGAATTTTCAAAAGTAAAGCTTTAATTAGGACCTATAGAAAATTTCCTTAACTAGCATCAAACTGGGAAAAAACGTAAACTTGATCTTTTTTTTTTTTCAAAAATTAAAATCAACTCACTCGCTTAACATTTTCGAATAAACTAGGGAAGTCTAATCCTAAATAATGAGTAGATAGGTACTCGTATGTCTAGGGCAACTTAAAATATGAAAAAAAAAATGTTTTCTCCCTTTAATATACTACTCTTAAGAATTGTAACCCTACTGATTGTTCAAGAGTTTTAATGCAGTCAAGTTTTTTAAAATAACAGTTGGGTTGCAACTTAAGGAGTAATGTATTAACCCAAACAATCCTAACATCTGCATATTTCCATGTACTTTCTTTTGTTGCATTGATAATTGATACTTGTCCATAAAATGTGAGACCTAGAACGATAGATAACCAACCAAATAGTTAGGGGAATAATAGGCTACAGGACATCTCTAAGATTCGCGAGCAGTTGCTGAAAGATGAGATTGCCTACCTGAAGGAAAAGCTCGAGTGTTTAGAAAGCTCACAACCAAGCCTTAAGGGCCCTTTTGGCACAGATCATTGAGGAAACTTATGAAATGATAAAGGATCTTAAGGCTTGTCTATGAGACTTAATTTAGGGTTTTGTCCAGTTCATATCTAGAGAGTCTAGAATAAATGTTAAGTTCTCTACCTTTGTTTTCTATATTTTGATCTTTCACAATGATAAAAATTCTTTTTAGTTCCTTATTCTTCATTCTTTAGCATTCCCTTCTTTGTAAATAGTCCTTCAATAGGCATCTATCTAACCACTGTTCCATCCCATTCAGGGAAATGTAAAATTTCATAAACTTGTAAGTAGAACCCTAAAAATCACCATCTTTATTTGTAAATTATTTTCTTAGTTTTATAAAATAAAACTTTATTTCTCTTTCTCTCTATCTCAAGAAAAAAAAAAAAAGATAAAGAAGAAAGAAACAGAAACAAAAATTGAAAAAATGAAAATGAAAAGAAAAGTTATTGATGGCTATAAATCCTTATGGGCTTAAGGAGCTAACTTAAGCTTAGGCCCTTAGCCTACTTAAGTAGTCAGCCCAAACACTTAGCTTTCAACCTACATAAGGCCCATTGACCTATTAAGGAAGCTGAAACGAGCCCCTTGGCCCATTCAATCTAAACACCAACCTTAGGCCCATTCAGGTAACTTACCTAAACACAAGCCACTTTGCTCATTAAGGCAACCGATTTGAACATAAAACATGGCCCATTGAGGTAGTCAACCCAAACACAATTCTTAGCCCATAAAGGTAACTAAGCTAAGCCAAAACCCTTAGTCTATTTAAAAAACCAAGCCTAATCATAAACCAAGCCAAAATACAAAGCCAAATATTGGGGCATGTTTTGAGGAACTAAGGGGCAAAGTTGATTTCTACCGTAGGCTAAATAAAAAAATGGACGACTCCTTAAGGAATTGGTAACTCGCTTTTAAAGAAAAAGGTTTAGAATGAAAAGAGACAAACTATATCCTATACACTAACTCTTAAAACACTTTAAGAGTTGAGTGACTTAATGGTAAGGATAATTTGGACTCATTTCTTAAAAGGAGGTTCACTTTGAATGTGATACGTAGATTAAAATGAAGTTAGACATTTATTTTCAAATCTCAAACACAATTATCTCTTATTAACCTCGTTAAACCAATTTGGATAATTTTCAAATTTAAAACCCTATCAAGAACCACCCTACAATGAGACAATTTGGAGGTTAAAGTGGTCGATGAGGAGATAAGGACAAAATTGGTTTGTGCTTGCTTTAATAACATTAAATTCAAAAACAACTTTTATTTTTGATAAATTATTTTTCTTTGAAATGAAAAATGGCTAATTCCTTTTCAAACACCTTAAGCTTATACATACATCCCCCCAAGCTCGTACATTAGAAATCCATGGATTTAAGGCCTTAAATCGCTTAAAAAAAAAAAACTCAGTAATGGAGACAATCACTCTTGGGGCTGAAAGAAAAGAGACAATGGGGCAAAGTAATTAAAAAGGGAAAAAGAAAAAATAATAGTAAAAGAAGCAAAGAGGTCAGAAAATTAAGCCCAAGCGTAAGATGAAATGCCTTAAGAGATATATCACATCCTAATAGAGGTAGCAAAATTGAATCAAAAAGCTAGAAATTAAGGCTTAAATGGCCCTAAAGATGTAAGGCCCTAAATCATAGTCTGAGCTCGGAAACCTAAAACCTCTATATCCATTCTAAAGTTTTTCTTACCTATACTGAATCACACAAAGCCTTTCCACCCATAATACCACCTATACACAATAAAAGCTCTTCCGATTTTAAAAGATAATTTATCTTTAATAAAATTTTTTTTTCAAACTAGGGCAAGTATACTTCTAATTTTTACTTAAGGTTCTTGACTTGTACACGTAAGATAAATAAAAGTATTTCTTTTCAAAATAAGCCTTCTCATTAGTCATTTT
The DNA here is from genome assembly GCA_024138015.1 of Lumnitzera littorea. Lineage (NCBI taxonomy): Eukaryota > Viridiplantae > Streptophyta > Magnoliopsida > Myrtales > Combretaceae > Lumnitzera > Lumnitzera littorea. The sequence continues at coordinate 6,005,638 of JAMXBB010000010.1, read as the reverse complement.
TGAAACCCTTGAACTAAAAGCCTAAATTCATAATATTAAAACGAAAAAGACCTAATAGATTGATTAAAGCATATCACTTACAAAATGGACTGCAATTTTTAGAATCATAATCAAAAGCGAAATCTAGATCGAGAGTTAGCAAGGAAGTCTTTGAATAAATTAATCATAAGTTACCTTTTTCCGTAAGAAAGAAATCTTTAAAATCACAAAGCCTAACGAAAGAGCCCAACATCAAGGGGCATTGAAAAACCCCACATGGTTACCAAAGAAAGGGGTGATTATAAACTTGTTCCTTAAATAAGAATTTATAACTGTTGGAAAACTTTCAAAAAAAAAAAAAAAAAAGAAAGAAGAGAGAGAAAGTAATCCATGTTGGCTCGCGTAGCTAAGCTTTCAATTTACATCATTTGTTTTCTTTTCAAGGTGGTCACATTTCTTAATAACCATAGTAGTCTAGATCATTTTTCCCTAATTGCAGTTTTTAATTTCTCTAAGGTTTAAGCCAGCTCTTAAGAGTGCCATCCCCTCTATCTCTCAACATTTTTAGGGTTGTTGCCAGCTCTTTAGAGTGCTATCCCCTCTCTCTTTCGCCAATTCCCCTTAAGGGTTCAAGCAAGCTCTTATAGCATTATCCCCTCTTCTATTCTTTTCAGGGATGCAGCTAGCCTTTAGGGTACTATCCCATCTTTCTTTTTTGAGATTTCAAGCTAGCTCTTAGAGTGTTGTCCCCTTTTCTATTCTTTTTAGGTTCTAGCTAGCTTTTAGGGCATTGTCCCGTCTTTCATTTTTAGGGCTCTAGCAAGCTTTTAGAGTGTTAACCCCTCTTTTATTCTTTTTAGGGTTTTAGCCAACCTTTAGGCTGTAATCCCATCTTTCATTTTTTATCTAAGCTAGCTCTTATAGTGTTATCCCATTTTCTATTCTTTTAAGGATTCTAGCTAGCCTTTAGGGCGTTGTCACATCTTTCATTTTTAGGGTTCTAGCCAGCTCTTAGAGAACTAACCCCTCATTTATTCTTTTTAGGATTTTAGCTAACTTTTAAATTGCTACCCTCTCTTTCTTCAATTCCCTTTAAGGTTTTAGCAAGCTTATAGGGTCATTCTCTTCACCAAGTTCTTAACGAGCCTATAGGGTGCTTTCCTTCGTCAGATTCTTTTTAACAAGCTCATAGGGCGCTTTTCTTTACTAATTTCTCTTAAGCGAGCCCATAGAGCGCTTCTTTTCTTCATCAATTCTTTTAGTGATCTTATTAGGCATTTCCCTTCATCCAACCCATAAGGCACTTTCCTTCACTAATTTCTTCTAAGCAAGCCCATAGGGCATTTCCTTTCATCATCGATTTCTCTTAGCAAGCCCATAGGGCACTTTTCTTCACCCAGTTCTTAGCAAGCCTTTAAGGGTGTCTCCCTCCACCAATTTCTTTTGAGTAAGCCTATGGGGTGCTTCCTTTCATTACCGACTCCTTTTAGTGAGCCCATTAAGGCGCTTTTTCAATTCCAAATTTAGGGTTGCTACTCTACCAAAGGTGTTCCCGCTTAGGTTAGTTAGCTCATTAGGGTACTATTGGGTTTTAATTTAAGGTCTTAGCTAACTTAAGGAGCGCTTTGTCCATTTACCTAGGATAGTTAGCTTAGAGGAGCACTTCTAGGTTTGCCTTGAATTAATTCTAAATTTAAGGTTTTTAGTCTACTAGAGACACTTTCGCCTAGGTTAGTTATCTTGGTAAAGCATAACCAGTTTATCTTTTATGGTCTTAGCTAGCTCAAGGAGCGGTTCACTCATTTACCTTAGATAGTCAACTTAGAGGAGCACTTCTAAGTTTGTCTTGAATCAATTCCAAATTTAGGGTTGCTAGTCTACTAGAGACGATGCTTCCACTTAAGTTAGTTAGCTTAGTAGAGCACAACTAGATTTCTTTTAAGGTCTTAGCTAGCTCAAGGAGTGCTTCACTCTTTTCACCTTTGTTAGTTAGCTCATAGGGGCACGACTAAGTTTTTAATATCTTTTTATGGTCTCAAGGTACACTTCACTCGTTTTACCTTGGTTAGTCAGCTCATAGGGGTACAATTAAGTCCTTAATATCTCTTTAAGATCTTAGTCAACTCAAAGAACGCTTCGCTCATTTGACCTTGGTTAGTCAACTCATAGGGGTATGACTAGGTTTTCAATATCTCTTAGGATTTTAGCCAGCTCAAAGAGCACTTTGCTTGTTTCACCTTGGTTATTTAGCTCATAGGGACACAACTAAGTCTTCAACATTTGTTTAGAGTCTTAGCTAGCTCGAAGGGTGCTGTAAGACCCACAATCAGATATTCAGGATTTGGTTAATAGAATTTAAAGCGATTGAGCAAATCGTCCGATCTAACCCAAATTTTATGATGAAGCTAAGATTATTTATAAAAATGATCTCATAAGTTTGAATTTAGGAAAATAAGTAATAAAATGATTAATTAATATGATATTAAATTATATATAAATTTCTTGTTATTTATCGAAAATGCATAAAATGAGTTTCGATAACTAATAAATTGATGAAGATAAATTATATACACACTAAAAATCATAAAATAACTTTAAAATAATATTTACTAGTATCTATTTATATCGTATATGTATTTACAAGAAAGTAAAAATATGCGAAATTACTTAAAATACCCGAAATATACTAAAATAATACTAAATAATTAAAGAAAATTATGAAAAAATGAAGAAAATTCCAAAAATGAGGCATAGCAGCTTGGAAGTGAATAAATAAAATCAACCAATTAAATTGAGATAAACAAAAAGTAAATTAGAAGAGGATAAGGGGCACTTGTCAAGTGGAAAATTAAATAAAAAAATACTTAGCAGCCCTATAAATTCAAAAAACCACCATAAAAACTCATTTTAGTTTAGAATCAAGAAAAATTTAGGAAGAGGAGAGAAAAGAGGAAAAACCAAATTTACAAAAAATTAGAAAATTATAGTGCAAATAGGGTTTATAAAGGGAACCTATATCCGACAATCACCTAAAGAGGAATGGCTATCACCAACAAATATTGAACCCTACATCTCGAGCTGTAGAAAATGGTGGAGCCATCGCTGATGGCTAGAAGCTTGTTGATTGGTAAGTTCCGATTTTCCTTCTAAATTTATTTAATTTAGTAAAAATATCAAATATGAATAGAAAATTATAAAATTTGGTTTCTCTTGGCATTTTTGCATGTATAATTAGAATATCAAATCATATTTTTAAAATTAGAAGAGCTTATACAAGTTCCTTAAAAATAGGCCTAATTCTAATGAATTTTGTATGAATTTTCAAAAATAGTAAATAATATTATTTCAAGCTAATTTTGGTGTATATATTCCTCATATGATATATTTAATTTAAATAAAAATAATTTTTGATAAATTATACGTTTAGTATTTATTAAAATTATTTTTTTGAATCTACCCTATTTTTCATATGGAATAAATAATAGGTTTTTAATTAAATTATTTAATGAACCTAATTTGTAATGACTTAAAAAGCTTAGTTATGATATTGGAAATATTTGGTTTAAATCTTATAATTTTATTTAGTCATTTACCTAATTTAAGCTAATTTTTAGCAAAATTGGACCTAAAATTAATATACCGGAGAATCATACATATTAAACTATCTTAATACTTTTTATGATCATAATATAACAACCATAATTTATTAAGTATAATATATTTTCCATAGCTTTAATAGGGCTTAGATACTAATTATTATATATTTACCTAGTGTTTATGCATAATATGTACTAAATATATAGAAAAAAGGGATATATTTAAGTTAAATTTGTGATTTAGGGTTAATTAGGTATAAATTTTGATTTAGAATGTAATTAGACATCTTAACATATTATTGGTAGTGAAAGATAACATATGTAGTGTTAGAGGTGTTAAATAGGTGATATAAGTATATACTATGTAGTAATGCACAATATGTGTATATAGGAAATAAATGAGTAGAAAATCTTAGATAAAAAATTATGATATTATAATAATAGAAATATGATATAAATCTGATTTAGAATGGAAGTTTACAAAATTATATGAAAAACGTAGGTTATTCTTAAATCAGGAGAAAATTCGGTAGCTAAATTAGGATTACAGTGTACCATATGAACTAGAGTGCTAGTTACAGACCAAATACAATATTTAGGATACCTGAGCATAATGTGATTCATTTCACATTATGGTTCGAAACGAGATCTTAGGATTGCAATATAACACTCATAGTCGAAACTGACTTAGAACCTAATTTAAAAACTAACTTCAAAACTGAATCAGAACCCAACTTGAAGTAGGAATAATTGTAAGAGACTTAAAAACCTGAATAATTAAGTATACTAAAACCCTAAACTAAAGAAAACAACAAATGTTAGAGGATAAAACTAATCTATGGCAGTTATGTGGAAACTGAAACAACGTTTATATTATAGGGATGATCGGTGATGACTTGTTCAAGTCACACCTTGAATGAGTGATAACTCTAATTTTAAACATATTTTATATGGTGATTTTATAGCATTTCCCTCACATTTTTGGTTTTCTTTAAAGAAATTGATACTTAATTGAGTAAAATGTTGATTTCAGGGTTTAAACGCGTTCTAGGATCGAAAACGAAGAAAACGAATCAAGTTTCACTCAATTCCGAGTTCAAACGAAGAAGTTATGAAGTTGTGCAGAAATTTTGCTTTAGTGCAGAAAGTTACACGACCTGGGGATACGGCCGTGTCCCAGGCCGTGTCTGGTGACAAAAATAAAATCCATGTAATACACATATATAAGGGGATCTTAGGGTTTAAAAGAGAGAGAGACATTACAGAAACGGAGAGACACAAGAGACGAGAGGAGAAGTGAGAACAACATCAATCAAGAAGTGAGAATAACATCAATCAAGAAGCAAGAACAACATCAATCAAGAAGCAAGAACAACATCAAGAAAGAGGGAAACAACATCAACTTCAAGATTAGAGAGATTGTTCATCAATCAAAAGGGGTTTCCATGTTTTATTTTATATTATTGATGAAACTCGTTTTTAGATTCATTATGATAGCTTAGAATTCGAGTATTTAGGATTATGGAACCTAGGGTTTCATGTGATTCTTGGATTGATTTAGAAATTTCAATAAAGTTTCTATTTTTACTTGATTCAATTATGTCGTTAATTATTGATTGATATTTCTAGAATATCAATATATGATATTATGCATATTGATTGAGAAATTGCATGTGTAATTAGATCTTAGCATAATTGAAGAGAATTACATGTATACTTAGAGATAAGATACATGTTTCTTCTGGAAAGTTAATTATTTGCATGGGAATTCATTATACATTAATGCAATTCTAAGTTATATTACTAAGTGAAGAGATTCCGGTAAATAATTTAGCATTAGGGTTAATATGCTTGAGAAAGATATTAGCTTTAATTGTGAATCCCTCCGGTCAAGAATAATAGAAACTAAATTGAATATATTTTAAAAAGGTTACATGTTAAACATTAGGGGAAATAATTCCTAAATACATTATTGTATACTTGAAGTCGTTTGTAGTTTTATTGCTTTCTAATTTGCGTAATTAAGTCTCATAAGTAGTTTAGTTGTTAATTTCAGTATTTTTAATTCATTCAACTTATCATAATTTTCCGGTTAGATAATAAAGCTAAAGTTAATATTAGTACTCAAAATCTCTAAGGGATCGACTCGGACTCATATCCGCTATACTAAAATTGATATGTGCGCTTGCCTCGTATCAATGAGCAAGTGAGGAGTCTAGGTAAGTTGGGATTAATATGTTGTTGTATTTTGAAGTACTAATTTGTAATACTTGAAAGCTTGAAATTGCACTTAATTGTGTTTGTTAAATAGTTGATTATGCGCATGTACTTGTTCTGAGCTACTAATATGACTACTAATTTGCTGCTTTGGCTTGTTTGTGTGATTTGTTTAAGTGATTTGTTTGAAGTGATTGAACACCTTAAACCAGATTTAACTGAATATTTGACTCATAAATTTAAACTAGACCTACATAGCAACCTATTAGGGGAACATTAGGATTCTCCAACTAAATATCGACCATTTTGAAAGAGATAGCACTGGATAGCATAATTGGTCCATTCTTTATCTTTAATCGAACTAAGTGACAGATGAAGAGGTTGCGGCAAGGGTGAAATCAACGGTTTCAAAAGTAGTCGTGAAAGGAATGATATATCCATTGCACAAGTCATGAGCTGTTGCATTAATGAAAACTCCTCAACCTTGATTAGAGTGGGTGCAATTTCTTTAATTTCACGATAAGCCGGACAACGTTATGCAATGACATTTGCTTGAATATGCATTGGCATTTGCTTGTATATGCATTACACCTAATAATTTGGTTGATAACTTTGTTTATGTTTACTGTATGGTTTTAAGTCTTCGTCCTAACTTATTGAGTTGTGGTTGTTCACATTCCTATCAACGTTGTTGTAGATGTTGGCTAGGAAGCGATATATATTCACCTTGAAACTAGCAACTGTTAGATCTTGGAGAGTGAAGAAATACAATTGAATAACAAATATAGTTTTAAGGTCTTAGCTTTTATTTTAAAATTTTCCATTTTCAAATAATGTATTGCTTAGGAAGTATAGTACGATGAAAATTTTGCAAACATTATTTGTAATATTTGAATCTTAGTGTATATATGTATATTTTTTTTCTTACTTTCTTGGGTAATTAACTTATTTAATTTATAAACTATTTACTTTAAAGTAGGTCAGTCGTGAATGCCTTGTGTAAATTAGATCTAAGATAGCGGCTTTATGGTATTTTAGAATGATTTGCACGACAGGACTGTTATGACTCTACTGTTTCGGGGCATGACAATCATTTTGTCTATTTCATCTTAATTAGTCAGCTCATAGGGGTACGATTAGGTTTTCAACATCTCCTTAGGACACCAGCTCAAGGAGCGCTTCGCCTGTTTTATCTTGGTTAGTCAACTCATAGAGGCATGATTAGGTCTTCAACATCTCTTTAGGGTTTTAGCTAGCTCAAAAAGTGCTTCGCCCCTTTTACCTTAATTAGTCAGCTCAAAGAAGCATGACTAAGTTTTCAATATTTCTTTAAGGTTTTAGCTAGCTTAAGGAGTGCTTCACCCATTTTACCTTGGTTCGTTAGCTCATAACGGCATGACCAAGCTTCAATTCCTCTTTTAGTCTCATGGCCACCTCTTAGAGCACCTCCTCTCTTTTTTCACTATTCACTAAAATCCTCAATGGATCAAACCTAGGATAGCTAGGTAAGGTGTTCCTTTAGACAAATTCCACTCTTAGGGCAAAAATAAGTATCTCATTTATCTTTGTGATAAAGTTTTACTTAAACTTCACTAAAAAGAGGGCCAGCTATATATACTTTATTTTTGCCCACTTTTTATTTTTAAAAATTTTTAAGATATGGTAAAAGGTCCTAAATTAGGAAAAAGTAAAAAAAAAAAAAAGAAATTTATAAAAAAATAAAAAAATATAGGATTAAGGGAAATTTAGAAAATAATAATTTTTTAAAATAGAATTTTTAATTTAGGTAAAAATAAGAAGAAGATTGTGGGGCCTAGGCTTAGATTTAAATATAGCCTAAGTTGACCTAGTCTATATGTACAATTTAATTGTACATATTGATAAGGTACAGTTAATGACCTAACGGATAAGTACTTAAGTTGCATTAGGTTTGGTTGGAGGTCTTGAGTTCGAACCTCATCAAAGGCATAAGAATGTATTTTGCTTTTATTTTTCTACACATAATGCATTGCCACATGTGAAGAGATTACTGGGCCACGTGTCTGGTTGTGACACATACGCACGCTTAATGCCATAATAACCCCAATCCAATACCCTCTTAATTCCTCCTTACACTCAATACCTATGCACTACTCTCTCACCACCACCCAATCCGAACCTAGGTATATGACACCTAAGCACACAGCAACATTGACCAACCTAGAATTAAACGCCCCTAGCAGAAACTCTTAGATCCTCCATCTTATCCATCGCCGCGAGAACCCTAACCACCCATAACATCCTCTTTGAACCACCATCTTAGGGTGGTTCTGATGCCAAAGAATCACCATAGCTGAAGTTGCGAGCCTCAAAAACCTTAGAATACACCCTCCTTTAAACCCCAACCATCACCACTGAGGTTTTGCATAGTCACCACTGCCACTACTCTTTGTCAATTGCCTAAACCACCTCCATTAGCCGTAGCGCTCCTCCAAACCCCCCGAAGCCCAATTTGATTCACATAAAAACATTGTCCCCTGCTCGATTTGATGCTTGAATCTACCCCAAGCGCGACCATGAGTAGTTGCTACGTACGACCCAATGACTCGACCTGGTTAGAATCGATTCGACTTGGCCGACCCAATTTGGAGCCCCAATCCGACCTGAGCCCACTTCTAACTCCTTTAGTTCGATCTCCATTTATTGCTTTGTTTTTTTATTTTATTTTACCTTATTTCATTTTATTTATTTGTTGTAAAAGTAAATATAAATATAATTGTAAAAAAAAAAAAGAGAAAACAAAAGAAAAAGAAGAAAAAAAGGAAGAAATACTTAGTTTTATTTTTATTTATTTTCACATTTTAACAAAAAAAACAAATATAATAATTTGAGGTACGAATTACAGAAGTTTGATCTCAAATAACGGGTACGAAGACACTCGTATGTATGGGGTGACTTAAAATATGGAAAAAAAATTATTTTCCCCCTTTAGTAAATAATTCTTTAAATTCTTATTCTTTGTAAATAGGTATAATTTTAGTTATCGCTTGTAAATAAACATTATTGGAAGGGTATTAAAAAAGCAAAATAAAATTCTGAAAGTTAAAAGTGGTACCTGTTTAGGGTTTAATAGGATAGCTATCGGATCCAAATCTCTAGTTTTAAAAACCATTTAAAAATTGTTTTTATCGAAAGATCGGAAGCTAAGTTATAACTAATTCATCCAATTGGTTATAGCTTAACTCTTTTTCCTAATTCCGATCGAGTGACCACTCCAAAATGTTTTCAAAGTTAAAAGAATTGGTTTTCTTTAAACCTTAGTCGAGGGTCAGTATTAAATGGGTAAGGTTTAATATTGGTCGATTTAAAGAAGACTAATTTATAAAAATCGGGAAAAAAATTAGGCTCGACATGCATATGTGCTACTGTGGAGTTCAGTAGTGTATAGATCGAGTGCTTGGGCACATGTGGGGGTTACGACTGGCGAAAAGGATGGTGATTCAAAAATAAGGTTAGGGCGGCTTCATATGGTCATCTGCGATTGAGTGAGAGGGTCAATTGAGACATGCCAAGGAGTAGGATGGGTGTTGGTTGCTACGGATGTGTGGCTGTGATTAAAGGTGATTGGCAAGAGAGAAAGGGATAGTGTAATGGGTTCCTATGGATGATAAAGAGTGCTTTAGCGTATGCGTTGAGTGAGAGTGGTTTGGTGTGTGTTATGCATAACTGCACAATGGGTATGGTGCGGTGGGTGTATGTTTGAGTTGCTGCATGAGAGAGAGAGAGAGATTAGGGAGTTGGGTATGGGATGGTATGATGCTTTGTATATGTTGGGTGTTGGGTTAAGCTAAGGTGGTAGTGCAGTCATGAGTGTGAAGTTGGGCTCAAGAGAGAGAGGGAGTGGTCCATCATCCACCCTGACCGTAGATTGAAGGTTGTATAAGGAAATGAGCATTGATGGCTAATTTTAGAATTTCAGTTTTTTTCCTATTTTTCACCTCGAATTTAAATGAAGATATGAATGAATCTGGACTTGAAATTAACCCCAATGCAAACTAAGCCATGTGATCTTTAAGATTTCACCATTTATGGAAAGAGGAGGAAAAAGTAGAAAAGGGTGAGAAAAGCAAAGAAAAAGCTATTGATGTAGTACTGATGCAGCGCCATGTCAACCAATGAGAAAGTGCTATGTATCTTAAAAGATACGTACTAATGATGTGTCACGTACGTGACTGACACATGTCATGCCACATGGCAACATGCGTAGTGAGCATGAGAGTGAAGTGGCCCAATCATCGAGTGCCACGTATCAAGATACGTGGCACAATAAAACCTTGATACGTGGTAATGTGTTTTGTAGAAAAACAAAAGGCATTTTCTACCATTGGTGAGATTTCAACCCCATACCTCCAAACCATATGTAATGCCATGTTCAAATGTTTTACCGTTAGATCGTTGGATTATGCCTTGTTTATAATTGTATATATAAATAAGGTCAGCTTAGGTTAGATTTGAATCTAAGCCTAGGCTCAATGCCCTTCCCTAATTAAATAAAAAAACTTACTATTAAACACTAAAACTTAGTTAAAATTCCTAAATTTTCTATTTTTTTGTGATTTTTTCTAAAATTTTTTATTTTTTGTATTTTTCTAAAATTAGAACCCTTTATCCTTATTCTAAAAAATTTTGAAAAATAAATAGAGACAAAAATAGAGTGTTTATAATTGTTCTTCTTTATGGTGAAACTTGAGTAAAACCTTATCATAAAAACAAAAGAGACACTATTTTTGCCCTAAGGGTGGAATTGTCCTAAAAGCACTACAACTAGCACTACAACTAGCTAGTTGTCCTAAGTTTGATCCGTTAGGGATTTAGTGAATGGCGAAAGGCAAAAAAAAAAGAAGAGGCACTCTAAGAGCTAGTCGAGATGCAATAGAGATTGAATGAAGGTAGCGCCTTTATAGGCTAGCAAGAACCCTAAAAGGTTCTAAAAAACTAGGTTATTATAACCTTAAACAAAAGGTCGAAACCTGATAACGACCCACTAGGTTAACTGACCTAGGTGAGCGGGCTAAGTACTCCTACAGCTAGCTACGACCTTAATGTTGAAAACTTGGTCTTGCCCTTATGAGCCAACTAACAAAAGTGAAATGGGTGGAGCACTCCTTGAGCTAGCTAAGACTCTAAAGAGATGATGAAAACTTAGTTGTGCTCTTGTGAGTTGATTTACCAAGGTGAAATAGGCGAAGCGCTCTTTGAGTTAGCTAAGATTCTAAAGAGATGTTAAAAACTTGGTTGTACCCTTGTAAGCTGACTAATGAAGGTAAAATGGATGAAGTGCTCTTTAAGCTAGCTAAGACTCTAAAGAGATGTTGAAAACTCGATTGTGCCCTTATGAGCTAACTAACTTAGATGAAACAGGCAAAGCACTCTTTGATTTGGCTAAGACCCTAAATTGAAACCTGGCAGTGTCTCATTAAGTTAACCAACTTAAGCGAGAGCATCTCTTGAGGACTAGCAACCTTAACTTAGAATTGATTCAAGAAAAACCTAGAAGTGCTCCTCTTAGTTGACTATCCTAAGTGAATGAGTGAAGCACTCTTTGAGTTGGCTAAGACCTTAAATTGAAACCTAATAGTGCCCTACTAAGTTAACTAACCTAGGCAGAAGTATCTCTTAGGGGACTAAAAACCCTAACTTGGAATCTATTTGAGAAAAACTTGGAAGTTCTCCTTTGAGTTTACTATCTTAGGTGAATGTGCAAAGCGCTCCTTGAGCTGACTAAGACCCTAAATTGAAACCTAGTAGTGCCCCACTGAGCTAACTAACCTAAGTGGGAGTATCTCTCAAGGACTAACAACCCTTAAATTGGAATCAATTGAGGGAAGCATCCTATGGGCTCGTTAAAGTGAGGTTAATGATGAGAAGTACACTATGGGCTTGCTAAGGTACCTAAGGGAAATTGGTAAAAGGAAGCACTTTATGAGCTTGCTAAGACAAATTGTTAAAGAGGAACACCCTATGGGCTCATTACAGCAAACTGATGAAGAGAAGCACTTTATGGGCTCGCTACAACAAAATGGTGAGGAGAAGCACCCTATAGGCTTGCTAAAAGAATATTGGTGAAGAAAAGCACCCAATAAGCTCAACAAAATGGTGAAGAAAAGCACCCTATAGGCTTGTTAAACGAATATTGGTGAAGAAAAGCACCGAATGAGCTCACTACAAGAATATTAAGAGATTTGATGAAAGGGGAAGCACCATATGGGCTTGCTAAACCCTAAGAGAAAATGGTAAATTGGGGTAGTGCTTTATGAGCTTATTAGAACCCTAAAAATGATGAAAGATAGGACAATACTCTAAGAGCTTCCTAGAACCCTAAAAAGAATGGATGGAAGATGAAACAACGCTTTAAGAGCTAGTTGGAATCCTAAAAGAGATTAAAAGAGGGGATAGCGCTCTAAGAGCTAACTAAAACCCTAAAAATGAAAAAAAGAGGGGATAGTGCTCTAAGAGCTAACTTGAACCTTAAGGGGAATCGACGAAAGATAGGGTAGCACTTTGAAAGTTAGCTAACACCCTAAAAAGAAAGACGAGACATCGCCCTAAAGGCTAGGTAGATCCTTAAAAATGAAAGATGAGATAGTGCCCTAAAGACTGGCTGGATCCCTAAAAACTAATTAGAAGAGGGGATAATGCTCTAAGAGTTGACTTGAACTTGAAGGGAAATTGACAAAAGAGAAGGTAGCGCTTTGAAAGCTGGCTAGCACTCTAAAAAAAAAGATGAGGCAATGCCTTATAGGCTGGCTGGATCCCTAAAAATGAATTAAAAGAGAGGACAACGCTCTAAGAATTGACTTGAACCTTAAGAAAAGTTGATGAAGGATCGAAGAAGTTAAGTAAGAAAAGCAATTAGTTTGAAAACTTCTTAACTTACAAAAATATTTATAGGGAAATTGTTGAAAAATCATTTATGAAAAAGGCCTTAAGGATAGGCCTCTTGATTTGAAAAAGAGTTAATGGATATTAAAAACTGTATTAGTGAAGAATGATCTGGACTATTATGGTCAATTTAAAAAGTGTGACCACATTGAAAAGGAAACGGATGATATCAATTGAAAGCTTGGCTATTCGAGTTGATATGTATTGGACAAAGATCTTGTGACAAACCTTTACTTTCTCTCTCTTTCTTTTTTCTTTTTCTCTCTTTTTTCTCACCTTTTTTTTTGAAAGTTTGCTAATGAATATAAATTCTTATTAAGAAGTAAGTGTTGTAACTACCCCTTTCCTTGGTAACCATGTGGGACATCTTAATGCCCCTGACCTTAATGTTGGTAAGGCTTTGTGATTTTAAATATTCCTTTCCTAGAGAAAAAGGTAACTCATGATTAGTCTAATTGAAGAGGACTTCCTTGCTAACTCCCTGTCTAGATTTCGCTCTTGACTACAGTCCAAAAAATTATAGTCCATTTTATAGGTGATACACCTTGATCAATTTGTTAGGTCTTTTTCGATTCAACATTATAAATTTAGACTTTTAGTCTAAGGGTTTCAAAGAGGACTAATGAAAAAGCCTATTTTTTCTTATTTAAGCTGGGTACAAAAGTCAAGAACCTTTTAAGAAAAATAAGAAGTATGCTTGTCTCAGTTTCAAAAACAATTTTTATTAAAAATAAATTATCCTTAAGATAAAAAGACTTTTATTAAGTACGAGTGGTGTTGTGGGTAGGAAAGTCTTGTCTTTATGTAAATGGCCTTGTGTTTTGTGACTTGTGATAGATATGTAGGGCTTATGTTTTCAGTTGTGAGCATGAGATTCAGGGCCTTTTACCTTTTAACACCTTCTTTGGTTAAGGCTACTTAGGCTTTGAGTTTAGCCTCTTGAGTTGGCTTTACTGCCCTTGTTGAGAGGTAATATATCTTTTGGGGCTTGTGTCTTATACTTAGGCCAATTTTCGGCCCTCTTTTTTTTTTTTTTTTAAATTTTTTTCTTCTTTCTTTCTTTTTTATTGTCCCCTTCTTTCCTCATTTATTATTTTGCCCCATTATTTCTTGCTCTTTTCTTTTCCTTTGGCCTAAAAAGTGAATATTCATATTGCCAAGACTTTGTCTTTGAGAGATTCAAAATCCTAACTTATGGATTCCGAGTGTATGGGCTTGGGGGAGGTATGCATAGGCTTGAGGTGTTTGAAAAGAATTTGGTGTCTTCTTCATTTAAAAAAAAATAATAATAAATAACTTATCAAAAAATAAAATTCATCTTTTGAATTAATGTTATTGAGGCAAATATAGACCAATTTTATCCTTCTCTTTTAATTAATGACCTTAACTTTCGAATTACCCCATTGTAGAGTAGTTTTAATAGGGTTTAAATTTGAAAATTATCTAAATTGGTCCAACAGGTTTAACAAAGGATAATCGTGTTTGGGATTTGAAAATGAATGCCTAACTTCACTTTAATCTGCATATCAAATCCAAGGTGGACCTCCTTTAAGGAATGAGTCTAAAATGTCCTTATCCTGATGTTACTCAACACTTAAAGTATTTAAGGTTAGTGTATGAGATATAATTTGCCTGTTTTCAAAAAGTGAGTTACCCATTTCTTAGGGAGGAATTCATTTGCCCATGGTGAAGATTAGCTTGACCACCCGGTTTCTCAAAACATGCCCTAGTTTTGATACTTTTCACTTGGTTTGAGTTTGGGACTTGGGTTGTGTTTTTGACTTAGTTTATGATTAGGCTTGGTTTTCTAAATAGACCAAGGGTTTTGGCTTAGCTTGGTTACCTTAATGGGTTGAGGATTGTATTTGAGTTGGTTACCTTGATGAACCTAGTGGCTAAGGGTTTGTGTTTAGATTAGCTACCTAAATGGGTCAAGGGTTATTGTTTAGATTGAATGAGCCAAAGGGCTAGTGTTTGGGTTGGCTTCCTTAGTGGGCCAAGGATTGTGTTTAGGTCAGCCGCCTTAATGGGTTATAGTTTGTGTTCATTAGATGCCTTAACAGGCCAAGTGCTTAGGATAGCTGCCTTAACAAGTTGAAGGGCCTTGTGTGGGTTGAATGCCTTAACGGCCTAAACATTTGGGCTAGTTGCTTGAGTGGGCTAAAGGTTTGGGCTTGGGTTGGCTCTTTCATATTTGGGTTGAGCTCATAAGGATTTATAACTGTTAGTAACTTTTTTTTTTTTTTTTTTGTTTGAAAGAGAGAGTAAAAGAGAGAAAGATAAAGTTTTATTTAGCAAGACCTAAGAAATCAAATTACAAATGGATGGTGATTTTTAAGGTTCTATTTACAAACTTATGAGATTTATTCACATTTCCCTAAGGGAAAGAGAATGAAATGTTAGATGAATGATTGTTGAAGTACCTATTTACAAAAGGAAAATCTTAAAGAACGAAGAATGATGAGTTGAAGAGAACTTTTTATTATCTTGGAAAATTGAAGTATAAAAAACTAAGGAAGAAAGCTTAATACTTATTCTCGAAACTTAACATTTATTCTAGGCTCTCTAGATATGAGTTGAAAAAACCTTAAACTAAGTCTTACAGATAAGCTTTAAGGTACTCTAGCATGTCATGGGTTTCCCCAGTGAATTGTCCTAGAAGGGCCCAGCCCTTAACGCTTGGTTATGAGCTTTAGAGCATTTGAGTTTCTCGTTTAGATAAGCAATTTCATCCTTTAGCAATTGCTCATGAATCTTAGAGAGGTCTTATAGCCTATCAATTCTCTAATTATTTACTTGGTTATCAGTTATTTTATGCCAAAACATTTCATAGCCAAGAATCAGTTATTAATGAAACAAAAAAATGTGCGTGGAAATATGCAGATGTTAGGATCATTTGGGTTAATACATTACTCCTTAAGTTGCAACCCTACTGCTTGGTTTGGTGTTTTACATTTTTAAATATTTTCAAACTTTAGTAGGGTTGCAATTCTTTAGGAGTAGTATATTAACTCAAGCTTGAAGGGGAATATATATAATTAAGGCTGATTCTGAAAGATTTTTAAGCTTTGTGACTTTACTTGTCTTTAGAAAACACTTTCACTGGTCATATCAAACTTAAGCAGAGTGGTCGAATAAACCTTGAGTGGTGGCTATACCACTATACCTGGAGCATACACAATGGCCCCTTTCTTAGGGTCCTAAGACGGCCTAAATCTAACTGTATTTATCTTGCATCTTTGATGCAATGAATAACCCCCCAAATCCTAATATTCATTGTATGCAAAATAAATATGGCAATCAAAACAAAGTATATACATAAAGTTAATAATAAACAAACAAACAAACAAATAAATAACATAAGTATTTTGAAAGGAAAATTTAATTTTGGAAAGTATTTTAAGTGGCTAGCCCTCTCGACATCCTTAGTAGAGTCGTTAAGCTATTGAGCTTGATTTTTTCTTGGTTTTTAATATATTTTTTAACTTGGCCAATATTAAACCCTAACCCATTTAATATTAGTCATCAACTAAGAGTTAAAGAACACTGTTTTTTCTTTTTTGAAAAAAAGTTTGGAGCTGCTATCCAACCAGAATCGAGAAAAGAGTTAAGTTATAACTAATTGGGTGGATTAATTATAACTTAGCTACTGATCCTTTGATTATACTAATTTTTGAAATGGTTTTAAAATTAGAGACTTGGATCTAAAGGCTATCCTATTAAATCCTAAGTGAGTACCACTTCACTTTTCAATTTATCCTTATAATTTAAAAATGACAACCCATTCATATGCAACTAAATTAACTAAATTGAACAATTATTTACAAGGATGGAAAAAAATGAAACTTTCCATATTTTAAGTCGCCTTATACTTGTATACAAGTGTCTATGTACCCACTATTTAGGATCAGACTTCTGCAATTTGTTCAGAAAATATTAGCGGGTTTGTTGATTTTAATTTTTGAAAAAAGCTTGGGTTTATATTTTTATCTAGTTCAATTTAAGGAAATTTAAAAATGACAACTCATTCACATGCAACTAAATTAATTAAATTGAACAATTATTTGCAAAGATGGAAGAAATTTTTTTTTTTCCATATTTTAAGTTGCCTTGTACTTGAGTATGAGTACCTATGTACCTGCCATTAGTGATCAAACTTTCGTAGTTCGTTTAGAAAATATTAGTGAGTTGATTGATTTTAATTTTTTAAAAAAGCTCAAGTTTATGTTTTTACTTAGTTAGATTTAAGGAAAATTTTCAAAGGGTCCTCAACTAGATTTAATTTGTGGAAAGTTCTAAGAAAAAGACCCTAATTTAGAAAGAGGATTCGTTGCTTTTGTTTATTTTTGGAAAATTGATTTTGTAAGTGATAACATGATTTTTTATTTTATTTTATTTTATTTTATTTTTTTTCTATTTGTTTTATTTCCTTATTAATTTCTCTATAAAACATAAAACAAAAATTAATCTTTTTCACTTCCTTTTTTTTTCCTTCTTGTTTCTCCTTTTCCTTTTCTTTTTATTTTTTGGAGTTATAGTTACAATACAATGGGTATGTTAAATAAATAAACGTAAAAAAAAAAAAATACAAATAAAAGAACAAATTGAAAAAAGAAGGGCATACCAAAACACTTAGGGAGGCACAGGTCGATTCTTACAGATTGGTCGTAGGGTCGGATCTCCGGATTTTGGTTAGGTCATAGGTCAACACATTACCCGTACGTACGCGCAATGTGGAGCAGCAATAACGGACGATAGGGGTGACTAGGGGTGGTTTCCAACTAGCTTTTGAAGTGGGTAAACCTACTTTCGTAGGTGTCTTATTAGGCTTAGAGGGTATGAGATGGGTACTGCGGCCTAACTTAGCCACTTGGGTGGCGTTGGTGGAGTTGGTGGCGGCGTTGGTGTGGGTTTTAAAGAGTAGGGGTCACAGTGGTTAAGGCTTCGGGAATGATGGTTTAGGGATTATGGAGAGATAATCAAATTTGAAGGGTGGTGTCGAATGTGCGTATATGCTATTGTAGAGCTTAGTAGAGTGTGGATCGAGCACTCGAGTATACATGGGGGTTGCGACTAGTGAAGAGGATGATGGTTCAAAAATCAGGTTGGCGATTGAGTAAGAGGGTCGGTTGAGTCGTGCCGGGGAATAGGTTGGGTGTTGGTTATTACGGATACGGTGGCTGTGATTGAAGATGATTGATGTATGTGTGTGTAAGAGAGAGAGAGAGAGAGAGGATAGTGCAGTACATTCTTATAGATGATCGAGAGTGGTTTGGCATATGAGTTGAGAGAAAGTGGTTTGGTATGTGTTGTACAAAATTGCACAGTAGGTATGGTGAGGTGGGTGTATGTTCGAGTTGTTGCACGAGAGAGAGAGATTGAGGAGTTCGGCATATGATGGCATGGTGCTTTGTGTGTGCTGGGCATTGGGTTGAGTCAAGGTGGTAGTGCAGTAGTGAGTGTGAAGTTAGGTTCAAGAAAGAGATGGAGTAGTCCATCGTCCCCCTTGACTGTAGATCGAAGGTTTTATAGGGAAATGATAATTGATGGCTAATTCAAAAATTTTAGTTTTTTCCTATTTACTATCCCCAATTTGAATGAGGATATGAAAGAATTTAGACTTGAAATTAACCCCATTATAAACTAGGCCATGTGATCTTTGAGATTTCTTTATTAATTTGGTGAAATTTCAAAGAAAAAGGCATAAAAAAGGGTCTTAAATTAAGTTACTTGAACATGGAAGGAGGAGGAAAACTTGGGGAAAAACTGGGAAAGGCTACAGTCATCGGTACGCATCTTTTAAGACACATGTAACACATGTCATGCCGTCGTGACACGTGTGGTGTGCATAAGAGTGATGTGGCCCAATCATTGAGTACCATGTGTCAAGACATGTGGCATACTAAAACCCTGATACGGGGTGATGTGTTTTGTAGAAAAACAAAAGGCATTTTCTACCTTTAGTGAGATTCGAACCCTAGATCTCCAAATCATTTGCAATGCCACATTTAAATGTTTTACCGTTAGGCTATTGGTCTGTGCTTTATTAATATGTGCAAGTAAATTATATATATAAACAAGGTCAGTTTAAGCTAAATTTGAATCTAACCCCAAGCTTAACACCCTTTCCTTATTAAATAAAAAAAAAACTCATTATTGAAACATGAAAACTTATTTCAAATTCCTAAATTTTCTAATTTTTCTATTTTTTGTGATTTTTTCTAAAATTTTTTATTTTTTTGTATTTTTCTAAAATTAGAACCCTTTACCCTTATTACAAAATATTTTGAAAGATTGAGGGGTGGAAGGGTATGATGGGGGTGTAGGTTGGTTTGCAAAAACAGGTTGTCTAATAGGGTACCATAAGATAGGTTTTAGTTCAAAAAATTTAGAAACATGTACTTACATGGTAAGGTATGAGTAGAGCCACATACTCTACCTACCCTATACTTTCTCATCCTTAAAAAGAATCAATATTACTTTTGAATATTATAGATGTAAGGGTCCAATTAAAGTAATCATGTATGTACTACGTGAGTGACAAGCTACATTGACTTCAAAGAAGCGAAATGAGATTGTCACATGAAGGGATGATTACGTGAGAACAAAGTAAGGAGGAGAAACAAGTAATCTCAGTGTCTCAAATGCACAAGTGTTTAATAATATAGCCTTAGGGGATATCAAACATTCATCTTATAACTTGAGAGAATAAGATTAATTTTTTGCCTAAATTGGTCGTTTGGTCTTAGAAAGCTGATGTCACATCTTGGCATATAATTGGATGTACCATCACATAGGAATACCTGTTTATATTTAACAAAAGTTTTATTTATAATAAAAGAGTATTACATCGGGGTTTAGCTTAACACCTATTTATACAAAAGATTACATTTGTCAAACTTAACTAAACCTAAAATATAGTATTTTTTTTTTCTATGTATAGATCTTTCATGGAACTAAGATCAAAATATAGCAAGACTTCTTTAAAAGTGCCTGACTCCGTCTTATGCACTCTAAAAAAACTTTTCCCCTTAGTTGGTATTGCCCTATCAATTCTCTTCATAACTTGAGGATATATAAGTATCCCCTCAACTCTCTTTGAGTTAAATGAAAGAGAATAAAACAAAACATAGAATATATATAACACACATTCACAAAGATTAGTACTATAAGACATTCGATCTCATAACTTGAGTTATCAATATAAATTGTTTATACAAAAATCTGTGTTATACTTATGTATGTGACATGTATCAGTATTGATATTCTCTTTCCAATTTTTCATCCGATTAGTTGATATACTCAAGTATTTGAATACAATGTTCAGAAACCTAAGGCAACAAAGAGTTACTTGGGAGTAAAACCCCCAACAAAATCACTCACGATGGTTTGAAAATCCAATACATAGTTTGTTACACAATATGGTTAGAATAAGTTGAGCAATGCAGTTCTATATGCTCGAAAGCCAACTTAGCAGTGTTTAAGCTTTCAAAAACTCAACCTGTAGATCCTTTCGTGTCATACCATGAATGCAGTAGATAGTATAATAACCTAGTATCAGGCACAAATCTCAAGTTCCATGTTATAAACAATTCAACTATCTCATCTTTAGCTTTGTTTCTCAGCTTTATATTGCATTCCTTTACATAGAGTTTACTTGGGCAAAAACCCAAAACAACAATTCGGTTCTCAAGTTTTTCAAATAGAAACACATATCGATGAATTAGTCATACACAAGAAAACATTTCACTTAGTCAACACACATTCAACAAAATCAAGTATCCAATCAATCCAGCACATCATTACAATTTACACTACAACTGACTCTAAGTCCAGTAAACATAGGTTTACTTGCATGAAAATAGAAATATCCACTTACCCAAGCTTGATAGTAGTGTAAAATTCTAAGCTTTACGATGTGGTCTTTCCTCACTTATCACACCTAGGAAAATACATACAGACTCCAAGTCAACTATGGGTCGATACTAAGTTCTTATACGTTTTTACTATTGCGTTTTCAAGCTTATTTCGATTGTATCTTATTCATTTCGTATCTAATTTTAATAAACTTTCCATTGTTACGATTATTATTTTGAATAATATTAGGATATCTTAAGAATTAAGACTAATCAATATTGCCAAATGTTCAAAAATAACTTTTCGTGTTACCGATTCAACAGTATGTTAATATAACTTCATAAATAACTCAGATAAATCTTCAATATAAATTAAAAATCATAAAATTCCTCATTTCTCAAGCTAGTCAGCATTCATTATGCACTCAAAAATACTAATCCTTTACATAGTTAACATATATCACATTAGTACTAATTACAATATCATATATTAGGCTAATATATAGGTTTATATTATGAAAATACATAATAAATAGTATACAAGCCTAAATAATTCGACAAAAAATCCTATAGACTCACAAAATATGTGATTTAGTTATAGATCAGGAATTATACTAAACTAGCTATTATATATTTTCATAAAAGTAGCGGTTTTAACTCGAAATTGGTAAAAATCGAACAAATAAGTGAATTTAATCATAAGATAAAATAAAGTGCTCTAAACATCACTATAAACTTCCATGAATCATAATATGTAGGGCTCATACTTTGATTTTGTTAAAAATTAATTAATTTAATAAAATGGAGAAATTACCAATTTTTTCCAAAATAATTACAATAAATAGTAAAAACGATTATTTTAAAAAAAATTTATTACTAAAATTAAATACATATATACAGTTTGTTACATACAAAATTTCAACTTGAAAGAACATTATTTAATATTTCTAAAATTTAATTCAATTTTCATCCAAACAGAGCTATTTCTTAATAATCTTATTTTTTCAACAATTATTTCACTAAAATAAAATTACTACATTAATCTACACATAAAATAACTATAGAAAACCAAGTTTTATAATTAAATAACATCATTTGCTATTTTTACAAAATTTACAAAGTTTTGGCTAGAAATTTGATTCACTTAAACTAACCACCTAACCTTGTCAGAACACTCCTCTAAAGATATTTTCTTTAACCCCAAATGGCCACTACAACTGGACACCTATAACCCTTTGAACCGGTTTGATTAGGTTTTGTGTTCTGTTTTTACTCTAATTTTTTTTTAAATTTTTTTCGAAATTTTCTCGAGTGATTTTCTTATATTTTCAAACTTCCAAAATGTTGTTTTTGAAGTGTGCATGCCCTATTTATAATTTCCAAATGGATTAGGATTAATAAAAATTAGACATGTGGCTTACACATGTTATTTTCTTGATTTTTTAATGCATGAAGTATCATTTTTTAATGTTTTGCCTTTTGAGTCATCAATTCAAATTGATCCTTGGCTGCCACAATATGGGATGACTCATCCTTTCATTTTTTTTTATTAATTTTCCATTTTTTAATGTTAATTTACCTTATTTTAATAATAATTTATTATTATGTATATGCATTTAATACAAATAATGCATATTCTATGTTAATAAGTATATATTACATATAATTCAATTTCATTTATTATTTTTATAAGTTAAATAACTTATCTCTAATATCTCGCTATATCTAAATGCTTAAATTTCACATTTTTGATATTTATAGCTAATATCGGCTTTAGCAATAAATTGATGTTTTTTTAAATTAATATTTTTATATAGCTTATTTTGAGAAATCAGCTTTACTTGAATTATTTGGTCTAATTTTCCTAACTTTACTGTGAAGTTTGAAATTAAACGAATATCATAGCACAACGCCCTAAATTTAGGGGCTCGAATTATAAGATAATCGTATGGGCTCAAAATCTTAAAATATTATAGTTGAGTTTTTGTAGAGTAATGTTATTTCTCTATTCTTTCTAAGAGTTGCAAATGAGCAAAAAAGGCTGGGTATTTATAAGCTTTTAAGCAAGATTGCATTTGTTAGATCATCTCAATGATCAATAGATGAGATACAGCTTACTCGATTTATGGTTATTTAGAACAAGCTAGCTAATAAGCTCAAAGCCAATAGCCTTTTTCATATGTGCACGAGCTACATTGAGAAAGGTTAGATGTGGAGGATCGGTCCAACGATTCCTATTTTAAGCCTACCAAGCCAATTCTCCCTTAATCATTTCAAATATAGACTAAACTCCATAGACCCTGCTAACTTGCCCAATTGAGTCAAGTCTAATAAATAATATAATAAATTTCAACCTTTTACATTTTTGCCCCCTTGATCAAACTTCTTAGATGGGGTCTAAGTATTTTGAGCATCATTTGCGTGTTATGAGAGTTAGGTTGCCACTTGGCGTATACGCATCATAAAAAGTTGTGTTGCTACTAAGTGTGTTCACTTAGCTAGAGAATTTGTTTTAACTTAGTGTCAGCACTACAAATTTATTTATTATATAACTTAGTGTGTAAGCTTGCGACACTGTTCAATTACGTAGATCACTTTTGGCATGTTGGAGTAGTATTATCCTTATGGTAATATATTGAATAAATCTTCTTCATTGACTTACATATTTAGGGTCATGTAAACTATTTTGAATGTTGGAGTAGTATTATTTCTAGTGGAGATATACAATCGGTTTATGTACTAATGAAGATCTTTATACAGGATCCCTTTTTCTATTATTTCTTTCTACAATATCTTTAATAGTGGGATGGTTACACTTACAACCGAAATGGAAATCAAGCGTTTCATGGTTAAAAAATACTGAATCTCATCTCAATTATATTTTTTCCGTTACTATCAATTTCATAATATGTCTTATTCCAAAAAAAAAAAAAAAAGAAGTCCTCTCATCATTATTCATTGTTAATAAAGTTAAAAACCAAAAATTCTTTATTTTTTTTGGGACTTCTTTTCCTCATAGAGATATTGAATAGAAGGAATTACTTTTTTTACCACTGTAATATTTCTATCATCGATCTAAATATGCTTTCAACGAGAACCATATCTAACTCCACGTGCTTATGGATCATGAAAAATTCTTTTAACTTTTGGATTTGAACTTCCTCAATATCTTGGAATAATATCATCCAAGTAAGTCAAGATTCATTAAATCTTTCATCTAATCTTTTAATATCCATTTTTAAAACACCTTCTTATAGGCTTTATGTACTTGTAGGCAGCTATCAATCTTTTCTAGTCTACACTAGTATTCATCGTGCAGACTTTGATTTTCTACTAATAAACTCAAGCAAATAAACAATAGTCTTTTAGAGGAAGGACCGAGCAATTTCACACTTATCAAGCTGCATCCATTTCCAGATACACGATAATATTCTTCGTTAATTTAATATCTTTTCTTGGATTAAATACCGGAGACTTGTACTATATATGCATGCCACGTTCCACTTTTCCTTTTTCATTCCAAGTTAAATACCTTGCTTCGATCGATTTTGTGCGAGACAACGGCAAGAAAATACACCAGTAAGCTTTGGAAACATCCTTTTCTTCCCCTTTGTTTTTTCAATTTTCATCACAAGATCCCAATCAGCTATTTTTGCCTCTTTTTTATCATTATCATTATTTATTTTTCTTTCTCCTAGACATTCGTTCGATCAAACTGCACGGGGGTAGTCAATGCATTAGACAAAAGCATACACTAATCGACGAAGCTGCTTTACATATTGCTAGATCAAGCTTTTATTTTGTTGGAGACATGGCTACGATTTTGTGAAGAGTCAATGTGATCCTGATGACATCTCATATATGACATACTTATGTTCTTTATGTATATGGAATCCCTTCAACATCGTGACGATATCAATGCCGATGCCATAAATAATTAAGAGAGCTAATCAACTAAGTTTAGCCATATTGAGTTCAAGGGCAACTTTTTGAGCCTTTCGTAAGCTATCCATCCCTTCTTCGTTATTTGTTCCTTCTGGTCGTTGAAAGGTATGACATACATGCGGTTCATACCTATCATTGTCAATTGAAACAGGGATTACAGGAGCAAGTGCAATTGAATCTGGACAAAGCGATCAACGGCTTCAATAATTGTAAGCGACATTGATTACATTATGGTCGATATCTCTCCTTCTTCTTTCTTTGTTATTATTATTTTTTTTTTTTTCACTTGATTGCTTCAATTAAGATGGTTTCCATTTCCATTTTTATTTTTAATTATAGGGAATAGAAGACAACAACCTTTAACATTGAACAACAGCTCTTTAAATCATATGAAGTCCTCTAATCTCTCACCGGCAAGTTCAGCTTATATTTGCAATAGTTTTGTGAGCCCTAGTTTCTCTACTCAAAGAACAAAGTGACAACTCTCTCTAATACCCAATTTGCATTCTTGAAGGAGCCATTCTTTGGATGGGATGACTAAGTGAAATAAATTATAGAGAAGCTAGGATATGCAACTATTTTGAAGAAAACTAGAGTCCTCTATTTTATTACCACTTCCATTCAATTGTGGTTCCCATATACGAATGGAATGGAAGTATGGTAAGCCATTATTTTTTGGTGGAGTATCCAAAGTTTCTAGAGACATCATCCACGGATATTCAGAATTCAACACCGCTACAAGCATAGTAGGACTTATCCCATTATTTGGATGTTTTGCTTCAATCATTCTTTACTTTTCTTTTTCTTCTTTTTTTATTTCTTTGAATACCATGCATATCTTGTCTTGCTAACTTCTTCCGTTATTCTTGCAGGAACAATATCATAATTAATTGCCCCCAATCAACCTGAAAATCTACTTTAAGAATTAGCATAGGCTAGCAAGTTCCTTTTATAAGGAACTACCTTTTGCAAGCAAGCTTTGAGCACATCAAGCCTTAAGCAAGCAACCCTTAAGAACATTAGGCTTTATATGGAGAAGCCCCGAACGAGAAAGCCTTAAGTGCAGTAGGCCCGCGTAGGCCTCAAGCGTAGTGAGCATCTCACTCAGTAGGCCCTAAATGAAGTAGGTCCCAATAAGCCTTAAGCACAATAAGGCTCATGCATCATAAGGCCTAATAGGTTTTAAGCGTAGCAAGCTTATTCTACCGTGAGCCTTGGTAGGACTATGAGATCAACATCATTATGTCAATGTTCTAATTTAGAATGAAGAGGAGAGAGCTACCTTTCCCTCATCCCTTGTTTGCCTTCCTTAGGAAGGTATAACTTAGATGAGTGCGCAAGTGGATCATATCACCATAGAGCTATAACATATGGTTTTTCTTAAAGAAGATTTAGATCCTTGTTACCATCACTACTTTCACTTGACCGTTGTTCTCGCATGAGTGAGCTGGAAGCATGGTAGGCTAAGATCCATAGTTACATCTCTACTTCAATTAAATGGTAATTTCTACATAAGCGCCAGATGCCAAGGCATTACTTAAGCTTAAGGCGTGGAAGCCAAGATATCAAGGCATTACTTAAACGTAAGGCATGGAAGCGAAGATGCCAAGCATTGCTTAGGCTTTAGCCATGAAAGTTGAGATGCCAACACATCACCTAGGCTTGAGGTGTGGAAGTCGAGATGCTAGGGCATCACCTAGGCTTGAAGCATGGAAGTCGAGATGCCAGGGTGTCGCCTAAGTTTCTCTTGGGCTTGAGGCGTGGGAGCTAAGGTGCTAGGGCATCGTCTAGGCTTGAGGCGTGGGAGTCGAGACGCTAAGGGGTCACCTG
Source organism: Lumnitzera littorea (assembly GCA_024138015.1). Taxonomy (NCBI): domain Eukaryota; kingdom Viridiplantae; phylum Streptophyta; class Magnoliopsida; order Myrtales; family Combretaceae; genus Lumnitzera; species Lumnitzera littorea. Next base: position 5,979,294 of record JAMXBB010000010.1, on the reverse strand, counting down.
GGCTTAAGGCTTGGGAGCCGAGATGCCAGGGAATCGCCTAGACTTGAGGCATGGGAGTCGAGATATTAGGTGTCGCGTAGGCTTGAGGTGTAAGAGCCACAATACCATGGCATTGCTTGGGATTAAAGACATGGAAGCCAAGAGCCAAGATGCCAAGGTATTATTTGGGCTTAAGGCATAGAAATCGAGATGCCAATGCTTCACTTAGGCTTTCAGTAGGAGAGTTTAGATGTTAAGGTATTACCTGGTCTTTGGCGTAGGGCCAAGATTCCAGGAGATGCGTGGGAGCCGAGATGTCAGGGCATCATCTGGGCTTTAGGCATGAAAGTGGAGTTTCTAGGCATCGCTTAGGCTTCAAGAGAGTAAGATATAGAATAAAGAGATGAGTAAGATAATCAAAGTTTTATTATTGAGTAGCAAAATTCATTCTTTATTTATAAAAGTAATGTCATAGCTTGAACCTCTTTTTTTTTTTTTTACGCCTAACAAATCATTAATCACTTTTAGAACACTCGTGTACTATTACATAGGTATCATGGCTTGGAAGTAGGTTGTTACAAATGTCGTTATCTTAAATGAAAAGCTCCCCATTTTGAATTCTTTTAGGGAATATCTTATTAAGCTTCAATAGTCTCTAGTGGGATGATTTATCGTTCTATGGAACCAACAATATCTGGGATTTCTTCTCTCACTCTCTGTACGTTGGCGCTCAACTCTTGGTAACTTGATAGCTTCATCCTAAAACCAATGGTTAAGGATGGCATGTACCTTGCTCATTGGGCATGGAAACGAAAGAGCTTTTGTATCTTTCTTAAGTCTCTTACTAGCATTAAAGCCTTCGCTCCCAATCGAGGACATGAATGCTGCTCGTTTATTAAGCTTACTACTTTCCTTCTGTTGCCTCATAACATAGTTGTTTGTCCTTCATGCATTCTTAACAAGTGCAGCAAAAGAACATAGGGAAAGGTTCCTTAGGTGTGCGGCATACTCAGAGAACATCCCTTAGATAAAGATCTTCACCAGTTCTCTTTCATCATAAATATCTTGAATGTCTAGAGTGCATAGTTTAAAGTGATTTATATAATCCATCAAATCTTCCTCTAAATTTTGTTGTATTCATCCCCTATCCGTAATCGTGACTCGCTCCTAAGTGGAGAAAATTTTCTCTAAGAAGAGCTTGCATATAGTCTCTCATGAACCAACTAACACTGAGGGGATGTTAACATATCGGGTTATGCTTTGTTTATTAATGATTTGGAGAATTCCGTAAACTTCAAGCCATCATCAAGCTTATAAGGCTCCAGGGTTTCAATAAATATTAGCAGGTGTTCCTTGGCACTTCCCTTTTTGCCATTGAACAACATGAATTTAAGACTTATGTAGTCCTTAGGATATGGCTTTGTTGTGATGTATTGATGATATGGGAGTTTCAGCTCTAGAATTCTCATAAACAACCTAGCTTGTATTTCCTTCATATAAACGTTTAAGTCTTCCCTTGTTATAAAGGAATTCCTTAAAGTAGAGGCTGTTAACATAGGTGGTGAATTAGGGGTAACGTTGGGATGGGAAGTAGATCCACCTAAGATTGGGATGGTAGGATTGGATGGTAGAGTAGGCACGCATGAGGATGGCAAGTCACCTAATTGGACTCTTATATTCTTTATTGCAAGGGTCAGTTGTTGTACAGGTTTTGGCGAAGGGATAAGGGTTTCATCACCTCCTCCTTAATGGAGATCTTCCTCAATAGTTAGATGATTAGTTAGTTGAGCCGAGGTAACGGTACCTAGCTGTGTGTCAACTACAGGATTTATCAAAGTCATACCTTATTGCATAGCAACAATGGCAACCATCCTAGTGAGGATGGGCTAGAACGTAGTCACGAACTAGTTTAAAGCTCTCGTAGCTTCTTGTATTATTTGTGCAGGATCTAGAGGAGCCTCAAGTGTTGAGTGATCCTAGCTAGTGTTCTTAGATGGTGGGAATGAATTTTGCTCAATAAGCTTAACATTAATAACAAGCTCTTAGGATGTGGTATCGAACATGCTGTTGTTATCTTCATAAGAGGTGTCATGTCTCTACAATCACTCTTTTTCAATGGAATCACCAAAATGCAGATGTAGAGGTTTGATTGTAGTAGTCACGTACATATTGTGTAAATGACGCATTACACGTGACTTTAAGGAAGTGAAGCAAGATTGTCACCTGAAGGGATGATTAAGTTAAAACAAAGTAGGGAGGAGGGGTAGACAATCTCGATGTCTTAAATGTACAAGTGACAAATAAGCCAGTCTTGGGGGACTTTAGACATTCATCTTATAACTTGAGTGAATGAGATCAGTTTTTTACCTGAATTGGTCGTTTGATCTTAGAGAGCTGAGTCTTTGTAAAGCAATGTTGTTTCTTTGTACTCTTTAAGATTTGTAAATGAGCAAGAAAAATTGAGTATTTATAAACTCTTAGGAAAGATAAAATATGTTAGATTATCTCGATAATCAATAGATGAAATAGAGCTTACTCGATTTATGATTATCTAGAATGAGCTAATTAATGGACTTAAAGCCAGTAGTCTTCCTCATAAGTGCATGAGTTAGACCAAGAAAGGTTAGATGTGGAGGATTGATCCAACAATCCCTGCTCTGAGCTCAGTAAGCCAATTTTCTCTTAATCATCTCAAATATAGACTGGAATCCATAAGCCCTACAACCTCGCCCAATTGAGTTAAGTCTAAACAAATGAGATAATAAATTTTAGCCCTCTACAAACATAAATCACAACAAATTTAAATGTGAAAATTTTGTTAAATAGCACAAAATAACCAAAAATAAAAAAAGAAAGAAAGCAAATATAAGTTAAAATGTCGTCTTAAATTGAAGATGTAATATAGATTTTAACTATCTAATTTATTGTTAACCCATTACATTATATCTTTATCATTTAATTATATTTATTTGTGCTAGATCTAAGAAAAAATTTATTTGTGATATTTTGAGGAATGCATTGGCCTCGAAAAAAAATTTTGAAAAAAGGAGCTTAGGCAAAAAAATTACCTATAGGGAAGGCGCTTTTTAGAAAAGCACTTTTCCTTTTTCTCCATTTTTAGAAGAGGGCGCTTTTTGAAAAAGCGCCTTCGTCCTTAATGTATTAAAGAAAAAGGTGTGCTTTTGGAAAGTACCTTTCCTGGATCCAAAATAAAATCCCTTTCTTGACATTTTTTTTTTCTAAACGTAAGCCAACTTAAACAAAATATCCTCTCTTTCTCTCTTAGTAAACATGATCGTAATCCCTTAATCTAGTCAATTTCAACACTACTCTTTTTTTTCTTTTTGCACTTTTTTCACTTGGAATCGAAGGTAAATAACCTTGAACTCCATTTATTTCATTATTTTACACAAATCGTTTGTGTAAATGCAAATTAGATGAATTCTATGCTAAGGTTTCATGTATATGTGAATTTATGATTTCCATGTTTTGACATTGTTTTTGTGTGCAATTGTCATATTTGATTTGTGTACTTAACTGATTTATTTGTAAATTACACATTGGAACACATATTGGTTGTTGTGGAGTTGAAATTTGAATATGTTACATATTGCATGCAAAGTGTTCTGTGAAATGCTACAATGGAAATAGAGTTTTGTTTGATGCATATTTTTATCAATGTGTGGTTTCCTAGTTCTCTAGTTGTGTTTCTGCATATTTGTCAACATAAAATCGCATAACTAGATTTTTTTTTTTTTTTGTAAATTGCACATTAGCAGATATTCTACTCTATGTAGAGTTTAAATTTGAGTGTGTAACATATCGTACATAAAGTGGTTAGCTAAGTGTAAATTCTAGAATGGAAAATTATTTAGTTTAAGGTAAGAGTAACAGTACGAATATGAAAGTGACGGTGCATGAACTCTGATGTGCTAATCGAAATATTCATGCAAATGTGGATAGGTTGAAAATGGTTGTCATGGTGAAATTTATGGTTTATGCCTATGGGAATATTGTGAGTGGAAATTCGAGACCGAAGTATGATCGGAACTCAATGAAGATGTTAAAAGTTAGAACACATGTGAACTTCTCAAAATTGTTGGAAATGGTTTGTTGGGGTGTTAGGATCAATGTAAGTGAAGTCTGGGTTAAGATATTGTACCGACATTTAAATGCTTATTCTAGAGTTGTATCTTACTCCTTGATTGCCATTAAGGATGACGATAATGTTGAAAACTTATTTGAGATAATTGAAGCATTTGGGCAAACTTACATTCATCAATTGTATGTGATGATGATAATAAATGTGGCACATGTGCCTTTACCTCAATTTTATGAGCTAGTTAAATATGAAGACGAGCCACTACCCATGTCTGCCCTTACATGGGATGATGATACTATAGTCAACGAGGTGATTGGACCAATATTTCAAAAGGAAGTTTCAAATGACTGTATGGATCAATGAATGGGAGAGTTGGATGATGAAGAAGAGGATGATAATGATGATGATTATGGGCTGGGTAGCGATGAAGAGGATGAAAATGATGACTATAATGATAGTACTAAAACTAAGATGCCTCCAGCATCTCCCATTATTCTTGTAATGGGTATTAGTCGTTCCTATATGTCAGAGATGTTACCTGGACACCTTTATGCCTTTGTCTCAAGCTCAATGAAGCCAACAGCACCAAGTGATCCTTTCGAGGTTCAGATGATTAGATATGCTATTATTGATGTGATATGGTTCTTTAACAAGGGTGGGGATGACCGTTATGTGCAATTCTAGAGGAGTGTTAATGAAGATTTTAGTAACTTACAAGCGGATGAAGACTTATACATATGTATGAGATCCAATGAGAAGAATGGATTGGTGAGAGCCATGAAACACTACCACATCAAGCATCATGCGAACTTTAGATTAGTGGAGTCTAAGAAGAGTAACTATTCAATCATGTGTACTAAGCACGGGGGTGGATGCAAGTGGAGATTGAAGGGCATGTAAGAAAAAGTTGGAGGGCTTGTAGGTCATAACAAGGCTAATTGGAACTCATAAATGCATAAATCCAATAATAGCTCAAGACCATCTATAGCTACATTCTAATACGATGGCAAGGGACTTTCTGAATGTTATTAGAGAAGACCCGATGCAAAAATTTCTCGATTATGCAACATTATCAGCAGGCAATTTGGTCATATGTTTACGAACAAAAGGTTATGGTTAGGAAAGACAAAGGCTATTGAAGTAGTCTATGGCAACTGGGAGAGATCGTATAATGATATTCCAAGACTCCTTAATGCCATACAAATGAGCAATCCTAAGACAAAGGTCACTGGATTAGGGTAGCTCAAGTGAATCGTGAGTGATACGGTTACAATGAGTTTGGTGGTCTTTTAGCCCATGCATAGAGGCATGGAAATTCCACAAGCCTATGGTTGCTATTGATAGGACATTTTTATATGAAAATGTCACAAGTTACTCATTTTTATATGTCACAACTTCCATGCATATAGGCATGGAGGTTCTGCAGGCCTATGGTTACTATTGATGGGATGTTTTTATATGAAAAGTACTAACGTGGATAGTACAAACCACATAGTCCCTCTAGCCTTTGCATTAGTAGGTGATAAGACAACGGAGGCGTAGGACCAGCTTCTTAGGAATATGAGGCAACATGTCTATGGTAAGGGTATTAGTTTTTATTCAGTTGTTGTTGTGTTTTCACTCAGATATTGTCAAGTTATTTTCGTTTGTTTTTTAGGATGCTTGTTGTACATGCTAGATGTTGTGCAACAAGTGATTACAAAGAAGGCGCTTAAAGTGCCATTTTACAAAAAGAAGATATAGTAGCCTATTCAGAATGAGAAATTGCATGGTATCCCATAATATAGGATAAAACCCAATAGTATACTGTAATAAAGCTTTCGAGGTATAAAAGAGGTCATACATTATATCTTATTATATAGATATAGGTTTTAAATATTTAGGTTTCGTTTCGTTTATCTTTTTTATCTCTTTTTGGTAAAGGAATTTGTGTAATTATGAAAATTAATAAATATTATACAAATACAAATTATATAAAAACATTACAAATATACCATCATACAACATATCTATATGAATATATGTCGCATCTTTAAAATTTTGCATTAGTACATTTCTACAAGATGTGGCACATCGATAGTATACAAAACATGAAAATGCATATTCAAGATGTGATTTCTTTATAACTTTTAAAATTGTATATTCAAGATACGATATGGCAACAATATTTGTGTAATTTTTCTCATGTGATTCATATTTATATAATTTTTTTAAAGGGTCAGTAGATATGTGCCAGACTCCTTTTTCGTATCTATTTTAATATTGCATTTGATAAGAATACAATATAAAAAATATGGAAATATAACTCTCTATATATAACATATTAAAAAATTAAATGCTCAACAAATCCCTATAAAGTTAAGTTATTCGTATTTATAAAAATACTAATTAAAATAATCATCTCCAATATATAAAATATAATTAAATCCTTCTTTTTAACATGAATTATCATTTTACAATTCTAACATTCCAAATCATCACCCTCATTATAATTATAAAATAGAAATAAATAAGACATAAATAAAATAATTTTTCTATATTTCAAATAAATACAATTCAAATATAAAATATATACAACTAAGATATAAACCGAAAAAAGACAAATCAAATAAAACATTAAAACCCAAACCTTATCACCATCACCATCATCTACTCCTCTATCTCGGGAAGGTTCGGTGATTAGGCCCATCCCCATATTCATATAGCGTGGATAACCAAAGTTTACGACACGAAGCAGTTGGTGATCGCTCCACACATTCTGGCACTTGTAAATGAAAATGTTCGAAAGAACAAGCTAGTTATACAGGTGAAGAAACTAACCAACTAAAAAGTAGGGAATAGGACAAGCCAAACACCAATTAAAAAGAACAAGCAAGCATACTGGCGAAAAAAACTTACAACTAAAAACAGCGAAAAGAACAAGCGAAACGCTAATGTCAAAACAATCTGCAGGACTTAGAACCTTTATAATTATAGGTCGTCTTCGGGATATCAACCTTAGCTCTTCTTGTTTGACGGAGAGAAGAACGCCACTCATCCAGGGACGCCATCTTATCCTCAGTAAGGGCAGGGATCTCTCTTCCTTCCAGGATTTCCATGATTCTTTCAATTTGCCCAAAAGTTTTGAGAATGCGAAAGGCAGTCTCCCTCCCTTTCTCTATAGAGTTCCTTGATGATGAGCATTCTGAGAGAATATATCGCTTTAAATTCATGAAACAAGCTCCCAGAATATCGGAGATGAAAGCGGACAATTTCTTAAATATCATCTTGCTATCAGGGTCAGGGTTGCCCTCCTTCTGACAATCTAGGAGTATAGTTTCGCAAGCTATATACATGGAACGCGCGGCTTCCCCTTTACAAACCCCTCTAACTGCAGCTAAAGATTGCTTATTCAGGTACGACCCCGAAACATTCACTCTGCCTATCGGATTATGATAGTCAAAGTCAGGCGCTCTGTCCTTCGCAGAAGTAGAAAGTGAAGTCAGAATATCTGCCGGCCTTGCGTTCTTGCGAGCGGATGCCTCGTTAAGATCTATGTCAAGCCAATAGCATCCATTATCAAGTCCTTCCCAAACAATATCTGCAGCTGCCCGGATTTCAAACGAATTATGGTCGTCGTTCAGCTTATCCTCTATTAGCTTGACAAACAATAGGCCCTCATTCACACTCCCTTTCAAACTCTCCCTCAAAGGGCTATCTACATTAGGAAGCGCCATTGCGATGCTGGTCAATGTCAGCACTGAAAGTGCCCAACCAGTTGAAAGGCCTTTTTGAGCACCCCGTAGATGGACATAATCGCTGTCAAAGCAGAGAACTCCTCCAAAATCTCGTGAAAGATTCTTGTCCAGAAAGTCTATGAGATATTTTGGCTTCGTGATCTTTCCTTCATCGATATACTTCTGAGCAACACAGTAGGTGCGTTTCAACATCAACGGGATGTACCTTTCCTCGCACTCGAAACTCACAAAATAAGGTGCAAGGTCCTCTGTTTCTGGGCTTGGGCTTGAGCGAGTTGGCCTGACCTCTACAGCTAGAACCTTGTCAGCAATACTGAACATCCATTTACTGAACACACGATGTAGAGAAATCATGGTAAAAATTGCCCATTTTGCAAGACTAACAATGAACAGTTGCTGCTTCCTATTGGCATATGAGAAATATGGATCTATTTTTGCTTCCTCTATATTCCACATCGAGCCTGCTATGGCTTGAAAACTTAGAAATGCAGAAGAACTAAAAGAACTCAATACTGCAGCCAACAAACAGCAAATCGCTCGGGCAAGCGGGGCAACCATGCCTACTACTACAGTAATGGCTTGAGTGATAAAGATCCCAAAGATTGACCACCCATAATCAGACTGGCCAGTGCACGTTGTTGAACCCAATGAATTGCCTTTATGAGTTGTGGATGCCAAAAGAATAACGAAAAATGCTATTGCAGGCACTAAAGCCCAAACCACGCTAACAAAACTACTGGAACACCTGCACAACAGAAAATGAGGGCAACCAGACTGAGCCACGATAGAAAATCTCATTAGATATTTTTTCAGTTTCTTTGCCTCAGGCTCTGTCTCCCTTTTATGGTTAAAGGAACCCCCCAGAGCTTGCTGGTGCCGATTTTCCATCATAAATTGTAAATAATTCTTTTGCAATGGAAGTTCTGCTGCCGATCCAATGCACATGGACAGAAGGCAATACATAATGATGATCATGAGGATGTGTGCTGCTCTGTATTTGTAAATGACTCCAGTTACCAGCTGGATGCACAGATTAACTACTGAAGTGACAACAAGAATATAGAGAGCAGCTGTGTTTGCTACGAGCTCTCTATACTCCAATTTTCCTAGAGAAGGTTGGATATTGACAAGTACAGTACATATGAATGCTGATGTACTGAGTTTCGCGAGCTGATCAATCTGTGAAGGCATTGGGGAATTCAGATCCACCGAAAGTTTTATAGCTACTCCTACAACGGTGAGAGAGAAAGCATCTAGTGAGACGAATTTGCACGGGATCCAGTATTGTTTCGACCGGAATCCCATGATAAGATCAGCTATCATTGCTATGACACAAACCCATGTCGCAACTGCAATGTAAAGGCCGATTATTGGCATCGGCTTACTGTAATTGGAGTCATCGATATTTATTCCAGAGCAATTCATCGAAATCGCCTTCTTTTAGATAGCTCCTCAATGTAATCTGTATCCTAGTATATGATATGGTGGAGCTCTTACTTTTGAAGGAGGACCTCCAGAACAAGTAATGTAGTACTACAGAGAAATAGGACTTATGGATCTCAAAACCCTCGGACTTGGTACTAAAGACAAAAGAATATTAGGTATAGTGTGAATGGGGGATTTTTTTGAACCATCAACTGCAAGGGAAAAAAATTTATTAATACTATGCATAAGCTTAATGACAGCTAAGATTCAATAAAAAATTCATATTTTATCTTAATGTTAGGATAACTACCATGAATAGCTACAAATACTCCCACATGTTAAATTTTTTATTTATTCTTGTTTATCTTAAATAAAATCGACTAAGGCTGAGAAGTGAAAAAAAAAAAAAAAAAACGCTTGCTTGAGCGAAGCAAAGTACGAATATTAATAAATTTATAAAAAAATGTTTAAATCCAAAAAACTATCAATATTCAATAAACAACTATGTTCATATTAGACTACTAACAAGAACTATTCAAATATATTAAATACAAATAATGAGCAACATGTTAACAAAAATATGATTTCGCTCCATGGAAATACATATAAAAAAATTATCATTAGTTATACAATTAAATTAAAGTTAAATTTATAAGTGTGTAAATATGAAAATACATATTCATATGACTTAATACTCATAATCATTATTGGAAAAAGAAAATAAAAATAAAACAAAATTAAAAGAAAAACATCGGCTCCTCTGATAGCAATAATACTTTTTTGTTAACTGAAAGACAAGTCGAAAAGAAAATTAAAGGAAAGAAAAAGCAAGTGGGGTAGGAAACAAAAGAAAGTGGTTGCAAGTAAGAAGGTGACAAAAGAAAGTGGAAGACAGAAGAAAGTTATATAAGATAGGTTTGCATCCAGACACGATGGATTCGGACACAATTTGAAATGATTTAAATAGGTTAGTATATAAAAAAATCCGACATGAGATATAAATGAATTAAACCTATTTAAATATGGTCAAAATCATGTCCTCGTATAGATTAAGCTTTTAAATCCAGACACGAGATAGGAGACATGTCATATATTCTTTTATATTTTTATATTTTGTTATATAAATAATTTTTTTTGAAGTTAGGAGTTTCAATTAAAAGTATGAGATATTTTTAGTTATATATATTCTTCTTACTATATCGTAATTTAAATGGGTAAAAATTATGAACTTGGTTATAAATTCTTAGACTATTTTTGTTGAAAATTCGACAGATAATATGATAAATTTCAAAATTAACACTGATAGTAATACTAACTTTCATTTAAGTCATAGTTTTACTTAATTCAATGATGTTATGTAACCTAAATTTAGTAATACTATATATACTTCTTATTGTGTCGTAATTGAAATAAAAAATTACAAACTTATGTGTAAATTTTTTTACTATCTACCTTGAAAATTTAGAAAATAACGTGATAAATTTAGAAATTAATATTGGTAGTAATATTAATATCCATTTAGTTCATGTTTTCTCTTAATTCAGCGATGTTATATAATTTAAATTTTCAAAATTTCAATATTTGATAAGATTTGCTTTACTAAAAAAACTTTTGTCTGAATTGTAGTTTTTTAATTAATAATGAAGATATTATATCATTTGTTTTTGTAAAATTTAAATATTATTATTCTCCTTTTTTTTTTATATCTATAAATATTTCATACGTTTAATTATAACTTTTTAATTGATAAACGGTATTAGATTTAAGATACAATATAGTAACATAAATTGTCAATCATAATATAAATGGATCAAATCTGGACATGAAACACGCTAAGTCACCGGTTTAGATTTTCATATATTATTAATAAACAAATCGTGTAATGGATTTAGGTTTTTTAGATACGAATCCATTTAGATATGAAAACGGGACAAGACACGATAACAAGAATTACCGACCCTAAAATAAAATATTTACTTTTCTTTAAGTTTTCTGTCCTTTTAAGTCACAAACCTACTGTACCGTTATGTGATTTTAAAAAAATTTCCGTTACATGCTTTCTTTTCTTTTTTTTTTAATCCTTTTTTTCTATTTGCCTTTGTGATGTTCACGAAGGTGCAAAGCTGGGGCTTCGTGCACGTTGTGCCTTGAAAATTAAAGTGCGCTTCTTTGAATTAGCATTGCCTTGGCATCCGCAAGGCGCATGGCTGCGCTTCGCTTTGCTTTTTACGCATAAGTTCAAAAGCGAACGTTTTTAACGATTTTGGGTCACTTAAAAATCTATTATACATATTTAAGTATAATTAGTATTTATATATCATGTGTTTTATCCATTGTTTTTTTTTTTTGTTTCAAATAATGATCCATTCATCGTTCCTAGCGTCACTGAAATAGACTTATATGTGCAAGGGGACGGATCTTTCCGAGGGAGGAGTTTTAGATTGGGGTGGTTACGAAATCTTGAAAAGGATTGGGAGGTCTATAAATAAATTTGTAAAATGTATGTGATTTTGCGAAAGAGAGTGAATTAGGCCAATTTGAGTATAGTAACTATTGTAATTTGTATTCAATTTACCGACACACTTTTATGTATTCATGAATAATAAATATTTATTATATTTATATATTATTCTACTTGTATATATTTTACAATAAAATTCTATAGATAATTAAAATATGTATGAAATTATAATAAAAGTATATTGTTAGTGGAATTTAATAACATCGTACTATCTAAAAATCATTATTTGTTTGATAAATATTTAGAGCGGATTAAATATTTAGATTAACACGTTGTATAACTAAGGTTATTTTCATTGAATTAAGAGAAAAATATTTGAATTATATAAAAGGGCGCTTAAAGTTAATTGGATATACTAACATAGTCTACTAATAGAGGATTCTATATGTTTAATATTATTGGTAATTCCTTTATATAAACGAGCGTAAATAATTCATAAATTTGAGACCTCCATATATCATATATATATATATATATATAATGTTGTGATTTGATGTTATTAAATGTAGTCTTTATTTAAATCGTAAATAATATGGTTATTAGGTATCATATGAAATATAAAAAAGATAATAATAAATTAAGATAGAATTCAATACTCTCTTATATTAGGAATGGACAATATCTAGAGATACTTGATTAAGATTATAACCACATCAAGATTAATTCTTCTTGTTTGACGGAGAGAAGAACGCTACTCTTTCAGGGATGCCATCTGATCCTCGGTAAGGGCAGGGATAACCCTTCCTTTCAGGATGTCCATGATTACTTCAATTTGCCCAAAAATTTTGAGAATGCGAGGGGCAGTCTCCCTCCGTTTCGCTATAGAGTTCCTTGATGAGCATTCCAAAAGAATATATGGTCTTAAATTCATGAAACAAGCTCCCAGAATATCGGAGATGAAAGTGGACTATATCTTAAATATCATCTGGCTATCAGGGTCAGGGTTGCCCGCATTCCAATACTGTAGGAGTATGGTTTCGAAAGCTCTATGCATGGGACGCGCAGCTACTTTTCCACAAACCCATCTACCTGCAGACAAAGAAACCTTAGTCGAAAGTGACAATGAAACCATCATCTTGTCTCTCTTAGTAGGGTATTTAGAAACAGGCATTATCTGTTCCGCAGAAGTAGAAAGTGAATTCAGAATTCCTGTCGGACTTGCGTTCTTGCGACCGGATTCCTCGTTAAGATCTATGCAATAGCATCCATTATCATGTCCTTCCCACACAATATCCGCGGCTGCCCAAACAAATTATGGTCGTCGTTCAGCTTATCTTCTATTAGCTTGGCAAACAATAGGCCCCTCATTTACACTCCTTTTCAAACTCTCCCCAAAGTGCTATCTACATTAGGAAGCGCCACTGCGATACTAGTCAATGTTAGCACTGAAAGTGCCCAACCAATTGGAGGGTTTTCTTCAGGATGGATCCGTCGAACGGCATCATTGCCATCAAAGCTGAGAACTCCTCCAAAAACTCGTGAAAGATTCTTGTCCAGGAAGTCTATGAGATATTTCGGCTCCATGATCTTTCCTTCGTTGATATACTTTTGAGTAACACGGTAGATGCGTTTCAACATCCACGAGAGGTATATTTCCTCGCCCTCCCTCGCCCTCGAAGGTCAAAAAATAAGGTTCAAGGTCCTCTGTTTCTGGGCTTGAGGGAGTTGACCCGACCTCATCATCAAAAGGGTCATGTTTCAAACACAAACGCCTCAACGTGGTCAACAGCACTCTGAATGCCGACTACCTTTTGAACCACGTAACTGATACTGAGCATCCATTTAATGAAAACATAATGTAGAGAAATCGAGATAAAAATTGCCAATTTTGCAAGACAAACGATGAACGGTTGCTGCTTCCTATCGACCTAAGAAATAAATGGATTAATTTTTGTTTCCCTTAGATTCCACATAAAGATCCACTCTGCTTGGACTGGTCCTTCCCGTGGATAGGTAAAAGAACTCCCTGCTGCAGCCAACGAAGATCAAATCACTCGGGCAAGCGGGGCTACCGAGCCTACTACTGTAGAATTCTGTATAGTTTTTATTTCTATTCTTTTACACGTAGACTTACACGTGTACTTACAGCTGTACAGTAGTATATATATGTATATATACGTGTCATTGTAACAAACTTTCAGTTAGTAGATTCATTCCCATTTTTTCAGTTCCCGCCTCTGTATGCTCTTGTTCTGTTACTTCCATTATCATCATCATTCATTGAAGAGATTTGATTTTAGCAACCTTACAATTTAGATCGGTAAGCTTTGACATGGTATTGGAGCCTCCAAGTTAGGTTTCTCTCATTAGTCATTCATAATTTCTATGTGTTATCTTTTGATCGGATTATGATTAGTATGGTTACGAATAATACTGGTTCTAGTGGTGATTTGAGTAGTGTAAATTCATTGTATTTGTCAGGATTGGATAATCCAGGCCCAATTATCACAAATAATACATTGAATGGACAAAATTTTGCTAGCTGGAGTCATTTAATCAAATCAGCCCTAGGAGCTAAGTCGCAAATCGGTTTTATTGATAGTGTTGATGGGTGATTCCCGTTCCAGTACACAAACACTTACAACAAGAGAAAATGGCTACGGAGAGTGCCGGAGGGTGCTCTAGCGCAGCCATTCCGATACCTAAATCAATCTTCTTATAATGAGAGTGAAAAAATTAAATGATTATGAGAATGAGAGAATGAAAAAAGGGGATCTCTTTACCTGAGAGTCTTGCTTAGTATTTATAATGAATCAATGGAGATTGTCTCCGAACTGGATTATTGGATCGAGCTTAGATATTAGGCCCACTAATATAAGCCTATATGGCCTACTAATATAAGCCTACATAATAATTATTCAAAAATGCCTATCAACACTTATGTTAGATATTGCTCATCTAACATACTTATCCATTTGGCCGCCGATAGGTTGGGTAGTCAAATCTCTCGACATACCACTAGAGAGACAATATGGTATTCCTCCTAAGTAGCACAAATCCAGTCCTGGTTTGAATTCATGTCCATGGCATAAACGGTTATCACAAGCACAGTTAGATTACATAACCACCTATCTTCCCTATATGTCAAGGAAGATGTCAAATTAAGAAACTTCCACGTATCTTAATGGTTATTTCGACAACTACCTTAGACATTATAACCTCCCATAAATATTGGAAAGAAACTTTGTAAGAGCTTTGGGATACTCTTTACTTACTCACATACTTTCTACACAAAAGCCACTCTACTAACTTTGGTATTGGAGTGGCCGCACCGAACTCATCTTGGTACCAAGCATTTCACTCTCTTTTGCAAGATTTTCCCTTATCCTAAAATTCACCAACAATAGACAGATCTTGCATGAAGCCTGATCATGATTCTCCTGATGAACAAAAATAGCTACGTTGTGATTTTTTGGTTTGCTGTTGGCTTTTAAATTCCATTTCTAAGGATTTAGCAAAAGGATTTATGTATGCTGATTCAGCTAAGGAATTGTGGCAAGATGTATGTGATAGGTTTGGGTTGTTGAATGGTCTGTTGCTATATCAATTATAGGTTGAAATCATGAATGTTAAACAAGGAAATGCAAGTGTGACCTTGTATTTTAACAAACTAAAAAAACTGTAGGATGAATTAAACAATCTTACTACATTTCCTTGATGTGAATGTGGTGCTATGGGACAATGTACATGTGATTTGTAAAGCAAATTGATTGAAGCAGATAATCGAAGTAAACTGATATAGTTCTTGATGAGACTTAGTGATGATTTTAAAAATACAAGGAATCAAATCTTAGCCATGGATCCTTTACCTGATGTTAGTAGGGCTTATTATCTTGTTTGCTAAGTTGAAAAGTAAAAGCAAGTTACTTTAGGAAATTCTAGTTCATTGAATGATAATTCTGTTGCGTTTCTTATTTGAAATTCAAAGAAATTTGTGGTTAATGAGAAAGAGGAGATAGAAGAAATAGCAATACTGGAAGGTCGTTTTGTGTACATTGCAAGAAATCTGGATACACAGTTGAAAATTGTTTTTAGATCAATGGATTTCCAGATTGATACAAAAACAATAAAGACAATAGAGGAATCAAAGCTGTAAATGCTAATGTTATTACTATGAATCATTCTACTACTTCTTATGTTGTAGATAAGTTAAAGGTTGCTGTGGATTCTCCTGTTGATGATCCTGTAGTTAGCAATTCTTTATAGAATGAATCACATCTAGTGGCCAAGATATGCCAAGAAGTGTTGAAAATGCTTAGAAGCTTTGGAGATCATGATAATGTAGCTTACACTACTCTTGTAGGTATGAGTTATGCCCTTGCATCTTTGTTTGCCTCTGATAAGAAATTATGTTCTTGGATTGTCAATACAGGTGCAAAAGATCACATTACACCTTATGAACAATCTTTCACATGTTCACATAAACTCATTTCACCTACTTGTATAAGACTACCTGATGGATTAGAAAAACCCGTTTATAATATTGGAGATGTAAGACTAAATGAACATATTGTATTACACAGTGTTCTTTTAGTTCTAGAATTTCAGTTCAACTTACTTTCTATCTATAAACTTGTTTCATAAAATAACCTTGTTGCAACATTTGATTCTTCAACATGCTTGTTCCAGGACCAGATACTTAATACCATAGTTTCTCATGCTAAAGTTCACAATGGACTTCATATCATAGAGTCCAAGCCTTCTTCATTTGCTTTTAACTGTTCTAATTCATTGTGTAATAAGGATCAAGTTGTTTGTGATAATGATAACAAAATAGATAAATGTTTGTCCTTGAATCTCTTACCTAATAGATTAAGACATTTATCTTAGACAAAACTCAAACACTTACCACATTGTAATGTCAAGAATTCACAACCTTATTTATGCGAAACTTGCCTGTATGCAAAAATTCCATCGTCTTCCTTTTTATGCTAGTTTATTGTCTATTTTTAACTTGGTTCATATTGACATATGGGGCCCTTATAACACACTTTCATTAAGTGGTGCATGGTATTTCCTAATTTAGTAGATGACAAGACTAAGTGCACTTGGACTTTTTTGATGACACACATATCCCAAACGTCAAACATCTTGTTCAATTTTGTTTCTTACACCAAAAACTAGTTTGGCCCTTATCCAAAAGCAATAAGGTCTAATAATGCCAAGGAATTCTTGTCAAAAGAGTGTCAATCTTTGTTTGATAGACATGGAATTATTCATCAAAAGAGTATGCCTTATACTCAGCAAAATAGAGTGGTGGAGAGGAAACATAGGCATTTATTGGACACAACTCATGCTCATTTACCAAAAAAATTTTGAGGAGATTGTCTTCTAACTACCACATACCTCATAAACAAAATGCCATTGCAATCATTGCAATGGAAGTCACCCTATTTTCTTCTTTTCAATAAGAATCCTTCATATGAGGATTTGAAAACTTTTTGTTGTTTATGTTATGCATCTATGTTACCTAAACTAAGAGATAAGTTTGATATCGGGAGTAGAAAATGCATGTTTTTAAGCTACCCATCAAGTCAAAAGGGCTTTAAACTTTTTGATCTAAACAATGAAGAGTTGTTCATTAATTGAGATGTTATGTTTATGGAAGACAATTTTCCTTTTCAAACACTCTCAAATTCAACTCCATACACTTTTTCTCATAATCATTTTGTCTTGTTTCCACACACACACATTGATAACTATATAGAACCTTCACAATCCTTACAATTAGCTGATATACACAATCCTGATACATTTGATACTTCTCCATCCAATTTTGTGTCAACTCCTGCTACTCAAGATATTTCCTTGTACAGGTCTTAGAGAATTATTCATCTTCCTAATTGGCTTTGTAACTTCATAAGTAATGTACATTCTGAGCAATCAGCTTCTGCAACTCATCTTGATCCATCAAATTCCTCCTTTGATGTTCTCAATTCTTTGCAAACCTCTCATCCTCTTTTTCACACACAATCTTTTGCTCATCTTCTTAGTGGCTATGTAGTTTCACTTGCAAATGTGTTTTCATAAAAGAACCTAAAACTTATCATGAGGCAAAACATGATCCTAATTGGATTGAGGTTATGAATAAAGAATTATTAGCCCTTGAAAGTAACAATACATGGAAGTTAACACCTTTACCTTTGGGTAAACAAGTTATTAGATCAAAGTGGGTGTTTAAAATAAAATATAAGCCTGATGGAACCATAGAGCGATATGAAGCACAACTAGTAGCAAAAGGGTATAGTTAATTAAAAGGGGTTGATTACATACATACTTTTTCACCAGTTACAAAGCTCACATCTGTTAGAGTTGTTCTTGTTGTTGCTGCAATCAAACGTTAGCATGTACATCAATTGGATGTCATTAACGCTTTTTTGCATGGATATCTTGATGAGGATATCTATATGCTATAAGACCCACAATCAGCTACTCGGAGTTTGACTTATAGAATTTAGGATGACCGATTAAAGGATCCGATTGAGTTTAAATTATCAAATAAAGTTAGAAATATTAGTAAAAATGATTTCGTAAGTTCAAATTTAAGAAAATAAGTAATAAAATAAAAAAATATAAAATTTTCAAAATTTAAGTATATTACTCGTTATTTATTGAAAATTCGGAAAATGCATAAAATGTATTTCAATGTATTTCAATAACTAACGAATCGTTAGAGATAAATTATATATACACTAAAAATCATAAAATAACTTAAATAATATTTAGAAGTATTTATTTATACCACATATGTATTTACATGTAGGTAAAAATACGCGTAATTACTTAAAATATGTGAAATAGGCTAAAATAATGCTAAATAATTAAAGAAAATGCTTGAATAATTAAGGAAAAATAAAGAAAAATTAGGAAAAATGAAGAAATCTCCAAAATTGAGGTGTGGTAGCTTGGAAGTGATTAAATAAAAGTAACCAATTAAATTGCAACAAATAGAAAGCAAGAAAAAGAAGATATAAGGCAACTGTCAAATCAATTTAATACACAATAACTTCCCTAAAGCTCTATAAATACCAAAAAAAATTACGGAAGCTCGTTTGATTAGTTTGGAGAGTGAGACAAATAGAGAGAACCGAAATATTGAGTGTTAGGATTAATTACAAAAGAATTACTTAAATTTGTGCAATTAGGGCTTTAGACGAAACCAACACCCGATGAGCACTTAGGAGTGGACGATGACCACCACCACATGGTGGTAGCAGTGCCTAGATTGATCGATAAGGCCACAGCGATTGATGGTGGCTGGAGCCACTAGTTCAGGTGAGTTCAATTTTTAAACTCGATTTTATGTAATTTTGTAAAAATATTAAATATTATTAGAAAATTATGAAATTTGTTATTTTGAAATATTTTAGTATGTAGATTTAGGGAAAAATTTTATTTTGATGAATTTATGTTTAGAAATATACTGTTTTTAAGAAATCATGCAAAACCGAACATATTTCGAATTAGAAATAAATAAGCTTAAGAATATAGTTTTGGACTCAAAATTTTTGTGTAAACTACCTAGGTGATATAGAATAGTTTGTGAAGCCCTTTTTCAAAAATTAGTTTTCGAAATTTTTATATAATTTTTAGGCCTTAAAATGATGCATAAAATGGGTTATTTTTTGTTAATTAAGTAATTAAATGGTTAATTATTAATTTAGTGAATAATTATATTTTAGGATGTTGAAATCTGATG
The DNA here is from genome assembly GCA_024138015.1 of Lumnitzera littorea. NCBI lineage: Eukaryota > Viridiplantae > Streptophyta > Magnoliopsida > Myrtales > Combretaceae > Lumnitzera > Lumnitzera littorea. The sequence goes on along the minus strand of JAMXBB010000010.1, from coordinate 5,959,831 downwards.
AAGTATGATATTTATAATAGTATATTTTAAGATAATTTTATAAATTAGGGTAATTAGGAGTAAAATTTGATTTAGGAGGAATTTATATATTTTAAGATGTTAATTGATGTTGAGAGATAATAATTAGAGTGATAGAAATATTAAATGTGTATTATGCACATAATAGGTAATAATGCATAATATAGAAAATTAGAAATATAATAAATAGAAAATATTAGAATAAAAATTGATATTTTACTAATAATAGGAAAATTTATAAAATCTGGTAGAAGACTTAAATTTAGGTAATTATACAAAAATGTAAAATTTTCTTACATTAAGGGTAAATTAGATAATTAAATAAGATAAAAGATATATCGAATGAATTAACATATTGATTAGGGGTAAATATGACATTTAGGAGATGCAGAAATAATGTGATTAATTTTACTTTATGGGGTTGAAATAAATTTTAAGGTTTGTCTATAAAATTATACTTAAAAACCGAATTAGAACCTAATTTAAAAATCGATGTGGAAATTGAAACAGAACCTAACCCCACCCCAAACCGAGAATAATTGTAAAAGATTTGAAAACCTAGATAATTGGACATATTAAACCCTAAACCAAAGATAACAATAAATGTTATAGGATAAAACAAATCTATAACAATTATATGAAAATTGAGACAATATTGGTATTATAAGGATCATTGGTGATAGACTGAACGAGTCCCATCTCGAGTGAGCAAGCGAGGAGTTGAGATAAGTTGGGATTAATATAGTGTTGTATTTTGGAGGCTTAAAATTGCATTTGATTGTGCTTATTTTGAGCCGATGATATAATTTTGATTTGCTGCTTAGTTTGTATTGTATGATTTATATGAAATGATTGATTACCTTAAACTAGACCTAATCAAATATATGACCTATAAACATAAATCGGACCTACATAGCAACCCATTAAGGAAAACCTAGGATTCTTTAGCCAAATACCGATCCCTTTGAAAGGGATAGTGCTGGATAGCATAATTGTTCTCTTCTTCATCCTTAGTCAAACTAAGTGACAAGTGAGGAGGTCGCGACAAGAGTGAAGTCAATGGTTTGAAAGTAATCGCGAAAGAAGCGGTGTCTTCATTGCACAAGTTTGGGTATGGTTGTAAGCTATTGCATTAACGACAACTCTTCAATTCGAATTAGAGCGAGTACAATTTCTCTAATCTCACATTGGGCTAGACAATATCATGTGATGGCATTTGCTTGAACATGCATTATACCTAATAGTTTGGTTAATAACCTTGTTTATGTTTGTGGTATAGTTTTAAGTCTCTGTCCTAACTTATTGAGCTGTGGTTACTCACATTCCTATAACTATTTTTGTAGGTGCTAGCAATGAAGCGGCCTATAATCACCTTAACGCTAACAACTGCGGGATCCTGAGGAGTAAGGATATAAATTGAAGACCAAATACACTTTTTAGTTAGATTTATTTTAAAGCTTTTAGCATTAGTTTACAAATTACTCAATTAGATTGCTTAATCTTGTAAGTACACTCAGATTAATTTAATGTGAATATTTATTTTTCTTAAATTCATAAGTAAACAATTTATTTAATTTATGAATTGTTTACTTCAAAACAGGTTAGTCGTGAGCGCCTTGTGTAAATCAGGTTTAAGATGATGGTTATATGGTTAGCTTCTATGTTAGAATGGTTTGCATGACGAAATTGTTACGATTTTGCCGCTTCGGAGTGTGACATATGCTACCTCTAGATGGTTATACACTAACTCATAATGGTCAAATTTGCAAGCTTGTTAGGTGTTTGTACAAAATTAAGTAAGCTTCTCGCTAATGGAATAAGGAATTTTCTTGTTTTATTATTCGGATTCACTCAATCAAAGGCAAATTATTCCTTACTCATACGATCTACTAATCATGGTTTTCTTGCTATCTTAGTTTACGTTGATGATGTACTGATTACCAGTTCTTTTTTAGATGAGATTTCTATTGTGAAACAAGCTCTTCATAAAGCATTCACTATTAAGTATATGGCCGATATACGGTTTTTTTTTTTTTTTTTTTGGGTATTGAGATATGTTGGATGGAATTAGGGTTTTTATTAAACCAAAGGAAGTTTGCCTTAGACATTTTAACTAATGTTGGTCTAAGTGCTGCAAAGCCTGTTTCTATGCCTTTCCACCAGGGTTGCGTTTGGATAATTCTACAAGGGAACTACTTACTAATCTAAGTCAGTATCACTGCCTTGTTGGAAGGCTACTTTACTTAACAATTGCTAGGCCATACTTGTCTTATGTGGTTCAATAGCTTTCTTAATTCGTAACCTCACTACGCACTTCCCATTTCAATGCTGCTATGCATGTTCTTCTCTATGTTAAGGAGACAATTAATCAAGGATTATTCTATTTTGTTTCCAATTCGTTGAACTTAGCTGGTTTTGCTTATGCTAATTAAGATTCATGTTTAGTTGATCGAAAAGCTTTAATAGGGTTTTGTATTTTCATTGGTTCTTCTATTAAGTCTTGAAAAAAAAAAAACCTATGGTTTCTACTTCATTTGCTGAAGCAGAATATAGGAGCATGGCTTCCACTACTAAAGAACTACTTTAGGTGTCTTTTTTGTTGAAAGACCTTGGTGTTGTGGTGGAATGTCCTGTATCTTTATTTATGAACAATAAATATGCCAAACTAATTATTGAAAATCCATGTCTTCATGGCTGAACAAAACACATTGATCTTGATATTCATTTTACTAGAGATCATATTTAGTCGGGCTTCTTAAAGATTCAGTTTACTCCTTCTCACCTCCAACTTGTTAACATTATGACTAAATCTTTGGGTGGTTAACAATTACAGTTTCTAAAGTCTAAGTTGAGCCTCTCTTTGTGGCTAACTTGAAAAGGGGGGTGGGGGTATAGAATTCTGTATAGTTTTTATTTATATTCTTTTACACGTGTACTTACAGTTGTACAATAGTATATATATGTGCCACTATAACAAACTTCTAGTTAGTAGATTCATTTCCATTTTTTTAGTTCCCGCCTTTGTATGCTCTTGTTTTGTTACTTCCATCATCATCATTCATTGAAGAGATCTGATTTTAGCAACCGTACAATTCAGATTAGTAAGCTTTGAAAATTACTACAACAATGGCTTGAGTGATTAAGATCCCAAAGATTGACCGCCCATAATCAGACCAGCCAGTGCACATTATTGAACCTAGTGAATTGCCTTTATGAGTTGTGGATAACGAAGAATGCTATTGCAGGCACTAAACCCCAAACTACGCTAACAAAAATTCTGGAACACCTACACAACAGAAAAAGAGGGCAACCAGACTGAGACACGATAGGAAATCTTATTAGATATTCTTTTAGTTTCTTTGCCTCAAGCTCTGTCTCCCTATTATGGTCGTAGGATTGCCATAGAGCTAGCCGGTCCTGATTTTCCATCTTAAATTGTAAATAATTCTTTTGTACTGGCAGATCTGCCGTCGATCCAACGCACACGGACAGAAGGCAATACATACTAACCATCATGAGGATGTGTACAACTCTGTTTGTAAATGACTCCACTTGTCAACTGGATGCACAGATTAACTATTGAAGTGACAACAAGAATATAAAGGGCAGTCGTGTTTGCTAGGAGCTCTCTTTTCTCCAATTTTCCTAGAGAAGGTTGGATATTAACAAGTACAATACATATGAATGCCGTTGTACTAAGTTTCAGATCAATCTGTGAAGGCATTAGGCAATTCAGATCCACCAAAAGCTTTATAGCTACTGCAACAACGGTGAGAGAGTAAGCATCTAGTGAGAAGAACTTGCATAGGATCCAGTATTGTTTCGACAGGAATCCCATGATAAGATCAGTTATCATTGTTACGATACAAAATGATGTGGCTACTGCAATGTAAAGGCCGATTATCGGCATCGGCTTATTGTAATTGAAGTCATGGATATATATTGGGGATGATCGGGATCAAAAATCTTGTTTAGGTGCATTAATGATAGACAACAACAAAATAGAGAAAATAATGAGACACAAGAATTTAGGTGGTTCAATAATTAGCCTACGTCTATGGGCGAAGAAAAGAAGGAAATCTACTAATAATCAAAAGAAAGCGGTACAAATATAAGAGTCAATACTTAAAACCCTTAACCCAATAACACTCAATATACTTATAAGTTAAGGATTTTCTCTCTGTTCTCTTCAGCTCACACACTTCAACTCACTCACTACTCACTCTTTGATGCAAAATGAATTACCATACTTGTCTATTTATAAACTCCATAAATTGGCATGTGTGAATTATCATGAATTATAAAGTCAATAATTTTGGCTTAATAGTGTGTGAATTCTTCTTCATTTTCTTCAATAAAATGTGGCTATTAATTATGACAAGAAATTTACCCATCAATTTTGTCAAAATAGCCCACCATAAATCATGGTAAATCAATATTCATATCTACCATGTAAAATAAGCCTATCATAAATATTGGCATTTACATTTACCATCAAAATTCAAGCCATAATAATAACCTCCACCTTAACTTTTATTTCTTTATACTACAATTAGAAGATTCTCTCCACCTTTTACACATGACCCCTAAAGGGCAACCTCAATTACCATAAATGCTAATCTAAGTCCAAATAATGTTTGAACTTGTTTATTGAAAGAGGTTTAGTCAATATATTAGCCAGATTTTCTATTGAACCAATTTTCTTGACTATAATATTTTCATGAGAAATAATATCTAGAATAAAATGGCATTTCACATCAATATGCTTCATCCTTTCATGGAACATTTGATCCTTTGTTAAGTGAATAGCACTCAAGCTATCACAATGGACGACGATCACTTGCAAGTCTCAGCTGAGTTCACCAAACAAACCTCTAAACCGAATAGCTTCCTTTACAGCTTCAACAATTGCCAAGTACTTAGCTTCTGTAGTAGATAGTGCAACTATTGACTGTAAAGTAGCTTTCTATCTAACAACATAATTGCTAAGGGTGAAGACATAGCCTATGATGGATCTTCTTTTATCAAGATCACCTCCATAATCTGAATCAACAAAACTAACTACATTTCCCTTACTTTTCCTAAATTCCAAACATGCACTAGTAATGCTTGTCAAATATCTTAAAATACATTTCATAGCTTTTCAATGCTCCTTACTAGGATTTGACATATATCTGCTAATAACACTAATAACATATGCAATATCAAGACGAGTGCAAACCATTGCATAGATAATACTACCAATAGCACTAAAGAAGGGAATATGTAACATGTGCTCAATATCGTCATCAGTTTGTGGTGACATAGTTGCTGAAAGCTTAAAATGAGTTGTGAATGGAGTACTTATAGGTTTAGCATTTTTCATTCCAAAACATTAGAAAACTTTCTCAACAAAACTCCTTTTAGTTAAATAAAGTTTACGTATAGTTCTATCCCTTTTAATCTCCACACCAAGAATTTTCTTGGCTACTCCCAAATCTTTCATCTCAAATTCACCACTTAGCTCTTCCTTTATTTTGTTGATCTCAAACATATCTTTGGCAACAATAAACATGTCATCAACATAAGGCAACAAATGGACAAACAAGTCGTTATCAAAATTTCTAAAATATATACAACTATCATATTGGCTCTTGATATAGCCATGCCTAACCATAAAAGAATCAAACTACTCATACTACTATCGAGGAGACTGTTTCAAACCATACAATAATTTCTTCAACAAGCAAACGTGGTCTTCCTTTCTTCAATTTCAAAACCTTTAGGTATTGCATGGAAATTTTCTTCTCAAGTTCACCATGTAAGAAGGCAGTCTTAACATCTAGTGCTCTAACTTCAAATCATACATAGCAACTAAAGCAAGTAAAACACAAATAGAGCTATCTTTAACAATAGGAGAGAAAACATCATTAAAATCAACTCCTTGTACCTAACTATGGCCTTTTGTAACCAATCATACTTTAAATCTGGCATCTTTAACTCTTAAGATGCCATCTTTCTTCTTAAAGACCCATTTGCAACCAACAATCTTCTTATCTTTCAGTGATTTGACCAACTCCAAGTTTTATTCTTATGAAGAGACTCTACATCTTCCTACATAGCCACTAACCATTTCACAAAATCATTACAGGAAATAGCATCGGAGAATGTTGAAGGCTCATTGATTGTATCTATCTCCTGTACAACATTTAAGGCATATGAAACATAATCTGCCAATCTAACAAGGTTTTCTTTTTTCTCTCTTTATGTCATGCTTTTAGCAATAGAGTAATAATCTTCTTGTATTGATTCTTCTACTTTTGTAGAAGTAGGCAATTGAAGTAGGCTCTACATAGAATCACCATGTGGAGAAGATGTACTCTCCACCTCGAACTCAACTTCCTTTTGCTTGTCAAAACTCTCTAGGATTCTATTTTGGAAGTGACAGAAGACTCCTTTCTTGAGTGACGTACAATAGATTTGTCAAAGATAACATCACTACTAATGATAGACTTATGTTTTTCAGGATACTAGACTTTATATCCTTTAACACTAAAAGGATATCCAATAAATATGCCTATTTTAGATCTAGGTTCAAGTTTTCCATCATTGATATGAACATAGATAGGACACCTAAATATCCTTAAGTTTGAAGAATTAGCAGGATTTTCTGACCATACCTCTTTTGGAGTTTTATGATCAATTGATGTAGATAGAGAACGATTCACCAAATAGCAAGCTATAGAAGTTGCTTTTGCCTAAAATTCTTGTGATAAGCTAGAATTAGATAACATACATCGAACATTCCTTAACAAAGTTCTATTCAAGTGCTCAGCTACACCATTTTGTTGAGGAGTTCCTTTAATTGTAAGATGTCTCACAATGCCTTCATCTTTGCAGAATTTATGAAACTCATTACTGCAGAACTCTAGCCCATTATCGGTGAAGAGATGCTCAATCTTTTTACTTGTTTGATTTTTTACTAGAGCCTTTCATTACTTGAAAATAACAAAGACTTTATTTTTTTGCTTCAAAAAATAAACCCATACCTTTGTGGAATAGTCATCAATGAAGCTAACCATGTACAAAGCACCACCTTTTGAGGGAACAACTGCTGGCCCCCAAAGGTCTGAATGGACATAATCTAAAACACCTTTAGTTTTGTGGAATCTTGTATTGAAGCTAATTTTTTTTGTGTTTGCCAAAAATACAACGCTCACAAAACTCTAATTTAGATGTACTTTGGCCATAAAGAAGACCCCTCTTACTTAACATTGTTAAGTCTTTCTCATTCATGTGTCTTAGCCCCATGTGCCACAACTTGATTACATCTAAGTTTGACATGGAAGAAGAAGCTACAACCAAACCAATAACGGTAGATCCTTGTAGCACATATAATCTACCAATTCACTTGGCCATCATAATAACAAGAACTCCTTTTAGAACCTTCAAAACTTTACCTTTGTACCCATTTTCTTCAAGAGTAGATAAGGAGATGAGGTTCTTTTTCATGTTTGGAACATGATGTACCTCGGTTAACGTTCTTATAATGCTATCATGCATTCTGATTTTAATAGTATCGATACCAGTAACTTTACAAGGATGATTGTTGCCCATCAATACAACTCGTCTATCTACTAATTTATAAGAAGAAAACAAATCTTTAAGGAGGCATATATGGAATAAACAAGCAGAATCTAAAATCCATCCTTGTTTGGCACCATCCCCTGTCACAACATAGACATTACATTTGAGCTCATCTTCTACAACAATGGCTTTAGCAAGCTTGTCATCTTTCTGATTCTTAACTCTACTTTTATTTTATAACTTGAAGCAACAAGCTTTGATGTGTTCTTTCTTTTTATAGTAATTGCAAGTCAAATTATTGTATCTAGATTTAGATTTAGATTTCAATTTAGACCGACTATTACTATTGGAAACTTTTGAAGTAGGTCTTCCTCTAACAAGTAGACCCTTCGCTAGGCCATTGAAATGACTCTAGGAGTGCTCTTTATTGAAAAGCTCTTTCAAATACAAAGTTACTTTCACTTCCTCTCATTTTAGAGTCTTGTTGCCATAAATGAAAGTCTCTCTAAAAGTTCTTGTATGATGGAGGTAGTGAATGAAGTAGCATAAGAGCTTGAACTTCATCTTCATAATTGATCTTGATATTAGCTACATCTATAAGAATGGAGGAGAATTTATCAACATGTGACTTAATTGATGCACCTTTTGCATTATTGAGGGTATACAAACTGTGCTTGGCAATCAACTCAATAGTGAGATTCTTTGTGATATACAAATATTCTAGCTTGTCCCATAAGCGCTTGGCTATCTTTTGATCAAGGACTTCACACAAAACTTCATTTGATAGGCATAATTGAATAGTAGATAAGGCTTTCTCATCAATTTCTTTCATCTTTTCCTCATCTATTGAATTGGGCATTTCACCTTTCCCTAATAGCGCCTTATGCAACCCATTTTGAGTTAAGATTGCATGCATCTTGTCTTGCCACATACCAAAACTCAATGTTGTGCTCATATTTCTTAATATCGAATTTTGTTTATACCATTTTCAAAATCTAGATAAGAATATTTATGAGCTTTGATAATAGTTTGTTGGAGATAACTAGGATAAAAAATCTTGTTTAGGTGCACTAATGATCAAAAACAACAAAATAGAGAAAATAATGAGACATAAGAATTTAATGGTTCGACAATCAGCTAACATTCACGGGTGAAGGAGAGAAGGAAATCTACTAATAATAAAAAGAAAGTGGTATAAATATAAGAGAGAATAACACTCAAAAATCTTAACCCAATTACATTCAATATCCTTACAAGTTAAGGATTTTCCTTTATTCTTTTCAACTCACTCACCACTCACTCTTTTGATGTAAAATGAGTTACTATACTTACCTATTTATGGTGGCACGTGTGAATTACTATGAATTATAAAGTCAATAAGTTTGGCTTAATAGTAATGGATTTTTTTTTTTTCATTTTCTTCAACAAAATGTGGCTACTAATTGTGACAAGAAATTTGGTTAACAATTTTGTCAAAATAGGCTACCATAAATCATAGTAAATCAATATTCACATTTACCATTTCAAATAAGCCTACCATAAATCTTTGCATTTGCATTTACCGTCAAAATTCAAGTCATAAAACCAATATCTATTCCAAAGCAATTCATTGAAATCGCCTTCTTTTAGGTAGCTTCTCAATGTATTTGTATCCAGTATATGATATGGTGGAGCTCTTACTTTTGAAGGAGGACCACCAGAACAAGTAATGTAGTACTACAGAGAAATACGACTCATGGGTCTCAAAAGCTTCGGATTTTGTTCCTTGTATTAATATTACATTGGTCACTAAAGACAAAGACTATTAGTTATTCACCCAAAAAAAAAAAAAAGTCTATTAGGTAAGGTGTGAGTGGGGGATTTTTTTGAACCATCAATTGAGAGGGAAAAAAAAATTCATTAGACCAACTTTACTCCTCATCCCTTGTTTGACATGGAGAAACTCGCTCCTGTCTCCAAGCGATAAACTGCATCCCTTTAATGTTAGAGTGATACAGTCAATCTTGGCCTCATTGTGTTTTTTGAACTCATTTTGCTTTTTACTTTTTTCTTTTAATAGAAAGCATCCTGAGACACTAACATTTCACATGAGATTTTTTCTTTCTTTCTTTTTTTTTTTCTTTTTCTTTTTTTTTGGGATTAAACATTTCACAGAAGTTGCAAGCCATAAAATGGCAATACAACCCAATGTCTAGAGATAGACCAGGCAACGTACTCCTGAAAAGTTATACCTTCACATTTCTATGGATATCCTGAGATTCCAATAAATCAGGTCAAGGAATCGCATTTTTCTGTTTGCATCCTCAAACTTGCATTCTCACCATGTTCTCATTTAGAGTGTTTGGTGGGGGGTGGGTTTGGGTGGGGCGGTGGGGTGTGTGTGTGGAAATCATGCGACTAAATCCACAACATAATGACCAATCAACAGCAATTTGAATGAACATGGACCTAGCTTGAGTATCATGATTTGGCATATGTTCTATTACATCGATCAATCGATAGTTTCCGACAGTATAGAAATAAATATAGATTTATCAGTTTAGCAATAGGAAGATCACATTTGAATATCGAATCAATATCTTTGCGATATGGATAGCATATGAATCTGTTGAAGTGATGATGCTACTGAATGCATCATCTTGAATTTAATCAAAGATTACAATTTCCTTCCACTTGTGCCAAAAATCTCAGCGGCCACTGGCCACTTCTTAGTGTTGCTGTTTACCGTAAACGATTACAAAGCATTGCTTCCCCCATTCCGAGCTAAGTTCAGGTATCCGTGAGTCACTGCTAATGATACTTTTGGACTTGATGGAATATTAGATAGTCTTTTCGCCTCCATTTTCTGTTTCGATGGAATTGAAACTTTGAGGAGTAACCTGCAGGACCATCTGTTCTTTACCTTCAAATAATCTAGTTAATAGGAAACATCCATTTAGATGGTTACAATTTGCAACCGCATTCTATGTTTGAACTCTTTCTCGATCGGTATTGTGGAATAAGAACCTCAAGGCAGTCTCATAGGCTGAAAAAAATTGCCCCATTCACCACAAAGGCTCTAGCAATATCTGTTCCTAATCCTCTCCAAAGAATGCCATAACCATCCTGCTGTACGCTTTTAGACACAGTGCAAAATGCCATTATACTTGGCTTCTGAGAACTAAGATTAAGCTTGCAATCTGGTTTTTATAACATCTAACGGATAACAGCAAACCCAGCTTGCAACTACTGCTAATCATCCCACGATTAGCATCCTCTTTAAGCTCTCCTGTTCATTCCTTCTGCAGCCAGGGTGGAACAACTCGTGCATATACTCGTTATGTCTAGAAATAATGTCCATGAGCAGGTGCATCCCTACGGACGGTAATTGTGAAACCGTGGTAGAGACCTTTGAATCCTCCCCTTCTGTATATGCTTCTTGTAACTGATACTGGTCCTCTGTGTCGGGATACTTGATCTGATTTTGCAGAAGTCTGGTCCTGTAGTTGTAGTTGGATTTTTACTGGTTCAACTGGAGTGAGGATGACGCTCTGCAAGGCTCCTGTACCTCCTCCGCCAAGGGCAACGCCTTTGTAGGATGGAGGGTCTTCTGCTGAAACGGATGAATCGAATGCGCGGGAGAGGATCTGGAAGGCCACGGCATTCTGCATATAAATTTGAAAATCTTTTAAAACACATTCCAAAGAAACCACGACACGTACGGGTGCACAAGGACGTCGCGTCTCAAGTTCACTAAACCACCCTCCAACTCGACGTCATCATCCAAAAGCCACGTCAAATTCACTTCCTCTTCTCGACTTCTTTCCATAAAAAAACTTTCCCAACTCCTCCAAGCTCTCTCTACTCAACTTCCCACCCTCATACTCTCCTCCTCCTCCATCAACCCCACTTTCAAGCTCTCTTAACTTCAACCTCTCTATACTCTCCCAAGGCCCACCACTGAACCCAAAACCACTGCCACTTTTTTGGTTTCTCTCTCTGAGGAGATTATTGAAGTGCTTCTATTCGTTTTTGAGGGTCTGGAAATGGGTTTCCTCGGACAGTTGTTGCTGTTGGGAAGGACCGAGGGATGGGCTTTGGGATTTCTTTTTGTTTTGTTTTCGGTTGCGTTTCTGAAGTTCTTTTTTGCGGAGAATGTGGATGATCTTGGGAGTTGGGTTGCCCCATTCACCACAACAAAGGCTGTAGCAATAGCCGTTCCTAATCCTCTCCAAAGAATGCCATATCCATCGTGCTGTACACATCTAGACAAACAGTCCAAAATGCCATTACGTTTGGCTATTGAGTATTGAATGTTTAGAAATCCATTCCGGTTCGGTATTTTAATATGTGCTTGGGGCTTGTACGACAGTACCACGAAACACCCAACACCTAACTAATAAGCTAATCTAATTCGATCAAAATACATCGAAATTTATTTTAAAACTCAATGGATATTGAATGGAAAATCTGATTTGATAATGTAAAGGAAATAAGAAGTTTTGATTCTAACTTGACGGATGTTAATAGCATATACTAGTAAAAATTTATAGAAATGAAAATATATTAATGGAAAAGATGTAATCATGGATGGATTTAGGGGCCGAAAGCGCCCTAGCCTTTCCAATTCGAAAAATTTTTTTTTTTTATTTCTTTTAAAAGTTATATAAATTTTTTTTAATAATATTGAATGTGGTTAAGTACATATTTCTTAAATAGAAGGTAATGGCTTCAAATCTTAGGCATATCATTTTATTTTTTCAATATACATTTATTACATAAATGACATTCTTTTTTTCTTTCTTCCAACTTATTTTTTTCACAATAACTAATAACATTAAATTCATTATTACAAAACTATATCTAACTAATTATATTCTCCCGAATTGTAATTTTTATAGACAGTACATTATTAATAATGATTACCTTACCAATATTGTAATTGTTCCAATCTTATCACATAAATTATTAATAAATATATCAAATATAACTTACTTTAGTAACATTTCTTTTATAACTAATATTATGGAAATGAATATGAAGTGTTGAATGATTGATCATGTAATGATTTATATTCAAAAAGACTTTTTTTTTAACAAAATCAAAAAGAAAATTTATAAAGTTATCGTGAAAAGAAATTGAAGAAACTAATATTTATGTCTATTTGCTATTTTTGCTCTATTTGCAATTTTATATGCAGATATTTTTCTAGTATATTTTTATTAAAAACAAAATTTATATAAGTTTTACATATTAATTTTATTTTTCTCAATAAATTGATAGTTAGATTTCAATTAGTATATATGTTAAAAGAAAAGGTAAAAGGTTTATTCTTTTAGCTTCTTATGAAATGCATCAAGTACTCTTCATAATTTAAAAAAAAAAACTTTTTCTCTCTATAAAGTTTATAATATATTCTATGTAGAGCCACTAACAAAATTATATATGCATATACATATATATAAGATACAACACAATTATAATAGCTAGCAAATATTTTCCTACAAATGATTTTAATATTAACTTAATTATAATAAATTTGATCCCCCCATTGGAATGGTTCTATGTCCATCTCTAGATGTAATGGATAAAATAATATAACATGAAATGGTAAAAAATTTTATAATTATATATTCTAATATATTAGGGCTAAGTTTGTAGTTGATATATACTATCTTATAAAGTTCCATAAAGAAATTTAAAATCGAAACTCCTGTTATATTTGAGACCATCGTGCAACTACTAACCGGTAAAACTTATAAAGTTCAAGATATCTTGTAAAGCTTGTAAACTCTCTTTTTGCATTTTTCATTTAAAATAGTACTAACTTTCACTCATAAAAGTTGAAATCATTTTATTTAAATGAAAGAATTAGGATTGAATATGGAACCCTATTGTACTGATAAGTAGATTTTGGATGTATATTTAGGATCGTAGGATAGATTCTAGATAACAATTTCTCTAAACTTATATTTATGGGATAGGGTACAGGAAAGAAGTGAAGGTATCATATAGCTACCGTGGAACTTGTACTTCAAAGTATGTAGGATACAGGTTTCAATATATCTTATACCTACTCTAAAAAATAATTAAATGATGTTAATAAAAAAGAAAGAATGCCATTACATTTTGTTTAGCCTTATAAAGTTATGTCTCCTATCATCTCATGTGTTAGAGTTATACGTACAATGGTTAGACATATATAATGTTTTGTGAAGAAAAGTTTTGTTGAAGTGAAATTGAAATCAATCGCTAGGGTCAAGTTTATTTTTCAATGTATCATATGTGAATATAAAAATAACATGTATTAAGTTTCCATTTCTATAGGTTTATCATGCAATGAATGAGGGCTCTATTATTAAAAACGTCCCGTGTCAAATTTATAAGGAAAAAAATTACATGTTTCATAAGTATAAGGTACTCAGTAAATTCTATGAGGTACGAGGTATTTATATGGTCCTGTTCCAAAAGTTTAGAAACGTATACTTATAGAGTAAGGTATAGGTAGAACCACATATCCTACCTATTATATACCTTCTCATTCCTAAAAAGAATCAATATCACTTTTAAATATAAATTAAAAAAAATTCAAATGTGAAAAATTTCATTGAACAATGCAAAATAAAATAAAATAAAAAGCTAACATAAGTTAAAATGTCGTCCGAAATTGAAGATGTGATATATGTTTTAACTATCTAATTTATTGTTAACCTATTACATTATATCTTTATCATTTACTTATATTTATTTGTGATATTTTAAAAAAAGAAGATATAGTAGCCTATACATAATGAGAAATTACATGGTATCCCGTAATATAGGATAAAACCCAATAATATACTATGGTAAAGATTTCGAGGAATAGAAAAGGTCACACAGTATATCTTATTGTATCGATATCGGTTTCAAATATTTAGTTCCATTTGGTTTATTTTTTCCATCTTTTTTTTTAGAGAAATTTGATAATTAGAAGGAAATTAATAAATATTAACAGTTATAAATTATATAAAAATATTACTAATATACCATTACCATGTCGGATTTTAGAGATATGATATAACTATATGTACATATATGATATTTTTAAAATTCGGAATTAGTATATTTCAATAAAATATGACATAACAATGATATAAAAAATATGAAAATGCATCCTCAAGATATGATTTTTGTATAACTTTTAAAATTACATTTTCAAGATATGATATAACAATAATATTTATATAATTTTTTTTCATGTGATTCACAGGATAGTTAGACATATACAGGACCCCTTTTTTTGTGTCTACTCTAATCTTACGTTTTGTAAAAATATAATACCAAAAAGATTAGAATATAATTCCACATATATAATATATTTCAAAATAAAATCCTAATTAAAATAATTATTTTTAATATATAAAATATAATTAAAATCTTTTCTAATAAATGAATTTTTATTTCACAACTTTAACATTTTAAATCACTATTTTCATCATAATTATAAAGCAGAAATCGATAAGATATAAATAATATAATTTTCTAAATATCAAATTTTAAATATATACAAATCAAACGTAAAACATATACAACTAAGATATAAACCGAAAAAAGCGAACCGAAATGAGACATTAAGACCAAACCATACCATCATCATCATCATCCTCCCCACGTAGGTTCGGTGATTAGGCCCGTCCCCGTATACATATAGTAGTATGGACAACCAAAGTTTAGGACAAGAAGAAGATGATGATTACTCTACAGATTCTGGCACTTGCAAATTAAAAAGTTCGAAAGAACAAGAAACTAACCAACTAAAAAGTAGGGAAAAGAACAAGCCAAACGCTAATTAAAAAGAACAAGAAGCATGCCGGTGAAAAAACTTACTAAAAAGTAGGGAAAAGAACAAGCCAAACACTAATGTCAAAACCATCTGCAGGACTTAGAGCCTTCGTAATTATAGGTCGTCTTCCCGACATGAAGGTTAATTCTTGTTGTTTGACGGAGAGAGCAACGCCACTCACTTAGGTACGTCATCTGATCCTCAGTAAGGAGGGCAGGGATCTCTCTTCCATCCAGGATTTCCATGATTCTTTCAGTTCGCCCAAAATTTTTGAGAATGCGAAGGGCAGTCTCCCTCCCTTTCTCTAAAGAGTTCCTTGATGATGAGCATTCTGAAAGAAAATATCGTTTTAAATTCATGAAACAAGCTCCCAGAATATCGGAGATGAAAGTGGACAATTTCTTAAATATCATCTGGCTATCAAGGTCAGGGTTGCCCTCATTCCGACAATCTAGGAGTATAGTTTGGCAAGCTCTATACATAGAATACGTAGCTACTTCTCCACACTCCCATATACCTGCAGACAAAGAATGCTTAGTCAAGTGTGACGCTGAAACCATCATCCTTCCTCTCCTAATATGTTTATACGCAGATATCGTCTCTTTCGCAGAAGTTGAAAGTAAAGTCAGAATTTCTGTTGGACTTGCGTTCTTGCGAGCGGATGCCTTGTTAAGATCAACGCCAAACCAATAGCATCCATTATCAAGTCCTTCCCACACAATCTCTGCGGCTGCCCAGATTTTAAACATATAAGGGTCGTCGATCAACTTATCTTCTATTAGCTTGACAAAAAATAGGCCCTCACTTACACTCCTTTTCAAACTCTCCCTCAAACTGCTATCTACATTAGGAAGCGCCACTGCGATGCTGGTCAATGTCAGCACTGAAAGTGCCCACCCAGTTGGATGGTGTACTATATTACCCAGTGTAGGGACATCATCGCTGTCAAAGCTGAGAACTCCTCCAAAATCTCGTGAAAGATTCTTGTCCAGAAAGTCTATGAGATATCTTGGCTCCATGATCTTTCCTTCATTGATATACTTCTGAGTAACACGGTAGGTGTGTTTCGACATCCACGAGATGTACAATTTCTCTTCCTCTAATCTCAAAAAATAAGGTTCAAGGTCCTCTGTTTCTGGGCTTGAGGGAGTTGGCCTAACCTCATCATCAAAAAGGTGAAGCTCCAAACACAAACGCGTCAACATGAGCAATAGCGCTGTGATTGCCAATCCTACAATTAGAACCACGTCACCAATACTGAACATCCACTTACTGAATACACGATGTAGAGAAATCATGTTAAAAATTGCCCATTTTGCAAGACTAACAATGAACATTTGCTGCTTCCTATCGGCATGTGAAAAAAATGGATTTCTTTTTGCTTCCTTTAGATTCCACACCGAGATATTCTCTTCTAGTTCGTTATTCTCTTCTAGTTCGTCCCTTCGATAGGTAGAAGATCTAACAATTTTCCATTCTGGTTCCTGAAAAGAAGAACTATAAAAACTCAATGCTGCAGCCAAAAAAGAGCAAATCGCTCGGGCAAGCGGGGCAACCAAGCCTACTACTACAGCAATGGTTTGAGCGATAAAGATCCCAAAGATTGACCAACCATAATCAGACTGGCCAGTGCACGTTGTTGAACCCAATGAATTGCCTTTATGAGTTGTGGATGCCAAAAGAATAACGAAGAATGATATTGCAGGCACTAAACCCAAAATCACGCTAACAAAACTTCTGGAACTCCTGCATAACAGAAAATGAGGGCAACCAGACTGAGACATGACAGAAAATCCTTCTAGATATTCTTTCAGTTTCTTTGCCTCGGGCTCTGTCTTCCTATTATGGTTAAAGGATCCCCCCAGAGCTAGCTGGTGCCGATTTTCCATCATAAATTGTAAATAATTCTTTTGTACTGGAAGTTCTGCTGCCGATCCAATGCACATGGACAGAAGACAATACATAATGATCATCATGAGGACGTGTGCCGCTCTGTATTTGTAAATGACTCCAGTTATCAACTGGATGCACAGATTAACTATTGAAGTGACAACAAGAACATAGAGAGCAGCCGTGTTTGCTAGGAGCTCTCTATTCTCCAATTTTCCTAGAGAAGGTTGGATATTGACAAGTAGAGTACATATGAATGCTGATGTACTAAGTTTCGCGAGCTGATCAATCTGTGAAGGCATTGGGGAATTCAGATCCACCGAAAGTTTTATAGCTACTCCTACAACGGTAAGAGAGAAAGCATCTAGCGAGAAGAACTTGCACGGGATCCAGTATTGTTTCGACCGGAATCCCATAATAAGATCAGCTATCATTGCTATGACACAAACCGATGTGGCTACTGCAATGTAAAGGCCGATTATCGGCATCGGCTTACTGTAATTGGAGTCATCGATACCTATTCCAGAGCAATTCATCGAAATCGACTTCTTTTAGATAGCTCCTCAATGTGTTTGTATCTAGTATACGTTATGGTGGAGCTCTTACTTTTGAAGGAAGACCTCCAGAACAAGTAATTTACTACTACACAGAAATAGGACTCGTGGATCTCAAAAGCAGTATTAATATTACACTGGTCACTAAAGAAAAAAAGACTATCAGGTATGGTGTCAATGGGGGATTTTTTTGAACCATCAACTTGAATATTCAATAAACAACTATGTCAATATTAGACAATTAAAAAAAAAAACTATTCAAATAAATCAATTACGAAAAATGAGCACCATATTAACAAAATATGATTCCACTCCATCGGAATACATGTAAAAAAATTATCATTAGTTATGCACTCAAGTTAAGATTAAATTTATAAGTATGTAAGTATGAAAATATAAATTTCTACATATTCATATGACTTAAAACTCATAATCATTATCGAAAAAAAAAACAAATAAAACAAAATTAAAAGAAAAAACTCTTCCTTTGATAGCAATAATACTTTATTGCTAACTCATAGACAAGTCAAAAAGAAAATTGAAGGTAAAAAAAAAAAACCAAGAAAGCAAATGGGGTAGTGAACAAAAGAAAGTGGGCTGTACGTATAAAGGAGATAAAAAAAAAGGTGGAAGACAAAAGAAAGTGGGTTTTGTTTTTTAATATATAAGATGTTTACTTTTCTCAATTTTTTTTTGTCCATTTAAGTCACACACCCACTTTACCCTTCTATTATTTAAAAAAAATTACTCTTACATGCTTTCTTTTCTTTTTTTGTTTCGCTTCATGCACCTTGCTCTTTGAAGATCAAAGCACGCTTCTTTGAATTCGTCTTGCCCTGGCATCCGCAAGGGGTATGGTTGCGCTTTGCTTTTGCACCAAACCATGAGTCACTTAAAAATTTATTATCCATATTGTTATATATTTAAGTATAATTAATAGTGATATATTATGTATATTTATATATAATGTGTGCTACCTACTGAATTTTTTTTTTCCAAATAATGACCCATTGATCGTTGCAAAAGTCACCAAAATAAACTTATATATGCAAGAAGGAGGCGGATCTTTCTGAGAGAGGAGTTTTAGATTAGGGTGGTTATGAAATCTTGAAAAGGATTGGGAGGTTTGTAAATAAATTTGTGAAGTGTATGTGATTTTACCGAAGAGAGTGAATTAGGCAAGTTTGAGTGTAGTAATTATTGTAATTTGTATTTTACCAAGATATTTTTTATGTATTCATAAATATTATTTATAAAAGACAAGTATTATTATATTTATATATTATTTTGCTTGTATATATTTTATAATAAAATTTTATAGATAATTATAATATATATAGAATTATAATAAATATGTATTATCAGTAGGGTTTTATAACATCGTGTTATTTAAAAGTTGTTATCTATTGAATAAATATTTAAAATAGACATAGATATTTATACTAATACGCTATATAATCAAAATCGTTTTTACTAGACTAAGAAAAAGATATTTGAGTTATACAAGAGGGTGCTCGAAGTTAGTTGAATATATTAGATATAGCCCGCTAATAAAGGATTCTACATATTGTGCTTTGATAGTTTTTATTTAGATTGTAAATAAGATTATTAGGTATCACATGAAATATAAAAAGAACAACAATGAGTTAAGATAGAATTCATCATTTTCTTAAATTAAGAAGTCAATATCTAAGTGGCTTGATTAAAATTATAATAACAACGAGGTTAATTCTTCTTGTTTGATTGAGAGAAGAACGCCACTCTTCCAGGGATGTCATATGATCCTCAACAAGGGCAGCGATAACTCTTCCTTCCAGTTTCTTTGCCTTTGGCTCTGTCTCCCTATTATGGTTAAAGGATAGAGACAGAGCTAGCTGTTGCTGATTTTCCATCTTAAATTGTAAATAATTCTTTTGCACTGAAAGGTATGCTGCCGATCCAATGCACATGGACAGAAGCCCATACATATTGACGATGATGAGGATCATGATGCACTAAGTTTCGCGAGCTTGAAGGCATTGGGGAATTCAGATCCACCGAAAGTTTTATAGCTACTCCTACAACGGTGAGAGAAAAAGCATGCAGTGAGAAGAACTTGCACGGGATCCAGTATTGTTTCGACCGGAATCCCAAGATAAGATCAGTTATCATTGCTATGACACAAACTGATGTGGCCACTGCAATGTAAAAGCCGATTATTGGCATCGGCTTACCGTAATTGGAGTCATCGATATCTATTCCAAAGCATTTCATGGAAATCGCCTTCTTTTAGATAGCTCCTCAATGTAATTTGTATCTTAGTATATGATATGGTGGAGCTCTTATTTTCCAAGGAGGACCTCCAGAACAAGTAATTTAGTACTACAGAGAAATAGGACTCATAGGTCTGAAAAGCCTCGGATTTGGTTCCTCGTATTAATATTACACTGGTCACTAAAGACAAAAGACTATTAGGTATGGCGTGAATGGGGGATTTTTTTGAACCATCAACCGCGAAGGAAAAAAAAAAAAATTTATTGGACCAACTTTACTTCTCGTCCCTTGTCCGACCTGGAGAAACTCGGTCCTGTCTCCACACGATAAATTGCGTCCCTTAATGTCGGGACGTATCACTGACAGGGGTACGTCCCCAATCTCCCTTTTTGTTGTTTTTTTTTAAAAAAAAAGAAATGCTGTAAAGTAAAAATTGGGTGCTGCCAAAAATTTATATGTTAAAGCAACGTTAAAATGTCCTTTAATGTTAGAGTGGTGCAGTCAATCTTGGCCTCATCCTGTTTTTTGAACTCTTTTTTTTGAACTTTTTTCTTTTAATAGAAAGCATCCTAAGACACTAACATTTCACAGAAGTTGCAAACCATAAAATGGCCATACAGCTCAATATCTAGAGATAGACCAGGCAACGTGGTCCTGAAAAGTTACACCTCCACATTTCTTAGGGCATCCTTAGATTCCAATAAATCAGGTCAAGGAATCGCATTTTTCTGTTTGCATCCTCAAACTTGCATTCTCACCATGTTCTCATTTAAAGGGAAAAAAAAAACAAAAAAGAATCATGCGACTAAATGCACAACATAATGACCAATCAACAGCAATTTGAATGAACATGGATCTAGCTTTGATTTGGTATATGTTCTATTACATCAATCAATAGTTTACGACAGTATAAACATAATCTTAGTTTTGCCAGTTTAGCTATGGGAAGGTTGCATTTAAATGTTGTACTGATATCTTTTGCGATGCATATAGCATATCAATCTGTTGAACTGATGATGCTACTGAATGCATCATCTTGAATTTAATCAAAGATTACAATTTCCTTCCAAAAACTCAGTGGCCACAGGCAACTCCTTAGTATCGCCGTTTTCTGTTCATGCTAAAAACAATTACAAAGCATTGCTTCTTCCTTTCCAAGCTCAATTCATGTATCTGTAAGTCAATGCTAATGGTACTTTTGGACTTCATGGAATGTCGGATAGTCTTGTAGCTTCTATTTTCTGTTTTGATGGAATTGAAGTTTTGAGGAAAAACCCGCATTGCCGTCTGTGCTTTAACCTTCAAATAATTTAGTTAATAGGAAACATCCATTTAGATGGTTACAATTTGCAACCGCATTCTATGTTTGAACTCTTTCTTGATCGGTATCGTGGAATAAGAACCTCAACGCAGTCTCATAGGCTGAAAAAATCGCCCCATTCACCACAAAGGCTCTAGCAATAGCTGTTCCTAATCCTCTCCAAAGAATGCCATAACCATCCTGCCGTACACTTTTAGACAAACAGTCCAAAATGCCATTATACTTGGCTTCTGAGAACCGAGGTTGAGCTTGCAATCTGGTTTTTATAACATCTAATGGATAGCAGCAAACCCAGCTTGCAACTCCAGCTAATCCGCCCGCAATTAGCATGGTGTTCAAGCTTTCCTGGCCATTCTTTCTGCAGCCAGGATGGAATAACTCGCGCATATACTCATATGTCCAGAAATAAAGCCCATGAGCAGGTGCATCCCTGAGGACAGTAATTGTGAAACCGCGGTAGAGACCTTTGAATCCTCCCCTTCTGTATATGCTTCTTGTAACCGATACCGGTCCTCCGTGACAGGACGCTTGATCTGATTTTGCAGAAGTCCGGTCCTGTAATTGTAGTTGGATTTTTACTAGTTCAACTGGAGTCAGGATGATGCTCTGCAAGGCTCCAGTACCTACTCCGCCAAGGGCAACACCTTTATAGGATGGAGGGTATTCTGTTGAAACGGATGAATCGAATGCGCGGGAGAGGATGGCGTAGATCTGGAAGGCCATGGCATTCTGCGTATAATTTGAAAATCCGTTTAAAACATATTCCAAAGAAACCATGACATGTATATGAGTACACAAGGTTTCGAACTTTGGGATATCGTGTTTTCCTATTATGATAAATTCTAGATTTCCAGCCATTTTATTTAAAAGTTTTAAACCAATTAGGTTTCACATGTTTAGAATTAAGACCTCATCCATGGCATTCAATAATCAACACTACCACTTTCGTAGTGACTGAAGATTATGATAGGAAACATGGTCACCTACCACCACATAACATAATCAAAAGCTCCTTAAAGAAGCAATTTCTAAGCACAATCTTATACAGTAAAGAAAAAAATTTTATGGCTCCATTAGCTCAAGGACAGAGATGATCCCTCTTCTTTAATCGTATATAAGTCCCGTCGCCGATCCTGGATATAACCCAAAAGAGCTGCAAATAGGCAGAGTAAAATCATAAAAATCCATATATTTTAAGCTTCTCCCCTGTTCTAAATTTCAAGGGAAAGAAGCAATCGTGGTTTCTAGTTTCGCATCTTGGATTATTTTTCTTTAGTAGACCCGATCTCGAGTTTATTAGAGCATGGTACCCTTACTATACATCTCATTGTTTTATATCAAACCATTTTCATTCATAACGCGCAAAATTAAGCATAACGATCCGAAATTGCTGATGTAGATTGATTGAAAAATCGGAAGAACATAAAGAAAAACCACCCAAAACCTTCTACAGATATAAGCGTTAAACACCATTTTAGCAAATGAACTGTTCCATTCCATCATTCAGAGAAAAAAATTAAAAGACAAACCTGGAAAGTCACTGAGGCCAAGGGTGCACCCATCCCCCTATAAAGAGCAAGCACCCCTTCATTCCGGATAATGTTTTGGAATATCCGGATCGCAGAATCCGAACCGGGACCCGAATGCTGTTGCCTTATCCGGAGAGTATCGAGAGGGTAACCAGAAATCACACCAGCAATTCCACCAAATCCACCGGCTACAAATTCTCTACCCCAACTGCTAGCAAGAAACTCTGGCCAGAAATCCATTTTCTCATTCTCCTGGTAACCTCCTTACAAATAAAACAAGACACCCAAATTCCAACTAGAATTGCTTTATGATAGCTCCCAACCATATATTTATATGGCTGATTGGTTGTGAAATACTTTATTTTCCACACTCTTAAATAGGAAAAAGTTCATTGTTTATCAATGCCCTTTACTTGCACAGTCAAATTAGGAATAATGACACCTTTTTATAAGGTAATAATATTATGGATTTACCCACTAAACTTTTCTTCTTCTTCTTCTTTCCTTTTGCCAAATACCCATAAAACTTCTTCCCTATCTATCTACATGGTTCTGATTTGTAGGAGGTATCCAATAGAGAAGACAGAACAGATAATTTAACAATTTAGTGGTACGTCCAAGATAAGAACTCCTATTAATATTATATTAACAACAAAACTTCGTTGGAATATTATAAGTTGCCTTTCCATTATAAAAATAAGACTAATGTTATGTCTATTTGATTTCACGGGACAGCATTCAGTCTGTCCCCTCGCGCGTGGCTGATTAGGTTTTAAGTTTGCTTATCATATTTTTTTGCTAGGTCAGTAGTCGATTGACAAAAATATTGATATTCAACAGATTATTTGTTTGATTTCCTAATTCTCTAATAATTATAATATGATAGTTGATAAAAAAAAAAAAAAGGTTTCTATCATATTATTTGGGGTAAACTTCTTTCACTTTCAGTCCACTTCTATTAATTTTTTGACATCTTTTTCATATTATAGTCACCTAACAAAGTTTTTAAGTTTACTTGAAATTAATAAGAAAAATTAGAAATTGAACAAAGAATCCCTTTCAACAAATTTTCCTTATTCTAAATATATAAATATTCATACATACGTTACTAGGGCAACTCACTAAGACTTCACAAGGACATCTCCATTATAGAGTTTTATATAATATGAGAAGATCCTTAGGAATGACAACGATAAGAAAAAAAAAGAAGAGAGATCTATATATTTTGAAACATAATGGGGGGATGTGAAGATTTACAATAAAATATATATAAATAATTAAAAAAGATTCAAAGATCTTTTAAAATAAATTTTGAAAGTTTTACGTCACCCACCCATTATGCAAAAAGAGAAAGCCAAAAAGTGGACTAACGAAAAAGCAACGTATGGGAGACATAAACGTGGTGGAAAGATTGGGATGACATAGGATCTCTATTCAATTGAGCGATGAGTCTCTTGTCATTTTTCATTTGTCCATCACGGGACTGCAACCACACGGCAGACCAAGTTCACAAACAGGCGAAGGTGAGTTGTCTATGACATGTGACATGGTGCTGCTGTAAGATTGCGGATAATTGTGGATGGTTGTTAGCAATTTTTTATTGGTTGGACTGGTACCAACGCAGTAAAGCTTGATTCCAAAAATAGGACGGAGTAAGACTTGACCTAGCTCGGTTTGGTTTCCCTTTAAATCAAATCACTCTTCAATTCTTTAGAATTTTGAATTAAACCGTACCATTTAAGTTAAGAATCTTTTCAAACTATAAAATTTTGATTTAGTTCGACTGAATTTACGAATTAATCATATTTTATAGTTTAAAAATATATATTTACATGATATGTAATTTTATATAAAAAGTATAGGAAAAGGAAAATAATAATATAAAAATAAAAAAATTATTTAAAAATGGGGTTTTTAAATAAATAATTCCAATAATATAACACTTAAAATCCACTCTTGAAGATACGATTTTAAGTCAACCATAAATTTATCAGTAAATAGCATCCATAAATAATTAGCAAAGATGGAAATCTATAAAGACAACGTAAAAAGTTAAAAAAACAACTTATGTGAAAATTGTATGACATGTAAACAAATATACAATGTGAAAAGGAAAAATCTTGTGAAAAGCATAACTCTTGGAAAGAGTCTAATATGCAAGTAAATATATAATGTAACTCAAATTTGCTAACTAAAAATGGGAAATTTTATACATGGGAATTCAAAGTAGTGTAAATCACACTATTTTAATACTTTGTAGTTTGGAATCACTTCTTAAAAAGACGATTTTAAGTCTAGAGATTAGAATCGCCTTTTTAATGGACAATTTTAATTTAGTTTGAAATCGCCCTTTCAAGAAACAGTTTTAATTACTATATTTTTAAGATTATTTTCCAAGAAACCTTATTTTTGGAATTTTTTTTTATTTTTACATTATTATTTTCCTTTTCCCCAAAAAGTATTGGATTTATTTAATAATAATACTCATTAATATTGTATTAGGGGTTAATGAAGTTAATATTAATGAGTTAACAAATATCAAAAGTCTATTAATCACTAATTTCTTCTATAAAAATAACACAAAGTATAAATTTCAAGCCAAACTATATATATAATTTATAAATCATGATAATAAAAGTTCATTACATATGCATTTTAATAAAAATAAACCAGAATTTTTTTTAAATACTATGTTTCAGCAAAAGAAATCTTATAGTTGTAAATAAAATAATACTATATATTTTTATAATACGGTTTGATTCGGTACTTACAAATTGGTTTGACATATCATCATGATCTGAAGGGGCCAGTCGTAGCAGTCGTTGTATACTGCGGAAAAGACAGTAAATTGATTTCCGTCTCAATTAATAACCTTTTATGCGATATATAAAACTATAGCTACAACTAACAAAACCAAGAGTTATGCAAATGTAAGTAATATTATTTCATGATAATAATAACAAGTTATTATAACATAAAACATAGATATATAGAGATTTATAGATAAAAAGGTAGTAAGAGTTCATATTATAAAACTGTTTACACATAATATTATATAATAAGGTTCTAAAACTAAATACAATATCCTAAGTATACTCATATTATCTCTTTCTCCCACATCAACTCCCTGATGTACAATTAACCTCGGGCATGCAACGACTCGACTTCACGAACAAATCGTTCTGCGAAAGTAAACTACTAGAGTATAAGCTAGTTAACTTAGTGACATAATCCCCTTAACCATACAACAATCAAGTTATACATCAATTAAATTGAATCAAATGAATACATGACAAGTAATATGTCAAACAAATACATATAAGTGATCAGGTACTGCATGTGACCCAGATTTAACACCCTCCGAAGTCAAGGTTGGAGATACATCTGCACAATCAGATTTGGGTATCATACTAAAACTTATATCATAACGAAACTTTGCGTTTCATATTTAAAATGTAATGGTATATCCATTTTCAGTTTTTATAAAAAATGAGTTTTACATATGATTATAAGTAAGTTCAAGTAACTCTCACTCACCCCTAAATGAAGGCCTCTAAACTTGATTCTTAGTCAAATGGCTGGTGCCTCTAACGCCTAATGATCCCGTGAGCCAAGTTAAGGTTATATCGCATGTGTGCACTATACAAAATCTATAACAACAAATAATTAACCCAAGTATGGCCTCTCATTACCTCTATATAATGTAACAGCCGGAATTAGTTATGCAATACATGATTATGCGTGATTCAATTTAGTTCTTTTAAGTCAAATACAATTAGGTTTTATTATTTAGTGATCAACAAGGTTACAGACAATCAATTCCTATCAAATCTACTGTGCAACAATTAATACGTTATCATAATTTAAAGTAAATTCACTATCAATAAACACTATCACACACAAGTATAACCCGGCCCCACATAATATTCAATTATTAATCACAATTTATATTTACCAATTACAAACACAAGCAAATATGGAATCATTAGGACAAACTTACTCAACCATAATCGACTTAAAAGTCGTAATAATCCAATGGTAGCTTAGGGTCAAAGTTGAGATCACCTAAGATTAAAGAATATAAAAAATAGTAAGTTTAAGAATTAAAAACTAAACTAGTATCATAATTCATACTGTTTACTTAACTTAATTATTGATTTGCGTGAAATCGTTGATTCAAATATTTTATTGAATCGTGTATAACTTTTTCAATTTAGTTTAGATCTTTATGAACTTATAGTCCATTTTCGATCATTTTTAAGCATACTTTTTCTTGTATTTTATGGTATACATATATATATATATAAATACTTATTATTATATTTTATTAATTTTTCTAATTTACTTAATTATCAATTCTTTTTCCTAATTTACGGTACTATTATATATATTTATTTATTAACTTACTTTATTTATTAAATTAATATTATCATATATTGTATATACTATTTAATTATACACGTATTTTTATGTATGCATCACTATTTATATACGTATACTATATGTTATGTAATAAATTATTTTGACTTTAACTATATACGATATGTATAAGTATAATATAGATGTATTTGTATTTTATATACATATACACTTATACAGTTGTATTAAATATATATATGTATAAAATATGGAATATAACTAATACTATAGTACATATATACAATGTCGAGCCCAAATACATGTATAAATATATACAAAATTCTCGTAAAATGAAAATACCTAGTATAAATATACATACATATACCTACTATTATACATGCACTCACGCCATATATATATATATATATATATATAATAAATACTATGTTTATATATACTTGTATAAAATCACACCACCTTTATATATATATAGATAAAAAAAATAACTTACATGTGTACACAAATATAAGAATACGAAATACATGTATATATATCATATACGTATACTTATACTTATATATCATATATTAACATAATTACTATGTACATATATACTCCTATATATTCATGTGCACATACATATATATTAATACCTAAATAGTAAAAATACTAAATACATACTATATGTATTCTTATTTATACATACACATAAAGAAATACATAGTATATTTATATTATACACATACATATTTATCTACTCATGCATACATATATATACATATAATTAAATAAATAAATAAACCCTTAGTATACATGTACATACTATATAATATACATATGTATAAAAAAATTAAATATATACTTACTTAACTTTTTAATTAATTGAAACAATATTTTCCTCTTCCCTCTTCTTCTTCTTCTTCTTCTTGGTTGTTGAATTTTTTTCCTTTTGCTTTTCCTTTCCTGGTTCAGTTTGTGTATGTGTAAACTTTGGTTTTGCTTTTTGTTTTTCTTTCTAGCTTTGGTTTTAAACTCTAGATGAAGATAGCAAAAAAAAATCAAGTTAAAACAAAGCAAATCCAAATCCAAATTCTAAGCCTAAGCATTAATGGAGATGGGATACTTTAAATCATTACATTTGATTTCTTCATAATTGCATAGCACCTAAAGAAAAATAATGGTCACGTAGGTTGCAAGAAAATTTCTAGAATTTGAAACGTGGCACAAGGAAAAATTAGGAAAAGAAAAAAAACAGAAAGAAAAAGGAAAATAAAATAATTATATGTAAATTTTATGAACATAAATATAATAAAAATGACATGAATAAATTAATTTTGGAATTTTGCAAACATTTATCAATTAAATCAATACCTATTACGATTATAAATTTTTACGAGTTATTTTAATATTTTCATTAAAAAATTTACACAATTTAGTCGATAATTGTAATTGACTACAATTATATCACTATTAAGTGATATTTAATTATTTTATAAATTTAAAATTATAGTTTTAAGGTTTTAATCAAGTTCAAGTATTTATGCATACATTAAATTTAAGGTTTTTGTATGCGATTTAGGTTTCGATTGATTTCTAGATTTTTTAGTATCGATACTATATTTAGGTTATTAATTTCATAAAAAATTTATTTTATCTAACCTTATCAACTCACGGTATAGTCTAAGATACTTGGACTTAAATTAAGATTTAGACTACTGATTATACAGGATTTACACATATCCTTTCAAACAAACAATATCTAAACAAATTTAGTTTGATTTGAGAATTTTTTAAACTAAATTGTAAAGAACACAACTTTCTTTTTTTTTTTTTTTTTGCCCGATTTGATTCAACCCAAATTGATCTTAAGCCAATAAAAATTTTAAAGCTTAATTTGAAAATGGGAAAGAGTAAGAAGTTGAGGAGTAAAATCAAAATTGATCTTAAACCAATAAAAATATTAAAATATAATTCATATTTATGGATGAATCAATAATATCATTTATCATTTTTAAAGTCAAAGATCAAGCTTTTTAATTGTATGAATCAAAGGCAGTCCTAAAGTACTTACCAAGATCATTGGTATGATAAAGATTGAAGATATAACTAATAAATTCGATGACATCTATTTGCATTATTCAACTCTTTAACAACATAAAAAACTAACCTTTTATCAATATGAGGTGATCATAAGACAGCATACAATACTTATGATTCAAGCAATCTAATCATCTATGTGTAAGGCGGAAGCCCAAGGAAATATTTTAGCCTAGCAAAAACAATTGCAAGCCAAAACCTACTCCTAACAAGGTGTTAGCTTTTGCCCCATGGTTCCTCAAATGCTAGCCATAGAGAAGAATGCCATCAACCAGGGCACTATTGTTTTCTTTCTTGAATTCTTATAATTCATGATTCACTATTTAATGCTAACTTTTTTTTTTTTAAATAAAGAGTAATTGCATCTTGATCTACCTAAGCAAGCCAAGTCTTTTAGGAACAAAGGTGGATCAATTGGCTCAATCGATACTCCCATCTAAGCAAGTTTAAATATGATCCAATTAAATAGGATTGGACTTGTCGAATTAGTTCGTGTCCTTATATAGTTAATATCAAAAAAACATTTATCAAGAATTAAAAGAAAAAACATATAACCACTTTATACATTCAAATCTTTTTATAAAATGTAAAAAGGACCGAATGCAAAAATTTTATGCATAAATGCATTTGTAAGTAAGTAGTTAAGATTGATGCTATAATACCCAAGAAAATTTAAGAAAATGATTTTAAAGTGAGTAGCATTATTGAAATCTCTTCGATAAGCTAAACCCCATTTACCGTAAAACCTACTCATATCAACCCTTTATCTAAAACCCTAATATTTTAAACCCTACCAAAACCCTCTAAGTATACTTGTTTTCTGTCCATTTTCGTTAGCCCTCTTCCTTCCAACTAAAACAAGCTCTTAAAACTTCAAATACTAAAAAAAAAAAAAAAACAACCATTTTAACTCCTCAAAGGGTAAGGTAATCTTTTAATCTCCCTTTTTAAGCTTTTTTCTAGTAAAAAATTTCATTTTCATGGAGTTTTTGAGCATTTATTAAGAAATCCAAATTTAAATTGATTATTGTTTGTAGTTCTTTATGGGTTTCGCTCAATTGGATTGTAAGTAGTTCCATTCATTCCAAGTAAGTATTCTTCACTCTACTTCTTGTTCTCTAACTTAGAGTTGATTTTCTCGAAGTTATTGGTAGGTTTGATGATTAAGTGAGTGTTTGAGTTAAAATTTGTGATTTTGATGGATTGAAAAGGAGTTTAAGTGATGGATAATTGAGGGTTTAAAGTATATTTAAGGTTCGATTGAAGATTGGAAGGGAAAAAGTTGGATTAGAGTATTTTTCATAGGAGAATAGATTGCTAATTTGCTGTTGAAAAGGTACGACTAGTGACATAATCATGTCTCTAACCGCGTCCGATAAGGGGAAAAAGTGCATAGAAAATTACATGACTAGATGATATGGTCATGTTGTTGGCTAAGTCAAGTGGTAAACTCCAAATATATTCTTTTCTTATGGTTTTCCTAACCAATCTTACTTAAAGTTTTTCCTATGCTTGATATTTAGTTCTAACTAACTTTCGTTTGTAAAAATTCTAACTTTTGAAAAAATAGTCGAATTTTGACACATCCAAGCAACATGGTCATGTCATTGACCATGTCAAGTTATAAACTTTATGCAAAACGTTTTCTTATTATTTTTCTAACATTAATATTAGTTTCACTTAGCTTTCTTTTATAAAAGTTCCAACTTTTACCTAAAATTTTTAAGTTTTTAAGCTTAATTTAATATTTTGACTAGTTTTAAACATTTTTTACTTTCGAATGTCAATTTACCCAAATTTAGTGAACTTTACTGCTCCAATACAATAAATAGTATATTTTTCAACCTATACTCCATCTAAATTTCCTTTGATACTATAAGTTTTTTATTCTTCTTCCAAATGTTTACTTCGACTTATTCTTAATTAAAGTTTTTAACTTTTCCCTCAACCTTAATTGTAGTAACCTTAAGAGTTAAGATTGAGTTTAGAAGTGTTGTAAGCAAAGTCAAGTTTGGGTTTTAAATAGAAGCTTTATGTTAAATTAGATTTATGATAGATTAAGGAAGATTTATTATTCTAATTGCTAAGTTCTTAATTTGGGTTCCTTGTTGAGTACGGTATGGATCTTAAGATCGAATTCAAACTTACAAGCTCAGTTTGGAATTTAAGTTGGACTTGAGCTTTGAAATTAGTTTTGGTTTGGCTTTTCATGTACATGGTGCTGTGCTTAGTTGTTTGCATATACTTGTTAGGACTTAGTAAGAAAACTGGAATTAATTATATTCAGTCTAACCAAACTTGATTGCTTATTGTGCTTGACTCGCTTGTCCTAAGGACTTGTAGTAGTAGACTTTTAGAAGGAAACTGCAAATCATATGTGAGGTTTTTCTAGTGAACTCATATATGGAACTATGCATCTAAAACATTAGCTTTCAAGGAATCTGGACTTTAAGCATAAAGGACTTAAAGAAAAACTCATATTTATATATACCTATGTATGTAAACAAAGATTATAGTGTAGCGGGGTCATAAATACCCTTTTATTAATTGTCGGCCTAAATTTAAAATAATCAATTAACTATTTGTTTTATAATTGATGTAACTTGCATTATATGCATGTACATGACTTAGTTTGGCATCCATGTACGCTTATGCATCATTTATTGGGCATTTGGCCACTCTTTTATTTTTACAGTTGTAAGTATTCTTGATCAGATAGCTACTTGTAACAAGTTAAGGGTTCTCTAATATCTTCAGGTGGGTAAAGAGAGACAAATAGTGGCATCGTATCATATTGTATCGAGGATGTAATCAATTTGTAGAAACTGAGTAATGATACTGTATAAGATAGCTAATATGAATTGTGGTTGCAAATTTAGAGATTCACTAATAGTTTAACCATAGCTACAATAACTCGCCTATGAGGCGAGTTATTTTTGAATTGTTATAACTAGAGAATTATTTTTACATAGATGATTTTTGAGATTGTAATTAGTTTTAGAACCTTAACATGCCATTAGAAAATTAGGGACACATGACAAGTTTTGATGCCCTTAGGTTTCGAGGCGTTACAACTTAAATGGTGTCAAAGTTTAGGTTGTTCAATCCCTTAGGAAGCTTAAGTTTAAGGACCTTAGGTGAATTTTAAGCTTATAAATTGTAGAAAAGCTTAAGTTTGGTAATCACTTGGGAGTTTAATTTAATGAATGCTTGAAGAGTTGAGTTAGTGGAATTTAAAAGCACTTTGGCTGGAGGATCATAACATAGCTTAGGAGATGGATCATAGTAGGACTTAGGTTGATGGATTACTACCACCTTAAGACGACTGATTATAGATATGCTTAGATTTGTTGATCCTAGAAAAGCTTAGCCAATTGATCAAAGTGGCACTAATAGGAATCAACCCCCCTGGACTAATCATAAGAAGTTGAGCTAGAGGACTTCAAGGGCTCGCACGGAAAATATTAGCTCTAATCCATAGCCAAGACAAGGACTCCTATCTCAATCCGACCCCCTGCTAACATGCCTCCTAGATCTTCACATGTATCCAACATGCTCTTGCCCAACAGCAAAGTCCTAATTCAGAAAACAGCCCTAAACTAGCTAAGCTGAGCTACCAACCTAACCCACTGGCATCTGACTTTAAGACAACTGACCTTTTGCCAAGCTGATTGGCTCCCAACCTAATTCTAAACGGGTTGGCCCCCAACTCCCAGCACTTTCTATTTTTGTCTATGTATCATACTCCTAACATACAATCATCAAGTGACACATACCTTTTGACACAACGTTTCAGAATAATTCCTTTTTTTTCATACTAGATAGTCTTTGTCCTTTTTACCCCTTTTTTAGTATGATTAATGTAACGTAATTGTAAAATATCCTTTTGTCTTTTCATGTGTAAAATAACCCTAGTGGGCAAGTATATAAGCCCCCACTTTCCTTGTACGTAGATAATGATCCAAATTTCAATGCAGACTTACTCATTTGAGCAGCCTTAGTGTTCTCGTTATCTTTGAACTCTTATCTATTCCCTTTAGCAAGGAATAGTTGCGAGTGACCCTTCAATTCGGATCGGTGTGTCATATTCAACGGATTGTAAGCTGAGTAGGATCAAGTGGTACATCACATCCATTTGGTAGTTGCTTAGACTTTGCTAACTTTTTCTTTGTTTTGTCTTGGTTCACTTCGTTGTGGTGCTCCTCCGTGTGTTCGACCTTGGAGACGCATCAGAAACAAAGAGTAAACAAACCTACGAACAGCTCCAAAGGATACAACGTATCAATAAAACTTTCGATGACTCATGGTATAGCTTGATATGATGCACAAGTTGTTTTAATGAGATTACTTGCCACCTAGCCTTACTTAAAAGTTAGGTTAAGAGTGAGAGTAAATAAGCTAACAAAAGCAATGTTCACAAAAGGGAATATTCAATGTATTAATGATAATAATGTCATGTGGCTACATGTACACTGAGTATTTATACTGGAGAAACTAGGGCATCTTGCCCAAAATTAAAAAGATAAAAAAGGTAATATCCAAAAGAAGTAATGTAAAGGGAATAATAAGGGATACGATGGGAAAATACAACTAAGGTGAATATTTTGTATGGAGAATTCTAGCGCGTAGATGCTCAGATACGTGGCTAGCTATGGATGGATGACCTTCTGGTAGAAAAGTTAATTCTGTGCATTCAATTTAATTTCTGCCAAACCGAGGTGTCGAGCAGGGGTAGTAAGTCGATTGTGCCAAACTGATCAAATAACTCTTCAAAGGCAAAGTTGTTTCAGGTACTTTCAGCTTAGCTCAGACTTAGGTTAGCTGAGTTGGAGGTTAGATGAACGTTGTTGTCATTTAAGTGTAGTTCAAATCAGTAGTTAGAGACAAGTGATGAATGCGCCAAAGTTTAGTGTAATAGAGGTAGTAGGTCGATAGATTGCAAAAGCTCGAACTCCTCTACAGTGGGTCTTAAGGAGAGAATTTACTTGGCCATGCTTTCTAGCCCTTGGGCTCGGGCACGAGTCAAGGGTCCAATTGTTTGATTCCTATCATTCTTGCTAAGTTGTTTGGGATTTAGGATCAAATCTAGCTAGTCCTCGTCTAAGTTTTCTTTAAGTCAATAGGAGCTAAGGTCGATGATATTAAACATGTTTAACACTCTAAAGTTTTCTAGAAGTTTAAGCTAGTACGCATTATTGTTAACCTTCTTAAGTATTTTAAATGGTTCTTTAGCTCGGGCGGATAGTTTGTTCTTTCTCTTGTTAGGGAATCTTTCCTTACTCCGGTGCAACAACACTTCATCTCCAAGTTGAAACTCCTTAGTCTTCCTTCTTCTACTCTTCTCCTTTAGCTTTCTAGTGGCTCAATCAATCTGTTGGGTGACCCTTTGGTAAATTTGTAAGATAGATGGATTGGGCTCGAGTTCATGCTTCTGGATTTTTTGGATCAATGGGTGGCATTAGGGAGTGATCAAGGGGTAATTTAGGATTAAATCTATAAATAACTTCAAATGGGGCATGCCCAATAGTGGCATGTATTGTTCTGTTATAGGCAAATTCAACCATAGGTAAGCAGACATCCCAGTCGATTAAGTTCTTTCCTATGGTAGCTCGAAGTAATGATCTTAAGGTGTAGTTAACCACTTCGATTTGGCCATCAATTTGGGGATGGCAAGAAGTGATGAACAGTAGTTTATTTCCCATTCAATGTCAAAGGGTTCTCCAAAAATGGCTCAAAAACTTTGTGTCTCGATCCAATACCATATTCCTAGATACTCCGTGCAAACAAACTATTTTCTACAAAAATAAAAATAAAAAGAAACAATAGCTGAGGCATCGTTAATCTTACTACAGTGCAAAAAATGTGCTATCTTGCTAAACTTATCCACTCGAGAGGTTAGGAGTAGTCTGAGGACAAAGTCCATGCTCAAATCAACCCACGGTTAGGTCTGGATGGGCATAGGCATTGCTGTTCCTTACTTTGCTCGACTTTTTGCTTTCTTACAGGTGGTGCACCTCTCAATCACGTGATGCATGCCATGCTTCATCTTAACCCAAAAGAACCTTTCGTTCAACAATTCGTGCATTCTCCAGTCCCCAAAGTGGCTAGAGAGTCCTTCACTATAGGCTTCCTTTACTAACAATTCTCTCAACGAACAAGTCGGCACACATAACTTGCTACCTCTAAACAAATAACCATCTTATACATGGTACTCATCTACTACTTTTCCTCCCCTACAGCTCTTATATATGGGCCCAAAATGAGGATCATTTTGATACTACTCTTTTATGCTGGCAAAGCCTAACAATCTAGTTTGTAGCTTAGCGAGAAGTACATGCCTCCTTAACAAGGTGTTCGCAACTACATTAGCCTTACCTTACTTGTACTGGATGACAAAGTTAAATCCCTCTAGGAAATCGATCCATCAAGCTTAGCGTTTAGAGAGTTTAGATTAACTCCATAAATACCTTAAGGACTCGTGATCAATGTATATGATTGGTAGTAGATAATGCTGCTAGACACGAAGAACTTAGATCAGGGCTAAAAGTTCTTTGTCATATATAGAATAGTTCAATTGTGCTCCATTAAGCTTTTCACTATGATATGCAACAAGTCAGCCATCTTGCATTAGTATAGCTCCAACACCAACACCTAAGGCGTTGCACTTGAGTTTAAACACTTTGTCAAAGTCGGGTAGAATCAAGCCTGGTACAGAGGTCAACTTAGTCTTCACCTCAGTAAAACTCCTCTCCTCTTTCTCTTCCCAATTAAACATTGTATTTTTCTTTATCAGCTCAGTTAGGGGTGCCACAATGGTACTAAATCCTTTAATAAAACATTGGTAGAACGATGCCAATCTATGAAAGCTTCTCACCTCGGTACAAGAGGTCAGTGTTAGCCATTCAATTATAGCTTGCACCTTGTCTTCGTTTACCTTCAATCCTTCTCAACTAACTACATATCTTAAGAAGATAACCTCCTTCTAATAGAAACAACACTTCTTCAAGTTACAGAATAGTTTCTCTGCTCAAAGGACATCAAAAACAGCTCTAAGATGCGTAGTATGCATTGCCAGATTAGCACTATAGACAAGGATATTATCGAAGTAGACAACAACAAATCTTCCAATTAGATCTCTTAGGACATAGTTCATTAGTCACATAAAAGTGCCTGGGGTGTTAGAGAGCCCAAATGGCATGACCATCCACTCGTACAAGCCATGTCAAGGCTTAAAAGTGGTCTTCCATTCATCTCCTTATCTCATTCGGATTGGTGGTAACTAAACTTTAGATCAATCTTGCTAAAGACCATAGCCCTGCTTAATTCATCCAACATGTCATCCAATCTAGAGATTGGGTACTAGTATGTAATTGTAATTTTTTTCATAGCTTGGTTATCAATGCACAATCGCCAAGTACCATCTTTGTTTGGCACTAGGAACATCGAGACAACATATGGGCTAAGGCTTTCCCTTATGTATCCCTTTTTCCAAAAGTTCATTGACTTGTCATTGAAGTTCTGAGGCCTACTCAAGATTCACTCGATAGGATGGCTTGTTTAACAGAGCAACACCTAGTATTAAGTCAATGCGAAGTTTTATGCTTTAAATAGGAGGTAACCCTTTGAGCAACTGCTCGGGAAATACGTCAGCATATTCAACTAACAACTCCCTTACCCTAAAGGGTAGTTTACCCTGTTCTTTTAATTCCAATAATTGCCTAACTAACAAGAAGGTCAACACGTCAGCCTTGATAATCTCTCAAAGTTTAGCTCTACTAAGTACTAAAGCCTTCTTGGACCCTTAAGCAAGTTTAACCTGCCATTTGCTAACTTGACTCGACTTCATTGGGTTCAAAGTGACCTTCCTTCCATCCTTCTTGAACACATAAGTGTTCTTGTATCCATCATGGATAACTCTTCAATCATAAAGCCAAGGTCGACCCAATAGTATATGTGATGTATACATGAGCAGTACATCATAAAGAATCTCACCAGAATAGTTCCCAATTATGATTGATAGCAATATTTACCAAGTAACATGTAGCATTCTTTTCTCATTCAGCTAATGCAATTTGTACGACTTCGGATGCATGATAGTTGGCAACTTCATCTCCTTGATCAAGACTATGGATGCCATATTGATACAACTATCACTGTCTACAATGAGTACACACAATTGGTCATTCACCTTGCATGTGATATGAAACAAGTTCTCCTTCTACTCCTCCTCATGTGAGGGTTCCAAGCTTATTATGCATTGGACAACTAAGATTAATTGATTCAAGTCCTTAGTAAACACATCCTCTTCAATCAATTCATTCTCTAACGTGGCCTCTTTTTCGGAAACACCCTCTTTTTCGAAAACACCCTCTTTTTCAATATTATCTACTTAAGCTTCGAGACGTCTCCTTTAATGACTATAGTCCTTAAATTCGGACATCGAGCAGTCATATGTCCAAACTCCTGGTATTTGATGTAAGACACAATTAGGTATTCGAGGTTTCGTTCATGGAATTTAGGGTAATCAAGTAAATCATTCGATCCAGCTTAAATTTTACAACAAAACTAGAAATATTAGTAGAGGTGTTCCCGTGAGTTTAGATTAAAGAAAATAAATAATACAATAATTAATTATTATAATATTAAATTATATATAAATTTCCTGTTATTTATCGGAAATGCGTAAAACGAGTTACAATAACTGATGAATCTATAGAGATAAATTATATGTACACTAAAAATCATAAAATAATATAAATAATATTTGGGAGTATTTACTTGTATCATATATGAATTTAAATGTAGGTAAAAATACACCAAATTACTTAAAATACATAAAATATGCCAAAATAATGCCAATTAATTAAAGAAAATTCATAAATAATTAAGGAAAAATCATAAAAAAATATGGAAACATGAGGAAATTTCTAGAATTGGGGTATGGTAAGCAGAAAATTAAAGAAGAAAATTCAATTAATAAAATTTAGCTAAAGAAAAAGCAAATTGGGAGAAGAGATAAGGCAAATGTCACTTCAAATTAATGAAAAAAATATCTATGTAGCCCTATAAATACCCAAACTTAGACAAAAGCTCATTTGGTTTGTTTGGAGAGTAGGAAAATTGAGAGAACCGAAAAAATAAAGGATTAGGGTTTTTTTTTCAAAATTAGAAAAAAAATCTGTGCAATTAGAGTTTATAAGGAGATTCCCAACCCGACGAACACTTTAGAGTGGATGGCCACCACCACAAGGTGATGGTAGTGCCTAAGCTGGCCGATAATGCCACGGAGGTCGAAGCTACCAACACTGCTGAGTTCAATTTTCCTTCCGATTTTAGTAATTTTATTTAAAAATTAAATAGTTATAGAAAATTATGAAATTTGGTATTTTAGGGTTTTTAAGTATGTAGATTTAGGAAAAAAAATTATTTTGATGAATTGGTACATGAAAATATACTATCCTTAAGAAATCTCACAAATCCAAACTTTATTCAATTTAGAAATAAATGATTTTAGAAATATAGTTTTGAGCCCAAATTTTTTGTGTAAGTTAGTTAGAGCATTTAAAATAGTGCTATAAAACCCTTTTTTAGAAATGAATTTTTGAAAATTTTAGATAAATTTTAAGCTTTAAAATGATGCATAAAATGGATAATTTTGAACTAATTAGGCAATTAAATAAATAATTATTGAGTTAATGCATAATTAAATACTTTCGGATGTTGAAATCTGATTAAGTATAATATTTGTAGCATTTAGGGTGTTAGATGTAATTATTAGGGTATTATGTAGTATATATATAATGGGTAAAATGGTATATTTTAAGTTAATTTTGTAATTTAAGATAATTAAGTATAAATTCTTATTTGAGGTGAATTTAGATATTTTGAGATGTTAGTTGATGTTGGGAGATGATAGTTGAAGTGATATGAATATTAAATGTGTATACTATGTACATATTAGGTAATAATGTATAATATATAAGTATAAGAAATTAATTATATACATTTAATAATAATATATAATATTAAATGTGTATATTATTTTATTATAATAAAATCTATATTATGATAATAATAGGAATATATATAAAATCTGGTAGGAGACTTAAATTTAGGTGTTTATATGAAAAATGTAAAATTTTCTCACATCGGGAATAAACTCGGTAGTTAAATTAAGATTGAGGGTATATTGTATGAATTAAAATATTGATTAGAAGTTAAATATGATATTTAGAATACTAAAAAATAATGTGATTAATTTCACATTATGGATCAAAATGAATTCTTAGGGTTTACGTATAAAATCCCTAATAAAAAACCAAGTTAAAAACCTAATTTAAAAATCGACTTCAAAATCGAATCAGAACTCAACCTAAATTAGGAATAACTTTAAAAGACTTAAAAACCTGAATAATTAAGTACACTAAAAACCATAAACTAAAGATAACATAAAAAAACTACAGAATAAAGTTTATATAAGATAGTTATATACATGCACTAAAACAATATTTGTAATATAGGAATTATCGATGATGGCTTTAGCGAATTGCACCTCAAATGAGCAAGCGAGGAGTTCGAGTGAGTTAGGATTAATACATTACTGTATTTTAGAATGCCAATTTGTAGTACTCGGGGCTTGAAATTGTACTTGATTATACTGATTAGATAGTTGGCTATGCGCATATGCTTGTTTTGAGCTGATGATATGATTTTGATTTACTACTCTAGATTGTATTTGTATAATTTGTTTGAAATGATTGAACACCTTAAACCAAATCTAACTAAATATACAACTTGTAAAAATAAATCAAACTTGCATAACAACCCACTAAGAGAAACTTAGGGTTCTCCGACCAAATACCAATCCCTTCGAAAGAAATAGAGCCAGATAACATATTTAGTCCCTTCTTCATCCTTAGTCGAATTAAGTAACAGGTGAGAAGGTTGCAGCAAGGGTAAAGGCAATGGTTGAAGGTAGTTGTGGGAAGAGCAGTATCTTTATTGTACAAGCCTAGGTTTGGTCGTGAGCTGTTGCATTAAACAAAAACTCTTTAACTTAGATTAAAGTGAGTGCAATTTCTCTAATCTCACGATGGACCAAACAACGTCGTGCAATGTCATTTACTTAAACATGCATTGCATCTAACTAATTTGGTTAATAACCCTGTTTGTGTTTGATATATAGTTTTAAGTCTCCGTTTTAACTTACTAAGCTGTGGTTACTCATATCCTTATAAACGTTATTAAAGGTGCTAGCTAGGAAACGACTTATATTTACCTTAAAGCTACTAATTGCGAGATCTTGAGGAGTGAGGATATAAAACCAAGGATACAATACACTCATAAGCTTAGATTTTATCTTAGTTTTTATATATTTCTTACGTAAATTATGTTCAAGATACTAAATCTTGTAATATACTCAAATTATTTTAGAATAAATACGTATTCCTTATAACTTCATAGGTAAATAATACGTTAATTTATGAACCGTCTACTTCAAAATGGGTTAGTCGTGAACGCCTTGTGTAAATTAGGTTTATGATAGCGGCTAAAGTATCAGCTTTTATAATAGAATGGTTTATATGGCGGGATTGTTACGACTTTGCTGTTTCAAAGCGTGACATTTAAAACATTTGATCTGGCTCGTCATCTTTTCAAATCCCTATCCTTTCTCGTATGATAGGGTTGGGACATTACTATCGAGTAGGCCCTTTTGTTAGACTTAAAGATCTACCTTCTCGGTTGACTCGATACTTAAATAAGCTTGATAACTTTCCTGATTAGGTCAACTCGACTAATCTATTCGGTACACCAAAGGTCAGGCCAGCATTTTGCCCCTTCTCTACCTCTCCACTCGTTGAGCTATCCATATAGCTTCATCCATTGTTGTGAATTGCTACAATTCTACAATGTATTTGATATCACTCCTTAAACTAGTAAGGAATTGGGACACTGTGTGGGCTAATGGCTCTTCTACTTCACATTAAATCATGAGCATCTGGAATTCTTGAACATACTTATCAACAGTTCAGCCTCCTTGTTTCAACTTTTGAAGCCGAGTAAGGGTATCTTGCAGATAGGTATCCAATACAAACCTGTTTCAAAGTATTCTCTTCATCTCAAGCTAAGTATTAATCTCTCGGTAATCTTCTCATGGCCTAGAAATTCTTCTATTAATTGGCGGCATATCTAGAGAACTCAACAACAATGGTTCTTACTTTCTCGTAATCTTCATATTGCTAATAATAAAAATGCACTCCACTTTCTCCTTCTAATCTAAATAATCATCCATATTTCGAAACCTATTGAAGCTTAAAATTTGAAGCTTCACATGGTCGGACACTCGGGGTATTCAAGCTCATTCTTTTTCCTCATCATACTCTTCCTTGTCCTCTTTATCCAAATCTCCCAAGTTAATCCTTCTTCTCACTCATCCACTTACTCCTTTACCTCAAACTTGTCGAGATAGGTTCTGGCCTCTAACAGGTCAAGCAGTTTGTAGAATGTTATGTATGGCTTCAGTAAGTCTATAAGCCAATGTATGAACTACTTAGGTCAAGTCCACCGAGAGGTTAGCTACCTCATCAAGTCTTTCGTCCGTACTTCTAGAGGTACCATAAGATTATCGGCTATGGTGGACAACACTACTATTGTCTTCCCCATTACTAGTATTAACACTCAAGTCCATCATTTTCCTCAACAAACTCTATTTCAATCTTCAAATCCGAGTTACAATTAACATTATTTCTCCAAACCTAGCAACACAGCATACTCTTT
This sequence comes from Lumnitzera littorea, assembly GCA_024138015.1. Taxonomy (NCBI): domain Eukaryota; kingdom Viridiplantae; phylum Streptophyta; class Magnoliopsida; order Myrtales; family Combretaceae; genus Lumnitzera; species Lumnitzera littorea. The sequence goes on along the minus strand of JAMXBB010000010.1, from coordinate 5,917,666 downwards.
ACACTAATGGTTAGCTATGTTGCAATATAGTAACGACACCGACGTATAACACTCTATCATTAAATGTGCTCTATTTTTGGATGTTTAAAATAGGGCAAAAATAGAGTAAACACTAAACAACTACTTTCATCGAATCTCTACACAACTGACCTAGAGAAACCTTTGCTTTGATACCAAGATGCTATGGACTGGAGCCAAAAACAGACAAGGCCAGTTGTAGGAATGGGTTTAAGCTTATTGAAAGCTTAAAATGGATGATGAGAAGTGCATGAGAGAACATGAAATGAAAAGTAAGCAAACCTACAAATAACTCCAAAGGATATGATGCACCAATAGAATTTCCGAAAACTTACAGCATAACTCGATATAATGTACGAGTTGTTCCGATGAGGTTGCTTGCTACTCAACCTTACTTAAGGGTTAGGATAAGAGTGAAAGTAAACAAGTTAACAAAAGTAATGTTCACTGAAGGGAATATTTAGTGTGTTAATGATAATAATGTCACGTTGCTACATGTATAGTAGGTATTTATACCGGAGAAACTAGGACATTTTGCCTAAAATGGAAAAGTAAAAAAAGGGTAATATCCAAAGGAAGTAATGTACAAGGAATAATAAGGGGTATGATGAGAAAATACAAATAAGGTGAATATTCTATATGGAGGATTTTAGCATGTAGTTGCTCAAACACATAGCTATCTATAAATGGATAGGCTTCTAGTAGAAAAGTCAATTCTACGCATTTAACTTAATTTCTGTTAAGCCGAGGTGTTGAGCAAGGGTGGTAGGTTGATTGTACCAAACTGATCAAATAACTTTTCAAAGGCAAAGTCGTTTCAGGCACTTTCAACTTGGCTTGGACTTAGGTTGATTAAGCTGGAGGTCAAATGAATGTTGCTGACATTCAAGTATGATTCAAATCAACAGTTGGAGACAAGTGATGAATGCGTAAGAGTTTAGTATAGTAGAGGTAGTAGGTTAATAGACTGCAAGAGCTCAGACTTCTCCACGATGGGTTTTAAGGAAAGAATTCGCTTAGCCATCTTTCCAACCTTTGGGCTTGGGCATAGCTCAGGGGTCCAGTTGTTTAATTCCTATCATTAGTCATAGTAACCTTAAGAGTTAGGATTGAGTTTATAAGAGTTGTAAGCAAAGTCAAGTTAGGAGTTTTAAACTAGAAGTTTTATGTTGAACTAGATTTATGATAGATTAAGGAAGGCTTATTGTTCTAATTTCTAAGTTCTTCATTTGGGTTCCTTGATGAGTATAGTATGGATCTTGAGATTAAATTCAGACTTATAACCTCGATTTGGATTTTAAGTTAGACTTAGGCTTTGAAGTTGGTTTTGGCTTGGCTTTCTACGTACGTAGTTCTAGGTTGTTTGCTTGTGTTTATTAAGACTTAGTAAGTAAACCAAAATAAATTATATACGACTTAATTAAACTTGATTGCTGATTGTACTTGTCTTAGGGAGTTATAGTGGTAGATCCCTAGGGGGTAACTGTTGATTGTATGTGAGATTTTCCTAATAAACCTGTAAATGGGATAATGTAATTAGAATATTAGGTTTCAAGGACCCTAGACTCTGGGTGTAAAAGACTTAAATGAAAACTTACATCTATATCTATATATACGTAGATAAAGCTCAAGATGTAGTGGAGTCATAAATACCCCTTTATTGGTTGCCAACCTAAATCCAAGATAATTAATTAACTATTTGCTTTATACTTAATGTAACTTGCATTATATGCATATATAAGACTTGGTTTGGCATCCGTGTGCACTTATGAATCATGTACTAGGCTTCCCCTCATTTTTGTATTTTTACAATTGTAGGTATTCTTGATAAGATAGTTGCTTGTAATGAGTTGGGGGTTTTCTATTGTCTTCAGGTGGGTAAAGAGAGATAAATAGTTGTATTGTATTGAGGATGTAATCGATTTGTAGAGATTGAGTAACGATGTTGAATAGGATTGCTAATGTGAATTGTGATTGTAAAATTGGAGATTTCATTAATGGTTATAACTGGTTGTAATGATTTACCTATAAGTCATTTTTAAATTGTTATAATTGGAGAATTATTTTAATACAGGTGATTTTAGAGATTATAAGTAGTTTTAGAGCTTTAACGTATTATTAAAAAATTAAAAACACATGGCGAGTTATGGCGCTCTTACAATTCGGGGCATTACAGATGTAGAAGGCAAAACTTTTGGAATTCGAATTAATCCTCTTGCTCTCATCACATAGCCTGAAGGCTAAGGAAGCTAAAAAAACCTTTCATTTTGGAGAAGAAATGAGCTTTTAGGATTCTTTCCATTATTTATACTTATATATATTCACTTCACTCATTCTAAGCATATAAATTACCATTATTTTTTACAAAATGGAGATGCTATAATGGCTATGTTGACTAGGTCCTATTTTGATTGTCTTTTTTCTTTTTCTTTGTATCTTATCTGTATTTATTTTGTATTGGATCTATATCCATTTGCAATTTAGTGTTTTGAGAACTATCTTATTTGTAATTTATTTATTTCTATTTCATAATTATAATAAGGTAGTGATTAGAGTATCAACATTTAGAAACAAAAGTTTACATATTTTTAATAAAAAAGACTTGAAAAATATATATATATTGTACATTAGATACGGTTATTTTAAGGGAAAAAATTATAAAATCCTCCTAAATTTTAACTCAGATGTGGATTTCCCCCATAAACTTTCAAAGTGTGGTTTTTACTCCCCTAAACTTTCATAAATTAATAAATAACCTTTATAACTTTTTAAAATTTTGATTTGAGTGTATAAACACCTCTTAAACTTTGATTTCATTGTATAAACACCTCCTAAACTTTGATTTCATTGTATAAACACCTCTTAAACTTTGATTTTGATTTTAGTGTGTAAATCCCAAATCAAAGTTTAAAGGGTTTTTCTCAACCTAAGGAGTTGTTTATCAATTTATGAAAGTTTACGAACCAAAAACCATACTTTGAAAGTTCATGGGGGTCATCTGCACCTGAGTCAAAGTTTAGGGGGATTTTATGTAATTTTTTTAGTATTTTTGTAAATACAAATAAAATAAAAGGTAGATAAATTTAACTTTATTAGAATTTGTTGGGTATTTAATTTTAAAAGGAGGTATATATGGAATTATATTTCCATCTTTTTTGTATCTAATTCTTGCCAAACACAATATCTAAGTAGATATCAATAAGACATTAATAAGATGGAAAAAGAGATTAATCAAACAAAGCTTAGATTGTTTTCTTTCAATATTTAGGCCATATGTAACTCTATACATAACATCCATTCTATGTACAATTTCTCTTACTTAGAGATAAAGGGATAGAGATACTTAGTTAGAGTAGTATTAATCGCACAACCAGCATGGATAGTGGTACGTGTAATCGGCCTTCATAAGTAGAATCGCTCAAGGCATGCATAGGCAATGAAGAACATTACCGGATATGTTAGTTGGTAATCTTACCAAAGGTTTGTAATTGGGCTTGAATTCTAGATGCTTAATCGTTAAGCTTCTAAGCTTCAACTCGAGGGTAATGAAACTTATAAAAAAGGTCGAAAAGGGCTCTAGGATAGACATTTACTCTCTTAAGTCAAAAAGTGAGAATAGAGCATAAGAAATTAGTTTAGGGAGCTTACCTTTTATCCAAAGTTCTCTTCCTTATTTATAGGTGATGATAAGTCTTTGATAAGTCATGCTTAACATAGGTTGTTCCAATTAAGAAAGTGAAACTAGATAAATTAGAACAGTCACATATAGGTTGTTAAGCTCGATCAAGCAAGTACCCTTTTGGGCAAGCGAATTTTGACGAGTTCTAAAGGGATTTTGTCATATGATTTCTTTAGTGAAGCTTCTTGTATAGTATCAAAGGCTAAGCTAAGCTAAGCTAAGCTCGATCTATCGAGGTGATGAGTTATAGTTTCTTAGTATAGGGTTATCAAGTACTACCCTCGAGCTACGCTAGTCAACTTGGCCCTCGTCAATTGCTAGGCTTGCATAATTGTTTGGGCTCGAATTGGGTATAAGGCTTAATCCCAAGATTGCTTATTAAAAGGACAAAAATGGCTTTATTGTTCGTGATATTATTTAGTTATGCAAAATTTATAGAATTGGATTGGACGAGATTGAACTTAACAAAACTTTTAGTCTAATATTTGGTTTGCAATTTTAGTTTAATTATTAGATAATAATGGATTTGAAGGATTAGGCAAAATGTTTAAAATTTATCTTATTTAAAATATAATGGAAAAGTTGACTTCACTAAATAAAAATATAAGTATTAAAGATATAAATATAATTATATAAACATTAGATACTATTGAGGGTATAAATATTAGATAATATTTAAAATTTATACTTTTTAAATAATATAAAAATATAATACAATATCGAGTTCAGTATTTATGTATATCAAATAATAGATATCATAAAAATTTATATTCAATACTATATAAACCAAACATTATACAATATTATTATATTATTCTGTACTCTTTATACTCGTGCTGCTTAAATTTTTTATCCTATCCAATTCGAATAACCCAATACTATTTATGAGGACTCTTTATAATTTTCTTTTAACTTTTAGGTAAATAGTAAATTGACTGTGAAACTATTAGTTAGGAGCAAGTAGACACAATTAATTTATAGAATATAACTCAACGTCCCGACAACTTTTGAAATTTACGTATACACCTTGAATTATCATTAAACCGAAAAAACTGCTATTTATGATTCCTTTAGTGATGCTTATAAGGTTCTAGTAAAAGTTTCAGAATTATTTATATTTTTTTTTAAGTTATAGAAATGTTGACTTATACTCTGAAAGTTTATGAGATTCATCTATGAGTATTTACAATCATTCCTTAAATTTTTTTATTGTTTTTTCTTTCTTATTTTGAAGATGATATGGCTGGTCTTGCCGTGTGAAATTCATGATTCATTTTTTTTTAGAGCAACTATGCTAGTTACTAGTGCCGGATGATCGATTTTGTAAGAAATATCACAAGAAATTGGAAAATATAAAATGATGGGAATTCATTTCCCCAACTGAAAAGTTTTTGTTCGGAATGGATTTTATCCCTCTCTTTTTAATTTTGAAAGGACAAAAAGGAAAATCCCAAAATGGGCCCATACCGGCATTCTCTTTGGGTAATTTAATACGGCCCCAGAATTTCAAACTTTCTTGTTTTAGGACATGTCAGAATAGCCTGGGCTTCCTCATTGAGCATACTCTTCTGCTAGTGGGTGGGTGTTCATTGGATTTGGATCTATTCAGGTCCTACAGTAAATATATATATCCACGTTTCAACCTTTAAATCGATTTAGGAATTTTTTTAACCATGAATTTTGGTTTGATTCGAATTTACTTATAATTTGGGACATAGTTTATTATCAAAAAATTTTACTTAAATAATACGGATTCTTATACGAGTACAAAATCCTTTTACATTTCAATAATAATAATAATAATATGCAACCATGACATTATTTTAAACGTTGATCAAGGAATTATTTACACACAAAAAAAAAAAAAGGAATTTCAAATGCATCTTAGCAACAATTGATTAAATTATAGAAAAAACTACACTTTTAGTTCTTGAACTTTACCCCTTTTTTTAGTTGAGTCCTCAAACTTTTATTTATTTATTTATTTTTTTAGTCTTCACACTCTTCAAAAGATTGCAAAAAAGCCACCAGTTAACGAACCGTTAGTTTTTTCGTTAATTAAGGACTATTTTGAAACATTTGAAAAGTTTAAGAATTGAAATACAAAAAATAAAACTTTGAAGACTCGATTAGAAAAATTGGTAACAGTCAAGGACTAAAAGTATAATTTTTTATTTTTTTTTTCTTTTTCATCCTTTGCTAATTTTTCTAACAAAAAAAAAAAGAAAAAGACTTACAACTTGATGAATCATAATAATTAATTGTATTGTTAGATAAAATATTGGTAAAAAAATTATTTATCTTATCATAAATATAATCATTTTTTTATATTTTTCTATTTACAAATATATAATAATATTCTAACTAACTTTACATAATATCTTTAAATTAAATATGATAATTATTTGTGATCACTATTGTCTATATAATTTAATAATTAGAATAAGTATTAAATAGTTTATGTAGTTACTTTGTTAACACTAGTCTCTCAAAGAGATGGATCTAATTTAAAAATTTGTAAAAAAGCTATCCATTAATTTTGAAAAATTTGAAGATTAAAATTAAAAAAATAAAAGTTCAAAGATTTAATTAAAAAAATAGTAAAATTCGTAAAATAAAAGTATAGTTTTCCTAAATTATATAATTAACCAACGTACGATGCACGGTCATGAAAGTTAATACGTAAACATTTCGATAACAACAAAACAATTTCTTAAGAAAATATCTTAATTACGAGTAAAAGTTACTTTCATTTTCTACAAGCGTCAATCTATTTTATCCGTTTTGATTAGGCTCATTGCTTCAAAGCAACCGAAAAATTAGTTCGGTTCAGCTTGAGATTTTTATCGAACTAGAATTAGTAAAATCCTTTTATAAAATAGTGTTATAAAAATACTAGCAAATCACATGTTCGCAGTGGGTGTATTAAAAAATAAAAATATAAATTAAAATCCTTAAATATTTTTTTCTTGTTGTACAATCTATAAATTATATACCTTCCTTTTCATTTTAGCAAGTCAAAATTATTGGCGTCAATTAAATTATGTCATTTCGTTATTATTGAAATAAAATATTTTCATTTCTAGTCGCCCATAAGCAAAATAAAAAATTTAGGTTGGATTTCCAATAACCACTTCTCTTCGTATGTTTCTATATCCTCTTTTTCTCTCATCACTTTATCTTTTGCATTTCTTTGTCTTCTTAAAGACAGGTTGGAAACTAGCATTAAGTCTATAACAATAATACTTTGATTCAATTATTTGTCTACTACCATATTTTACAACTTAGAAAGTTATCGCACTAACATCTTAAATTGATTATTTAGATTATATTGTAGCAGTTGTTGATTATTTAATAGGGAATCGATTTTCTCCTCAAATACCACAATTCGAACAAAGTTCATCATGGTAACTAGAGCACTAAATGTTAGTAAGTCCTATTTTAATAGCATGAATATCGGTATGAAACATGATATTAATGAACTAATGAAAAAATAAATGTGATAAAAGTGAAAATAGAACTTGGTTTTTGGTTGATTCAAGAGAATTACTCTTTAAAAAGTATAGAACTATTTTTTCTAGATTGAAACTTATCTATTTATTCTTACTGATATTATTTTATTTATAGAAATACATTTCAATTTACTACTTTATTATAAATAATAAACTTTTCCTCCTAATGCAAGTACTGAAACTAGTAAAAGTACTATTACGGTACAATAAAAAAATACTAATTTCTATAAAATTGTACAATTATTAATTGATTATTTATATTTATACTAATATTATATATTTGGATCATAACTAAATGGTTTAATAAGAGAAATTTTGAAGTGAATGTCTCATATGAAAGAAAAAATGAACAAATTCTATGAGTGAATTGGATATGGTTGAAGAGGTTATGGAATTGGCTTCAAATTATTTTGATATTTACTAAACATACAAGTGTAATGTATTAAATACCTTAAAACTATACGATACTAAATTTTGGTAGTTGTGACAGTTAAAATGGGCTTTAGCTTTAATAATATAAATGAATATAGCTTAATGATAAGTAGTTTAAGTTTTATAAAAATACAAAAAGGAGGGAAAAAAAATAGAGTTACAGTTTAAATTTAGCATAGAAGGTTAATTTCTATAAAACAGTTTTTGGAAAACCGATGAGATGGTACACATTTTTACCATTTAAGGGTTTTGACCAATCGTCCGACCAAAAGTTAGGCCCATTTTTCACGTGTATTTCCTAACATTACTGCACTGATTTGGACCGTGTGAGAATTGGGTATACTTCATCTTTTGTTGAGATTTCTGGAGACTCTGGGTGAGATCTAGTTGGGGTAAGTTTATTTTAGTATAGCCATTGATTTAAATGGTTTGTTGGCCAAAAAAATTTTTTAAACTTATTTTGCTAATGAATATTTATCTTATCCATAAATTATTAGAGTTTGTCTCCATATTTAGTTGAGATATCTTATTTTAACTTAAAACTAATATTAGTGAACTTGATTCAATAAGAGGAAGACGTATAGAGGTTCAATTGTTGCAATTCAACCAATTTAGAATGGACTTTCTTGAAATCGGTTAACATATTACTTATTTTAAAATTTCTTCCAAATTTTATAGGTTTTTTAGTAGTACATGAAATCAGACCTATATTATTAGAGAGTACCCAATACCTCACCGATAAACTAATTTGACTTCATTAAAATATATTAAAATTCACATTCTTATGGATAAAAATAAATATCTTCAATAACTAAACGATTTCAATCATGATACAAAACAAATTATTTAAAATCCTACAAACTATCAACTACGTATTTTTAAACAGAATGGTCTTCCAATTTAAAACTTAAAAACGCCATTAGTTTAAGTTGTTACACACCCGATTTCTTTTCCTAAAAACAGATCCAAATCCAAATCCAAATCCAAATCCTAGATGGTATGGAATAATATCTCATAAACTCTATATGGAAGTATTCTCTTGTTAAGTCTGATCGAATGGGTTTTGTATATATTATGATCTGTTTTACTTGCATATCTACTCGAGCTTGATAAATATATATTAGAATTTTTTGTTCTTAATGGATATTAGTACTATATCATCTTGGCTCAAGAAAAGATGATGCTCTAATATTCATTTAATTAAATCAATCTATTAGCTGGTGCTTCCTTTCATAGCATATATGTTTACATTTTTCAATATCGATTGCATACTAAAAAAAAGTATAAAAGTGTCACTTTCGTAGTGAGTGCATATAGGATTATTAAATGTATCACATAAAGAACTCAATCGGTGCCCTCTGAAATTAACAGAAGGGAAAACAGAGGATTTTTCTTGCTTGACTCGAAATTACTACATTATAAAAGGTAGTCACGTGCCCATGTGTTTCACTTTGATTGCAGAAGAGTTGATGGTTTTTGAAAAACACTCAAAAAAACAGGATAATTAGACAAAACCGCTGGCTCTAGCTTTATTTATTATTTAATTATCATAATCATCAACAAAATCGAAATTGCAAACGGTAAATTATAATTTCCTAAAAAGTGTGTGCCATATTTATTTTTCCTGTGATGGCTCGAATTTTACTTTGAAAAACGTAATACTAAAGCTTCATGCTGCCTTTTCAATTTAATTTCCAATGATTTTACACGGTTGTGGAAAATTACTTTCAATAAGAATAAAAAATTTTAGTGAGAATAAAAATCATATCCTTTTTTTTTTTTCCATTTCTTTTTTGCCAAACATAGGAAAAAGTTATGATAGGATTTTCACTGTTTTTCTTTTGTAAAATTCATGTCCTTACCGACAATGTGATAGCATGTTATCATTATCGTTTAAATGAACGATACTTCTATATTTTTTTTTACTCCCATATAGAGGATACGAGATAATAGAGACATGAAAACTCACTCGTATTGATGGATATTGTTTTTATCTTCTTACAATTAGTTAAAAAAAAAAGTTAAAACTATTATAATTTAATAATATGAATATTGATATTTTAATTAAATGGATTGAATTTGAATTTTTTATTCTAAAATTATAACATGATCATAGTTGCTATATATACATGAAAAGAGTAATAATATATAATGCAATGGCTATGGCAACTATTGAAGTATATCTATTTATTATTTGAATTATTGAAATGGAAAAGGGTAGGAATTGAATGAAATAGTCCCCTTTTTATATTGTGAATAGAGGTCATATTGAAAAGTCATTCCTTTATTTTTGCTTCAAACGCGTATAATTATTTTATCTTTAAAATTGAGTGTTTAAACTTCTAAATTTAAAAATAAAATGCACTTAAACCTATTTCGTTATTTTACCATTCAATAAAATCATAAAAAAAAACTTAAATTTAAATAAAATACATAAAATTGAGGGTAAAATAATCATTTAGAAGCTCAAATGCACTTTCTAAAAACATTCAAGAGTATAAACACACAATTTCAAATATAAGAAAATTCTGTATATAGGAGACAAACTTAAGAGAATCTAACTTTGCGCTTTAAGGGTATTTTATAGTTTCATTAGATTTCAACTTACTTTCACTTTTTTCTCTCTAAAAGAAGAGGAAAGCAAATTAGCCTTAAAACTAAAAATATTTTCACTTATTTCTCTCCATTTCTATCCTTTTCTATTTTTATTTTAAATATCCAAAAATAAAATCTCTACTAATTTCTTTCCATTTTTCATAAGTTTTAAGATTTTTATTTTAGGATTTTTAACCTAAATTGTAATACTTGTTATCAAGGTTCCGTTAATAACCGTCCTCAAGTAGTGGTTGGGGTCTAAAAAAGTTGAAACTTTTACGTTTATCAACATTCACTACATAATATATGGAAAGAACAAAAAGATGAACAGGACAAACGTTTTCATTATTTTTGGTTATATAGCAAGTATCGATAGAATGGGCAAGCGTTTACATTATATATATATAAATATTCTAGAAGGTAATATTTCTTGTGATTCAACGAAGCCACATCTTATGCATTTTCTCCAAGGACAATAATTGGTGGCGATAGGTCCAAAGCTTGACTTGACCTCTACCATCAATTACAATTTACAAATACCTAGCATCACTACTGCGCCACTGATTTACACCCTTCTTCATGACTTCCCTTTCTTGGGATGCACGTTTCTTGCCATTTGTAAATTTGCATTATAGCCCACAGTTTGAACAATAACTCTGACCTTTTGCAGTTAGTATTGAATATATATATTTTTACCATTTGTAATTGTAAAAGTACTGAAATATCAAAAACTCAGCTCCTCCACCACCTCCTCCTCCTCCTCCTCTTCTTCTTCTTCCTCCCCCTCCTTCTTAAATGCCAAAATTCATATTATCTCAAACATGAATTTACCAACATTATTTGCTTAAATCAATCCTAATCAGTCCAACACAAGTGAATGGTACCTCCTCTCCTAGTCCCTCTCTCTTTTATATATATATATTTATTTATTTTTACACTATTATGTTTATGATCCCGGTGTTTATGTCAACTGAGTTACGAGATATGTTTATGCATGCTATGACAGGCGATGAGATGTCTCTAGACTCCATGCTTACTTTTATTTTATACAATTTTCTGCTTAAATTATTAAGTCCATGTAATTTCAATAATACTTTCAGAAAACAAATAAATAAAACGGATCTATATAACTGATTCCGTGCACATAGTGGAAATAAGGCTCTGAGTGTGGGGTTATATATATATATCTAATTAACACTGAATGACTGTAACTGCTACATGTATGTTTCTGCAGGCATTGTCACCATTGTTGTTGAGTTCGTTAGTGAGGCTAATCAGAGGACTTGTGAATCAGCCTGTAATTACACTGACCACCTTACTCTATTACAGCGATCTTCTTCCCCGGCACCTGAATTTGGAGAGATTGGTTCGTGTTGATGATGTGCTTCACAGAGAAAACTACTTGTTTCATTTTCTTGTCAGTGTTATGAGATGCTTCTGGTAGAATTTAATTTCTTCGAAAGCAAAATATTACAAAAACATTTTTTGTATTTTTATACGAGGGGACCGTGGAATAGTCCCATTTTCACATTCCTTGTTCGTTCCCTCTTTTTTTTTTTCCTCCTGCAAATCATTTCTCTATATATGGGTAAATTGAAACTTAAAAAAGAAGAAGAAGGATTTAATGAGTGTATGTAACAAATAGAATGGACAAGTGAAATGTGAATATCAATTATATTTAGATAAATAATAATAATATTAATAATAAATTTTTAGATCAGTTCCGTATTATTCGAATAAAACTGATAGCTTTCGTTATCTTATAGATTTTAGGGAAAAAAACAATTAAATTATAAAAGACATCAATTAGTTAAGAATTAGAGTACATTGAACAAACGACCGCGGATCTTAAATCCCTACAACTCTCCAAAAATCCAATTTCCGTCCCAAAAGCATTATTATTATTATTATTATTCCAAGAGGGTTAAAAGATATAACCTTCAACTGAGAATCAAAAAGAGATAAATGCATAGACGCAATAATTATATAACTCAATATGCAATTTTCCCATTCAGAAATGTTAGATCATACGAAATTGGACAGGAATGTTACTTTTGCAACGACATGTTCGAATCTTTAGTTTCAAATAATCTTTTCATTTTATTTTTTCCCTCATCAATAAATTGATTAAATTTTAATTTCAACATTTGTTTTATTAGAATTGTAAATTGGCAGAGTTAGAGATTTTGAAGGTTGATATTTAAGTCATTTAAAATTATCGACTTGAAGTTCAACAAGATTTTTTCAGCTCAAAGCTCGTTTACTTGTCTTAAACATGATTACCTAAACGAGCTTGTCGAGCTCTAACTTGAGCTTGAGTTTGAATTTTAAAGCTATAAACTAATTTAAAAATTTTTAAATATATATATATATTTTTATAATTTTTTAGTTATATTATTCTTATATATTTATATTATATATTTTCATATAATATAATTTTTAATATAAATATTGTTAACGAATATACTCATGAATTTATCTACGAGCCAACTGATAAGCTTAAACATAAGTTCTAATTCAATTTATTTATATAAATAAGTTTTATTTTAAATTTAAATTTAATCCATTTATGAATTTGAGTTCAAACTAATCGAGCTATTGGAGCTCCCGGATAAACCGAGCTTAAAAGTGAAAGTGAACAAATCTCAAGTAACTCCTGAGTGACTCAATTTGGTCCTATAATTTATGATTTTTCAACCGACTTACCACGTCTCTTTTTTTTTTTTTTTTTTTTTTTGTGTGGTGAAATCGCTTCATATGGTGGCGCAATGAGAGTTTTCTCATAAATAAAATTCAGCTTTAAGTGTATTTTTCCAATTTAAATGTCCTTTAATTTTTTTAACTAATTAATTGAACAACAATACCTTTATTGAATATTGAATTGAAGTATTATAAATTAAACAATACTTTTTCTTAAAAAAACAGAAGAAGAAGAAACTTTTAAGCGTTCAGTGACCCCCATAGAGTATCTACTTCTTGATGACCAACCTTGACGATGGGCCCATCTGGCAAAAGTGGGCCGACAGAGATGGATTGAGTTTCAAAATTGAAGGGAACTTATAGTGATTGGGCCTGATTTCACTCTCAAAAACTACATCCTAAGCTTTCTGGGGTTAGAATTTGGATCGAAGATAGTTTCACAACATGTCAGCACATCATACAAATCAATAACGTCTCAAGAATTTTTTAAGTTTTATACTAATTTCTCAATGAGATAAAAATCAGAACTTTTAACCATAGTTTCTTAGGAAACAAACACAAGAGCCTATCCCTATAAAACATTTATAAGTGCTATAATATGGTGCCAATAACTAGGACTCTGATACCGTTTGGGATGAAGGAAAGAAATAAGAAGGAAAGAAAGTGAGAGGAAAGAATGAGAAATAAAAGAAAATGAAGAGAAAAATTTTGTTTGGTATTGAGAGGAATGGGAATCGATGATTTTGAAAGAAATGTTAATTAAATATTTTTTCAAACTAGCTAAAATACTAAAATATCCTTGAAATTAAAAAAATTCTTATCATTAGAAGGGTATTCAAGTAATTTTGCACAATTTCCTTCCACATTCTCTCCATATGAGAGATTGGATTTTATGAGACCAAGGGAAAATATTCTTTTACAAATCCCTCCCCTCCCTTTCCTCTCTTCCTTTCAAAGGAAAAATAATTTTTTCCTTCATAATTCCTCCCTTCCTCATTCCTTCATCTAATCCAAACATAGTGTAAGTTTATGTAGATCATATAAATCAAGATTGATCATTCTTTTATACCCATACCAATCACGACCAATTTAGGAAAACGTGAAAAAGTATTAATAATTTAGTTTTTTTTTTTAAATATATGATTTTAACCAGACTTTTGCAATCTAGCGACATTATGTTTATAATCCTGGTATTTATATTAATTGAGTTACGAGATATGTTTATATACAACGTGACAGGCGATAAGATGTCTCTAGACTCCATGCTTACATATTGTATTTTTATTTTATATAATTTTCTGCATGAATTATTATGTTCATGTAATTTCAATAATACTTTCAAAATAATAATAAATAAATAAATAAAATGGATCTATATGACTGATTCCGTGCACATAGTGGAAATAAATTATTATTATTCCAAGAGGGTTAAAAGATATAACCTTCAATAGAGAATCAAAAAGAGATATATGCATAGACATAATAATTATATAACTCAATACGCAATTTTCCCATTCGGAAATGTTAGATCATACGAAATTGGACAGGAATTTTACTTTTGAATGACATGTTCGAATCTTTGGTTTCAAATAATCTTTTCATCTTATTTTTTCCCTCACCAATCAAATGATTAAATTTTAATTTCAACTTGGCTTTAATAGCAGTTAAGGTTATAAATGAGTAAAACTGAGCTTTTGAAGCTTCATAATCAACTCATTTAAAATTATTAACTTCAAGTTGAACCAAACTTTTATCGAGTTTGAAAACTATAAGCTCAAGTTAGAAATCATTTAGAAACTTTGAGCTCGAGCTCGTTTACCAAACTTAAACATGATTACTTAAACGAGTTTATCAAGTTCATTTACATGAACGAGCTTAATATGAGCTTAAAATTGAATTAAAGCTAAAAACTAATTCAAAATTTTTAAAATTTACTTTTTTAAATAATTTTTTAGTTATATTATTTTTATTCTTATATTTTTATATTAAATTTTTCATATAATATGATTTTTAATATAATATATTAGTTCACAAGCTCGCTAATGAACATACTTATGAGCTTATTTATAAGCCGACTTATTAAGAATATAAAAGAGTTTATTTTTGACTTGGCTTATAAGCTTAAATACAAGCTTCAACTTAATTTAGGTGTAAATTTATGTAGATCATATAAATCAAGTTTGATCATTCTTTTATACCTATACTAATCACAATCAATTTAGGAAAACATTATGAGAAAAACTATTAATAATTCTTTTTTTTTTTTCAATATATGACTTGCCTAGATTGTTGCAATATAATAATATTACTACCGATCTCTTATTAGGATTAACCAATATTAGAATCTCTCTCCCAAAAATTGCAATATAGTTGGCAAATATATATATGACGTAATTCTTGCCTAATCTTGTTCCAACCAATTTAGTTATATATATTGAGTCTATTTTCCTCATGTTTATTGACTATTAATGAACCAAGCAACTCAAAAACTACTTAAGTTCAAATTGAAACTTTCTCAAGCTTAATGAAAATGTAGTCAAGTTAAACTCAAGCTACTTAACTAGTCTATTTAGGTGAAATCAAGCTTGGACCTACTCAATCGAACAAATTTGCATGTGTAATTGAGCTTTAATTGAATTTGAGTCTATATAGAATTTTATGGAACTTTAAAATTGAGTTAAAGCTTTTGAAAAAATGTTAATAAAAGGAATATACTATTTTCTTTCCTTAAGTAATCAAGCCTAAACAAACATAATCAACATGTTATTAAACTCAAACTTGAATAACATTTAGTAATGAGCTCAAGCAAAAGATATAAGTTCAATACATTGGTACATCTCAAGCTGAGCTTGAATCTTGATTTTCAAAGTGTGACTTTAAGTTAAATTGAATATTGTTCATCTCAATGAAGTTAATTTTTACTTCCAATATTTATGTGTTTGGTTGGAACAAGCACATGATTTACTATCAAAACGAATAGATGTAAGTCTAATAGCTAGTATTTCAATCTAAATTTTTTGAAATGTTCCATTGAGTTGAGGTCAGATTACTGTAATGAATATTTCGTTAATCTATTTCAATCTATTCAAAATTTAAACTTTTGTAGGTCTTATTTCACTTGAGTTGAACTTAAATCAAGCTTAATTTATGTTCGAACTAAATTGAAAGTTTTTATATTGGCTTAATTTAAAATTAAGACTTTTTGAGATAAGAGTTTGAAAGAACTTAATGTGAATATTTATAAAAATTTTAGTTGAGTATAGATTAAGTATTAGCACGCTACGTTCTCGACCCGGCTGTATATGGTTATGCTTTTGAGCTCGATGTGGCAAAATAAAGAATAATATAGGAGGCAAACCACCAACTTCATTTTGAGAATCTTTCATGAGCAATGATAAAGTAGCATTTGATGTGACCAAAGCCGCGGGAACCGTAACTAACCCCATAAATCATTCTCACTTGACTTAATAATGTGTGTCGTGAAGTCTTTGAAGACCTAAGTGACAGCTAACTTCTCTTGAATAATTGAGTTCAACTGTTACTCTTTAAATCATGATATTACTTTGGCAGATCTATTGCATTAAACCATAAATGCCGTATGAAGATGAATGTAAATAAGATAAATAAAGTCTTGGAGTCAAAAAGAAAAAAAGAAGAAGAAGAAGAAATATGTTGCAAATATATATATATATATATATATATGTTTATTATACTCTATGTGTACTTAATCTTTTATTATCTTTAAAATTAAGCGTTTAAATTCTCCGAATTTATGAAAAACCATGGTTGACTATTTTACTTTCAATAAAATGACAAAATATTGACACAAAATTTAAAAATTACCTAATATCACCTTTAAAAAAAAAAAGAAAAGAAAAGAAAGCTCTCTCTTTTTTAATTTTATGTTATTTTAGTTTTTTAATTTTTATGTTATTATTTATTGCAAGGCAAAGTAATCACATAAGGGTTCAAAAGCACTTTGTTTTTTTTCTAAACTTTTTAATAAGGTTTGGGCTTGAAACACTTAATTTCAAGAGTAGTTGGTAAGCGTACATAAAATAAATATAAGATATTATATTTACAATATATACTTAAAAAAGAAGAATGATGAAGATCCAATGTATCTTATATATACACGTTCTTTTTGGTAAATGCAACGTCGATCAGATCCTACTAAGTACTTTTGACTTACCATTAGTTGAACAAGCACAAGAAAAAATAGAACATTCCAATTTTGTTAGTTTCGAATAATCGGATTAATGTCGTTTTCTCCACTTACTCGTAAGTAGCAAGAGGTCGTCTACATGTGTTTCCACTAATAAAGCCATTTGGAGCAGGTTCGTTAGTTGCTTAAAGATGTCCAAGACATGGACCAAGGCATTTTAGGTGGTCAGTCATCCATCTTGTACTAAAAACATAATTTGACAATTGTAGTAATATGAATTGTTGTCCTTGAATATATCCTTGATTTTCATTTTACATGTCTGGACTACTTTACAACAAAATTACAGTGAAAGACTCAAAATAAATGGATGATCACAAATACATCTTTTAATTAGTAATTAACTATGGGTCCGGTGTAAATCAATTCTAATCGATTCTCAAACTCCTAAAGTGTAATTTCATATCTTGTAACATTAAAGGATATGCAAATAAACTTTAAACCAGAACTTTAACTTCATTACCAAAATGACCGGGGTATATGTGTACATTATGAACAATAATGAAAGGATAAAGTATTTAAAACGTCTATTTATAGGTTCATCAATAGATTAGGGAGTGTATTCTATAGAAAAAAAAAATGCTTATTTATATTTGACTAATAATTTATAAAGTGTGTGATTTTCTACAAAATAAAATCAGACGATATACTACACATATTATCTGCAGTAGTAGATATCAAGACACGAGGAAGCAATTCATACTTATTTATAATTTTTGAAAATATGTGTATATGCTCCAAACTGTCACCAAAATCCTGGAATCATAACTTTAGTAATGGTTTTATCGCTTTAATAGTGACTTGTAGGTATATTGCAAATCTGAAAAGGCAAAACGCGCTTTGCGGATATGGAGATTTAATCCAATTATTCCAAATTTCCTTCCTCTTTCGACAAGCAAAACTTTTAGTCACGTAGTCCACAAGCCATGCATGAGAGAGGAGCGGATATCAAGTGAATGATTTTCGTCATACTCGTACATGCATATACACTTTTTAAGGTATAAAAGTTCACGTGTCTTGTACACATTGATTTTTACTTTTATCCATCCATGAAAATATATATATATATATATATATATATATTAGATCATGAAAAATCAAACGAAATAAAAAGAAAGGCTTTATTCCTTGATCATGGTTCCGTGACCGCAACAATCATATGGCCCAGATTAAAAAGAAGACATCCATCTAACTCCTGTTTTGTGCGTCCGTGCCAAGGACTCCATCATAATATGCGGTCCATACACCACGTCCGTCGGGTATTTTGTAATACCATTAACGCGATCGTCCAATTTGTTGTCCGACAAATAAAATCATTATAATTAATAAAACGATATTTTTAATAGTCAGATAATGCATGGATGGACTTAGGGGAGGCCGAAAGGGGTCCGGCTTTCCCCAATCTTGGGCAAAGTTAATTTTTTTAAAAAGAAAAAATGATATATATTATATATATAATTTTAAAGAGCAATTTAATTCTATTGAGAATAGTTAAATGGTTAACTACATGTTTTTTAAATAATAGTCGTGAGTTCAAATCCCTTGCGTAGCATTTTATTATTTCAATATACATTTATTACTTAAATGGCATTTTCTTTTTATTTTCTTCCAAACTATTTTTTTTACAATAACTAATAAAATTAAATTCATTATTACAAAATTATATCGAACTAAATAAATTCTTTTAAATTTTAATTTTTTTATAAATAATACGCTTTAAATAATTATTACTTTACCTATATTATAATTGTTCCAATCTTATCATATATATTATTAATAAATAATACCAATTATAACTTAGTTTAGTAACATTTATTTAATAACTAATATTAGGAAAATGGATGTGGAGTGTTGAATGATTGATTATATAATAACTTATATTAAAAGTGATTTTTTTTTTTGCATAACCAAAAAACCAATAAATAATTTTATAAAGTTATCATGAAAAAAAAAATCAAATGAACTTATATTTCTACTTATTTACTTTTTCTGCTCTACTTGCAATTTTATATTTAGATATTTTCTAATATATTTTTATTGAAAACAAAATTTATAAAAGTTTTACATATTAATTTTATTTTTCTCAATAAATTGATAATTAGATTTCAATTAGTATATATGTTAAAAGAAAAAGTATAATGTTTATTTTTTTAACATCTTACAAAATGCACCAAGTATTCTTAATAATTTTCTAAAAGAATTTTTTCATTCTATAAATTTTATAATACATTCCAAGTATAATCATTAATAAAATCATATATGCATATACACATACATACAAGATGTAATACAATTTTAATAATAAACGAATATTTTCCTATAGATGATTCTAATATTAACTGAATTAAAATAAATTTAACCCCCAATTGTACGATTCTGTATTTATCACTAATATAATGGATCAAACATTTTTATTGTTGAGATGTGACAACAAAATAATAATCCATACAAGACATAACAATGTCCCTTTTGCATCATGAGTCTCATTAGTTAAATTGGACGTTTAAATCTTTAGAAATTATATGAAAAAAAAGTGCTTTTAAACCCTTATGGACCATTTTACTCTTCACAAAAAAATTATAACCTTAACTAATTTTTTCTAAAAAAATTACATAATATCACTAGAGAAAAGAAAACTCACATTTTGACTCTTTTCCTTTTTTTTTTTTAAGATTTTGAAATTTTTTTTTAATTTTGTGGTTATTTATTATAAGGGAAAGTGGTTTTATAAGGGCTTGGAAACACTTTTTTTTTTTAAGAAAAAAAAGATTTGGAGTCTAAATGCTTATAACTCATTCACTTCCCTAAATGAAATAAAACTATAATATAATAGCTATTACTAATGAATGAAATAGTGCCATAATAACTTATGAATGAATATTAGATTAATATTTGTTAAGGGTATTTTAGAGAAAGAATTTGATTTCTGCATTGAATATCAATTCATTGGTTTGAGTAATGGACAACTATTTAATATATTTTGTAATGATAATTTCTTATGGAATTGCTATTACACAAGTTTAAAGTATAACTAAATATTTTAATAGCTCATTTTTAATAAATAAGAGGTGTATACGATTACTATTATAGCGAAGTGAATGGATTGTAAATTTCAAGAATAGTGGCTATATAAAATAAATATAAGGAATTATATTTACCAATCTATCTTACATAAACACGATTCTTTTTGGTAAATGTAATGTTAACCAGATCCCAATAATTATTTTAACTTAATACTCTTGAGTTGTACAAGAAAAGAGAGAATGATCCAATTTTGTTAGTTTCCAATGATTGGATGAATGTCATTTTCTCTACTTAATCGTAAGTACTAAGTGGTCGTCTACATGTGTCTCCACTTATAGAGCCATTTGGAGCAGGTGCCTTGGTTGCTTCAAGATGTCGAAGACATTTTAGGCGTGGTTAGTTATCCATTTTGTACCAGAAACATAATTTAACAATTGTAGAAATATGAACTGTTTCCTTGAATATATTGGAAATATTTAGCTATGTGGACGACGTTACAATGAGATTACAGTGAAAAATCGAAATAAACGGATGATTACGAATGCATCTTCTAATTAACTACTGATCGGCCTGAATCACTCATAAATTCTTAAAGTATAGCTTTGTATATGTTTATAACTAATAAAAATATACAAATTAATCATAAACATATGGACTTTGAAATCATCATTAAGATGGCCATTTGGTTTTAGTACCCCAGTAACGGTTTGGGATGTATATGCATATTTTTAAGAAATTGTGGGACAAAATCACACTTGGAGGTTTCAAAAGACCTTAATAATTTAGAGAGTGTATTTGTAATTTCTTTTTAAAATAAAACCAGACCATCATAAACACTTTACAATAGTAAATGTGAAGATACGAGGAAGCACCTGATATCCATTTATAATTTATCTTGATTGATTAGTCTTATATTTTACCTTTTATAGTAATGTTTGCATATTTTAAAATCATCCGTAAAGCTCCAAAACCATTGCTATTTGTGGTCATTTTATTAATGGTTTTGGACATTTATAATGATTTATGATAAATGTATATTTTAAAAGTTATGAGGAACTAAAACATGCTTTGAGAGTTTGGACCAAGTTAGTCTAATTAAATCCAATTTCCTTTTTTCCCTCATACAAAGTCCACTTTCCCAATAAAAAGCAACTTCTAGTCACGTAGTCCAACAAGCCATGCATGAGAGAGGAGCAGATATCAAGTGAATGATTGTCATCATACTCATACATGCATATACACTTTTCAGGGTATAAAGTTTTACGTGTCTTGTACAAATTGATTTATCCTTTTATCCATCCATGAAAGTATATGATAGATAACGAAAAATCAAATGAAAGCAGACAGACTTTATTCCTTTATAACAAATTATACATGAGCTCGTGATCATGGTTCCGTGACTGCAACAATCATATATATGGCAGAGATTAAAAGAAGACGTCCATCCAACTCGTGATTTGTGGGTCTATACTAACCACTTTGATGCTTAATTATGAAATGTGATTTAATGTGTAATATTCGCTAATTAAATATATACATGATTTTTAACTTTTAAGTTATATTTAAACATGTAATAATGATAGTGGATAGTTTTCGATAAAAAAAAATTATATTGTGTATTTAAATTCAATTAATAGTTATATAATATGTATATATTTACGTGATATATAATACTTATTAAATCTATTTGTAATCTCTAGTTCATATATGTCTAGGTTTTATAGTTTCATCAATATGATCATCTAATTTATTATCTGATTGATAAGATTAATGAAACGAGATTATAGACCATTAGATAATAAATTAGACATGGGATGCTACAATTAAATAACCCATATAGACCTTTTTGAATCATGAGTCCCATCGATCAGTTTAGAACTTTATATGCTAAACATCTAACGAATGTGCTCGGAAGGCAATACTTTATATGCTAATTGCTAATTGCATGCTGTGCATGTTCGAATGTTCTACATATGTGAGATTTAATGAATCCATACGACTTGGTTAATATGTTCATTATCCATTTTATCAATAAATAATTATCTATATAGGCGTGACCTATTCTACTCATAAAAAAATTTAATAACACAACTAAATTTTATAGGATGGATATGTTGGAATGTTAAATTTTTATGTGCCTCCATGATTCAATATCTTAAACCTTTTCAAAAACATCTAATGAAACCAACATAATTTTTTTCAAACCATTTTGGTGATAATTGAGATCTATCGTATATCGTAGTCAATAAGAAGGCACAATAGCGGAAGAAAAGGTTTGGAACGAAATTCATAACATCAAAGATGCTCAAAGAAAAGAATAATTAATGAAAAAGAAAAGAATTCAATAAAGTTAAGAATCCCTATATTCTATTTCATTTAAAGAATTTCAAATAACAAAATTATTTTTATTTTTCTGTGATTATAACAGAAGATGAGGGATTCAAATATAATTTACTATATTAAAAGCAAACATTCATGCTGCTAAGTTACATAGACTTTGGCAATAACATTATTATTCTTGCTCTAGGAAATCTAAACTAAACAATCAAATTAAACAATTGAACTTAAAAAGGTTTAGAAAACCTCAAATTTATTCATTATACTATGAACGCCTTTTAATTGTCAATTCCAATTTTCTTCGAATTTCTTTTTATTTTTATTTTTTCTTTTGTTATCAAAAAGAAAAATACCATGTGGGAGAATATTTGCCATTGTGTGAAATCATATATTAAATTCAACGATATATATTATTTGCGCTTCAATCCAAATTAATGTGTCCATCCATGGATATGAATTAAGCTTATTATTCGTACGTGATCAAAATTTAGACAAGGTAAGTTCACAGAGAGATACATCACGAAAAAAGATTAATTAAGAATAATATGTTATATGTAATGTTTAATGGTTAGTAAGAACAAAAGGAAACTTGATATGCATACTGTGATGTGAAGAAAACTACTACAGTTGATAACAAAGTCTTATTTATGCATGTATACCATCAAATAATCCATATGATATAACACTCCTATAATAAAGCGAATTTTGGTCAATATACCATGGTAATGCCATTATATCCAGCTATGTGAATAACTATAATTATCTCGTTGGACTTGTATATATTAATGATGTTCTCTCTCTCTCTCTTGCCAACACATTAATGATGTTTATTGCTTGTCTATTTTTACTTTAGAATGATGATGATGCTGATCTTTATAAGTTGACCATGATGTGCTTTCTCTCTCAACTAAATTATCTCTTCTTAATCTATCGGAAATTAAGGCTTTTTCTTGTACTTGTCTCCTTAAGATGATGAATAATTTTCTTGATCCAATAAAGCTTTTATTATGGTTCCACATTTGTTACCATATTTCTATCAATTGCATATTTTTATTATGTAAAATAAAAATAACATAAGAAACAACAATTGGAGTTTATAATAAAAATTTATTTATGAAATCAATGGATATTATGTATTCTTATATTATATTATATATGCATAAAGCACTATTATATTAAAAATGGCACAAAAGAGATAAGAAAAAAAAAATAAAGACCCAGTTTGAATTCATGGCTTTATTTCCGGAATAGAGGGCTTTGATCCTTGTCTTGATGCGCTTGATTATTTGTTTGGTGAAGTGAAAGTTTTGTTCCGGAAGTTAAAGAGCTTAGGATCATGCATTCATTCATCATTATATTTTCTTATTCGTGTCAAGAGAGTATCAAGATGTAAGGGGAATAAAGTACTATTACGTGCAAATCCAGGAATTTTTTTATACAAATTTGGGTTTGGAGCTACGTAAACGGGATAGGCTGAATAAAATAACCTTTTCTTTTTAACATATTAAAAATATGTTTTAAAATCTACTTTTACTGAGTAAAATCTATTACTTTACTTACTTCGAACTCGTTTACCCAAAAAAGTAAATAAAGAAAAGAGCGTTCGAAAAATATGGGGACACCGGACAAAACCTATTTTGAGAGCTAAAATATATTGATTATCATACATTTTTATTTTTTTGTCATTTTTCTTAGTGCAGAATGATGAAACAATTGAAATATGATTCAATACCCGATCTCGAATATAAAACAAGATTAGACCGAATATGATTTTTAAATGGCATAAGCTTAATATCCAATCAATCTTATGTATATATTTGATACTGACGAAAAATATCCATTATTATTATTTTTTTTTTCTCCGGATGAAAGTTCTTTTCCATTTAATTGGAATCGAAATGGCTTGACTCCACCTGGATTTCACGAACAATATCCAGCTTAAAGAAGGGGCGATGGTCTGAATTACATCACGTCATCAACAAATTATGTGTAAATAAATGTTTGAGATGGGTCAATTACTAGCGGCCCGTAATTCAGATTAAGAGTATATAAATTATAAATAAATGAGTTTTGCACTTATTTATAAACTATATGAGTTTTGCCTACTATTTATTTGAGTTCGACAAAAAAATAAAAAATAGTAAACTATAAGCTCATTAACATTTAATTCCATTAGCTTATTATGAGTCTATTGGTTGGAATCAAGTTTAATTGTGTATATTGAATCCAAAATGGAGTTTGGATATTATTATTGTTTTAATTAAAATAAAATAAAAATTAAAGCGGACCTAAGCAAGTTTAATTGAATCAAACTCAAGTTTGAACTCTTCAAGTTGAATTGAAAATCTAATCGAACTTAAATCAAACTTAAACTCTGAAATTTCAAGTTGAGCTTAACATCATATTAACTTGATTTGATTCATTTAATATCTTAATTTATACTTTTTTTTTTCTTCCCAACCAATCTCATCCATAAAAATCATGCAAAAGGACCGACCCATTCGTTTGCAGAGAGATTACAGGAATATAAATTTATATTTTAATGCTTGTTGTTCCTTTGAGACTTCGATATGAAGAGTGTTGGCGTAAATTGTCCTAGGATTTAGTATCGCCAACAGGGCAAAGGAACATTCTTAGTCGGTATGGGAAACAGAACAAGACTTTGACCCAAGCGGACAATGCCTAATAATATACTGCTCCAGGCTAGCTGTAATTTAGCAAGCAATACGGGCGCAATCTCTCTCTCTCCCTCTCACTGGACCGAAACTTAAGGTAAAATACAACACACGAAAGATTCCAAAAGCCGTTTCCTCTTTCTTTCTTTCTTGTTTTTCCTATGACCACAGTCAGTCACGAGAGTCCTACACTCGCTTTCGTGTAGGAAGTAAAATAAGAAAACTTGCATGGCTGTTGTTTTGCCATATGGAACAACATAAAAAGCGAGCTTCCGACTAGTTCTATGCTCAAAGCGTGAAGTGATTATTTTCTGTTATATAGTGGGATTCACCATTCCCTGATACTGTCCGCGCGTAGCTGCAAGAACACAACTCGATAATTAATGGATAGTCAATTTCGAATCTACATGTTAAGTGCGGGTTAGGTTAGAGTTCAACTTTCACAGCACAAATAATTAGTGACACAATATGTGGATCAATCTATGGATTTAATTTAACAGAACCACTCTCATTCTTAACAAAAGGGTTAGAATGAATTGATTTAAGCACGACTCCTAGGCAACTGGATTGATTTGAAATGACCATTAAGGCAATCGATTGTATTGATAAGTTATTTTAAGTATGAGCTTCCTGTACTAAACTAACTTATTGAAAACATGTGTTAAGCCTTTATGGTCTACCTCTCCACAATTGTGTGGAGCTCCTAATAGTAATAGCTAGGCCGTCCTTTGCAAAACATAGGTCAAGTGTCTAGAAGCTCTCCCGACCTCGATAAGGACTATACTGAATCATTAGATACAAGTGTAGCTTCATTGAGATGAAGACATTCGAGCCCTTAAAGACCTAAGCCTTTCAACTCATGTGAGCTAAGATAGCCTAGCCAATACAAACTAAACTTTGAAAAGAATAGTTCCTTACATGGGAACAATTCAAAAGACAAGGAAGTTCTAAACATTGGCCCCTATATCTGCAAAAACGGAAGTGACCATCGAGATATTGTCCCTCTTCCCAAAACAACTAGGCCTTTTACCCTATAAATACATGGGCGTTAGCTTTCAAAAGACTAGTTTGAAGGGTGGAAAAATCACTTAAACTTAAGTATTATATTTAGTTCATATTATTTTCTTATGTGTGACTGCAACATTATCGTTTCCTATTGAAAGCTAACGCTTATGTTGGCTTACTATAAATTGCCTACTTCAGGTAACTTTTAGTTTGAGTGGCTCATACTTTACTTCACAGATAACCTTTTCCTAAGTAGCTCTCTCCTAGGTTACTCGTTTTCAAGACCGCCCCTTTCGTGGTGTTGACCTCTTAACGAAAATACCAAATGTTATTACTCAAGTTTAAGGAAAGAGTCCAACCAAAAGACTAGCCTAATAGGTGAAAGAACTCTTTAAACTTAAGTACTACGTTTAGTTTATATTATTTTCTCATGTGTGACTATAACAAAAGTTTTTTCATACACTCAAGCTTTATAGCTCATAGATCACTTTCCTTTCATTATTTTTAACTTAGGCATTGAAGTTATTATACTGAAGCATCATCCAACACCTCCTTTAGCTTTCACTTTTTTTCCTTGTGGATGATTCAACTACTTTATGGAGAACTTAAAATAACATATTATATTTGGGTTGACACGTTATAACTCATTAGCACGAAAAATTTTATAGTAACATTATCTGAATTTCGAAATTGTTACCCCTACTTTAATACATAAATTTAAGAAATGTAGTCAGTATAAAATAGGATAAATGAAAAAGTACAATTATCAATATTTATCAATTTGCTATTTAAGTCTTCAATTTTTGAATCCCCCTACGTTTTGTAATCTTTCCATTCAAGTTATTTAGTTAAATTTTCTTTTAGAATTCAATGTATATCACCTCCTTATCGATCAAAATAAATAAAATAAGGAAAAGAAAAGGGAGTAGCCACCTTCGATGCCTGGCTACCTTAAGACAACAGCAAGAGGCCACTATCTTGTAGCTAATCACCACATTGGACAACGTCTCACTGCCCCAAAAACACAGAAATGAATAAATTTAAAAAAGGAAAAATTAAACAAATATGATCTAAATTTTGACACTTTTGTCAAATTCATAGTGTGCTATTTCTTTTGAAATGTAGATGAACTATATTTTATCACTATCTATTATTGTTAAATATAAGATTAATTTAATAATGTAAAATAATTGAATATAGTTAATAAAGTAAAATTAAGTTAAATTGATGAAAGTGCTTAAATTTAAAAAGAAAAGTGATAAAAAAAAATTAAATTCTTTTACTCTAGACTAGCCTGCAGAAACTACGATAAAGGATTAGTATATCCCAACCTACCTATAGAGGCAGGTGGTAACCATTATCGCAAAAATAAAATTAAAGAAAAAAGGAAAGAAATAATGAGAAAAAGCTTGATTAGCTCATTATTGAGTTACATAATCTAACTATTGATAGTTGAGCTTTTTTGTATTCTTTCTTTTAAGTATAAGTGAGTAAGTAACGCAGTTGGAACTTGGAAACTACTTTACCTTATATAGTTAGAGAGGTTTCAAGTGAATATTAAAAGTCACAAGATGAGTTCCAATTTTGAATATTTTAAGTTTACTCCCTTAGGTAGAGGATAGGAAATTAAAAAATTACACTTGGAACTCAAGAGGAGAGGGTAGATTAAGTTTAATGACCAAATTTTACTTTGATAATAATTCATTAATCAAATTAGCTAAATGGATGCAATATGGAAATAATTAAGAAACAATTAAAATGCAAAAATTTAAAGACAAAAGGATAGAAAGATCAAGCCTATAATTTTAACTTGGAGTTCAGACTGCCCCTACTCTCTATGATCACCCAATGCCTCAACTGAGGTTTTCACACACATTTTTATTAATCACAATTTCAATGACATAAGTACCTACATCCAATCTATATTATAAAATGATCTTACAATCATAACAACTCTCAATCACTTAGTATAGTACTCTCTCTCTTGAGTAAAATTGTAAATATAAAACTTGGTACTATACTAAGGTTTACAAAATATTACAAATGATAAGTACAAAACAATTGGAATGACGTATAAGTAAATAAGAGAAATAATTGCAAGTATGTAGCTCTATTAATTTTACTTCAACTATTCATAAACTTGTATTTATATCATGTAGCAAAAATTCAACCATTGGTCTTATTCATCCTGCATTAAATGCATTGTAATGGCTAAATTCTATGCAGACTAGGTAGACGGTTGTGATTGGACCAATTGGACAACCCATTCAAATAAGGTCACTATTCGAACAGTCTTCAAATCACCAATTGCATAGTCTAACATAACTCACTAACCTCAAAAGACTTACCTTAACTAACTGGATGGTCCAAGGATAACCAGCTGCACCTCCAACATATGCCTTTGATTGCAGTTCATCTGGTTCAACCAATCAGATGGTTCACACTAGAACAACTAAAAACACACTAACACACAGTAAAGAATTTTGATCCCTTTTTCTTTGTTCAACAACATCATAATCAATTCAACAAGTTATGAAGTATTTCCGAGATAATTTTACTTCGTTAAAAGATACATTTGATCAAGTTCTTATGAAAATTGCATATTGGTTTATAATAATAATTGATTTAGCAGAACTTGCATGGTTATGTTTTCATCAAAATCACATACAAAAGCCTCTAGCTTCAATAGAAACAGCAACATTTTCATACGTATCTTATAC
Organism: Lumnitzera littorea; assembly: GCA_024138015.1. Lineage (NCBI taxonomy): Eukaryota > Viridiplantae > Streptophyta > Magnoliopsida > Myrtales > Combretaceae > Lumnitzera > Lumnitzera littorea. The sequence goes on along the minus strand of JAMXBB010000010.1, from coordinate 5,888,747 downwards.
ATACTTTAGAATCTATCCTATATGGTATACAAGGTATAGTATCTAGGGTACATATACTCGCCTAGTAAAATTCTCAATGAATAATGTTCAACATAACGAGATATTATGTTTTTAATTCAATATATACTTAATACTCAAGCCCATTTATATTGCAAAAAGTTAAAAGGATATTACATCCTTTAATCATTTACTACCTCTCATTTAATTCCCAAGAGTACTATTACTAATGTGATAACCCATGTTAAGTGCAGGAAAGAATCAAAATTAATTTATGAGATCTTGATAATGAATATCTTCTCAACATTAACTAGGAACTTTTAGGCAAATAATTGAATATGGCCATTAATATTTGTTAGTTTAATTATTAACTATTTTTGATCTAGAACATTATATAATTGGTATTAGAGCCAATCCTTTACCTATAGGAAGAAGACTTAAGAGCCATTTCAACCTAGTTTAGAAAATAAATCTAAGGAAGATAGGGAGTTAGGGATGTGATTTTTAACATGTTTTTAGGATGACTTATGATTAAGGATCGTAAGAATGAATCAATTCACACACCATAAAAGGGGAAGAACTTAAAGTCTTGTGATAAGAATGTTGTATGTTTAAGTAGAGAAACTTGTGATACTTCATGTTAAATGAGTCACACATAAAAGATTATAGTAGTAAATATCATGTCAATACTAATTAGAAGTTTTTCAGCAAAATGGTTGAAAATGTTTATTAGTATTTGTTAGTTTAGTTATCTACTACTTTTTGCCTGATGTATTACAACTAAACTTACTTTTGAAAAGGTGTATAAGTGTTTTCATAATTTTTCCCAAAATAATAATAATAATAATAATCCTTGCGATGCTTGAATTTTCGAGTAAATGGGATTGCATTTTCTATTAGAGTTCGCAATATTGACCGGTGCTTATTAATTGTAAACTTTATAAACACAATTGTAAATAAACAGCATGTATTAAACAACAATATATTATATGTGCTAAATCGTTTGCGCAAGTTATCGTTCCTTTTGTTTCTTAGCAAACAACAAGGCTGTGCTGCCTTTTGTATTAGAAATTAATGATTTACATTTTTATTAGAAACCATTTCATTTTTAATTACCTCTTGTCCCTAATTAATCATGGTATATACGTGTTCAACGTGTTAAAAAAAAAAAAAAAGGTTTGAAGAAGGTCCATATATAATACAAAAAAGAAAGCAAATAAATAAATAAAATAAATAAGTCAATGCATACCCGTTAAGATAGGATAGCTATGGACGCCAGCTTCCCATTGCTGCAGGCTTACCCTAAAAATCCTGAAATCCTAAAATTCAGGGAACAAGATTGTAAAGCAAAATTTGTCTATTTGTACTGTATAATTATAAAACCCCAAAATTTAGGGAACGTGCTTATACATAGTTTGTTTAGTTATTGGAAATTCAAAAATATATATGTGTTACTAATGTTAATATATTTTAATTTTTATATATTTGGTTGTGCTTGAATATTAATCAAGTTCTACTCGACTTTTGAAGGTAAACACTATTTTGATTATAAGAAAAAATTTGTTTAAATAACTGATGTTTAGTTGAATCTAGCTCAAATTTATTAGATACTATATAGAAACAAGTTTGAATTAAAAATTATAAGTTCAATAATTATTGGACAGATCTCAAAATCTAAAATTTTCAATCAAGCTTGACTACAGTATTATGCTATCTCGATTCAAGCCATTTATGGTCCTTGCGTGAAGGCATTTGTAAAAGATTAATAGATAAAATTTTTGCACATTTTTTTGTAATTACATTTTAGTAAAGTGTATAATTATTCTTGGAAATATGATAAATTTCTTTTCTTTCTTTTAGCTTCTTAGATGTTTCCTGCCTCATCTATAATACCTCCAACCATATGTTATAATATCTTAAGAAAACTTGACAAATTGGCTAATTATATGTTTTCCTCATGTATTTACAATGTGATTTATATTCAAATTAATTGCATATGTGTCTCTAGATGAAAATTTGCTTTTAAGTGTGTTGTTTTTAATAATTTTCAATTCAAGCATTTGAATGGGGAATTATTATATAATTATAATAGTTTATTTCATCAACTCAAGAGTTCAGGATAGTGAATCACTACACGGTACCAAGTATCTTTAAGAAGTAAATTCAAGAAAAACTCACCTTAATTTTGAGTAACAAGTGGTCATCATTAATTTCATGTTTTATGTCCTTAATTAATTCATCAAGCTTAAAGATAAGAATGCAATCTTTAGTATTATCTCACTTTATTCAGTGTATTATTATTATTATTATTTATCAAATTTGTATACCCCAGTAAAAAACTCCATAGGGAATTTCATCATTATTTGCTCTCCTTTTATATTCATTTTATTTAAGGTTAAATTTCTTATATGAAAATTTAGCATTTGAAAACTTAAATTTTTTAAAAGCTTATTTTCAAACTCCTATTTAACCGTTTTCTCATTTAATAAAATAAATAAAGAATAATAATATATAAAATAAAAAAGCAATATTAGTTACAACGAAACAATAAATGCTAAAAATTAAGAAATAGGATGTTAGTCGTTTGTGACTTCCTGATTTTGTAATTTATTCAATTTTGATATTTCTTAATTATTATCTATATTAGAGGTAAAATATTCATATAAAAGTCTGAAATCATATATATTTTTTCAGGTGTTGGTATTTGGAAATTTAGTGGTGAAATAAAGGTGATTCTCACCTTATAAGTAAAAGAAGTTTTACTTAAAATAAGTTACACCAAGAAGGAATAAATAGTTTCCCTAATTAAACAGAGTTATTGCTGACGTGGCATACCTTCTCTCTCCTCCTCATCGCCCTCTCTCTCTCTATTATATATATACATACAATATATATGTAAACACGAAGATCAAATCTTTAAGTTGTCTTCACATAAATGTTGAATCTTTAAATCTTGTTCCACCAAAAACAAACACACACACACACAGATATCTATGTATTAGGAAAATAATTTTCTTTTTTATTTCAACCCTTCATTACTTTGATTCTCTGCTTCTGTTTCCTTTCCATATTTGATACTCTTCTTCCTTCTCCAAATATTCTTGATTTCATTAACTCTCAAAAGAGCTAAGAAAGGCAAGAAAATATTGGATTCGTGTCTTTTCTTCTTTTTCTTTCCTTATTTCGTCTTGTAAAACAGGATTCTTGGCGTAACTTGTATGCTCCTTTCACGTATGCATGTGTTCTCTACCTCCATATGACACCACCCCACCATTCTTTTTATTAAGAATTTCATACCCTTTTCGCCAATTTGAGATTCAAAGCGTTATTTAGAGATTAATAATAATGTTCGAAGGGATATTAAAACCGAAGTTTTATAATAAATGGTACGTTAAAACATTGTTTTTATCTTTGTAATTTTTTTTTTTTTTGGTTATATTTTCGTTGTTGCTTTTTGTAAATTTCTCTGTTTGCTTCATTTGTTTGATTCATTACTATGTGTTTTTTATGATTTTTGTAGTAAGGAGGCATTGAAGCTTACGAAGACACGGATCGAAAGGATCAAGAGGAAGAGAAATGCTGTGGAGAAGTTTTTAAAGAAAGATATAGCAGATCTTCTGCAGAATGATCTTGACACGAGTGCTTATAGCAGGGTAATTTTTCCTTTTCTTTTTTTTTTTTGTTTTTTTAACTTTTTATTCTGTATACATTTACTTAATTTTTCACAGTAAATCGCATTTGAATTCTCCATTAATGGAAATGATTTAATCAACACAGTTTTGGTGGAGGAGATGCAACTTCTTCTTCTTTTTTTTTTTTCTTTTTTTTTTTTTTTTTTGTTTAGCTTGATTAGGACATTTTCATTTTTCAATCGATCCTGCTAGATGAGTTCCTATTAATTAGGGTGGTAAACTACACTAAAACCCCTCGAAAGCATTAAAATGCAGTACTGCACCAGCTATCAGAGTTGTAGGATCTTTTTTTTTCAAAAAAAAAAAAATATTCTGGATATCTATTATCATTTTAATACTTTTCAAGAGGTGTCACGCAATCTAGCTTTTTATGGCATGATTTTATTCATTCAGATGCATAACTTAATGGCATTAATCTGTCATATGATGACGTAATCAACAGCTTACAATCTTCTATGAATATTGAAACAGGCAGAAGGACTTATTGTTGAACAGAACATGACATCCTGCTACCTTCAAATTGAGGAATTTGTTGGATGTATTTATAGTCATCTTTCACTCATGGCAAAACAGAGGTATGTCTAGCTTAGTTCGTACCAAAACCGTTTCAGCTGACAAAATTTGAGCAATTCAGAAGATGCATCAAAACTGCCAGTTGCGCACAAATCAATAAGTCACTTAACATGTTTATGCCTCGGTTTACCTTAGTTGAGTCAATTTATTACAACATTCATCGGACGGTGGAAACTGACATAGAGTTAGTTATACAGTTTCATATTTCTTTTTCAATTTAAGAAATTTAATGCTAACCCTGTTATTCACTTCAGAGAATGTCCTGAAGAATGCAAGGAGGCAATTGCATCCCTGATATACGCTGCTGCAAGATTTGCTGATCTGCCAGAATTGCGTGAACTCCGGAGTTTATTTACAGAGAAATATGGAAATTCTCTCGATGCATTTGTAAATATAGAGGTGATAGCTCATGCTAAATCATAGCTTTTCATTACTCTAAAAGTTATGGACATTTACATTCCCAATTTTTAAACCGCATTGTTTGCAATTGACTTAGCAACGATTTGCACTCTTGATCTCTTGCTTTGACGTCATGCTGATTTCATGACTAACTGATGTAAAAACTTAAGATTTTGTAATTTATCAATATAACTAGCATCAAACTAAGTATGCGGATCCTGTTCATGTAGTACTGATCCCACTGCTTTCTCTGGTTAAGTTCATGGAGAAGTTGAGGCCACATTCTCCTACTAAAGACACAAAGCTTCAGTTGATGCACGACATTGCACAGGAATTCTCTGTGAATTGGGATTCCAAGACCTTGGAACAGAAGCTGTTTACTCAATCTAATCAAGTAAGTTTCCGTTTCCCTTCATGGGGTTCTTTCCATTTCAAATTATCATGATGATTTCATTAGTTTCATACTTTACCTCTAGCCAATTCAATCTAAGATGATGATGCTTATTGATCAGGAACACTCCAAGTATGGATCTCATAATGATGCCAATGAAGACGATCCTAAATGGCGCAAAGGTGAGGACCATGCTTCTCTAAGAAGAAAGAAGCAAGAAAGCCGACTCGATGCGGATGACTGCATGGCTTCAAAGAGAAATGAAAGGAACCACTCGTTATATGCTAGGAAACATGTAGGTCGTGATGTAGAGAAGATTAGTAGCAGCAGTGAAGATGAGATCTTCTCACCATCTGTAACAGAGTCCCCGAATAAACATGGACGTACGAGTTCAGCTTCTTCAGAAAGTGCTTCCGAGGAAGAAGCGGTTTCCAAGAGGCCATCGTATAGAAACATCCCTCCTCCTTATCTCAAACAAGCGAAGCCTGATAAACAAGGACAAGAAACAGAAGAGCCCTACAAATCGAAGTTTGATATCAATACGGTTGGCCAGAATCACAAAACAGATTCCGTTCCTGAAGCAAAGCCAAAGCCAATGTCAGTTAGAAGGTGGAGGTTGAAACCTCCACCAGGCCGTGATGCAGCTGAAAACTCTCTGCCAGTACATCCTTGTAATGCTAATGAAAGGGACGACGAGGAAAGACACTTGGATGGGCTCCTGATGCATTATAGTAAGAAGCAATCACCTTATGAATTGGACAAAGTAAAAGGGTCTCTAAAGCCACCTCCATCTCGGAGAACAAACCAAGATTCTAGTGAACCAACAAGTCATAAATCTACAAAATCTTATTTGTTTGATCCTCCTGCCAGAGCAGCATCTTTTCCAGTAGAATCAACTCATTCAAATGAAGCATCCGACAAGACGAAAAGGCATACTAGATCAACTTCGGTTCGGCCAGATATGTTGGCTGGACATGTTCATCCTAAATTACCTGATTGCGATGACTTGGCTGCTAGGATTGCAGCTTTTAGAGGAACATAAACAAAGATGTATTGGCTTCATATGATCCTTTAATTCCATTATTCTACTATGTTATTATCGGTTAATTTCAGAAACTTGACAAAACAGTTGTGTTGGAGGATCTACTTGAGAACTGCCATAAACATAGATTACAGCTACAGATTGACCTAACAACATAATAGAGCACAGAGATACCATAACTTGAGAGCCTTTTCTCTATCATGATTGATTTGAAAACAATGTGAAGATTTCTTTACAACAACCACAAGTTCCTCCCATCTTGGAGACACCTGTGTGTCTCCTATGTTACATATCTCAAAGAAGAGGAGGCATAGCATTGCAATGAGAGTGATCAGATTTGCAGTGAATTAGTATCTACAAGAGGACCTCGCAGGAGGGTCCAGAACATCGGTCACCTTGGCACTCCTTCTATATTTGTCATGTCATCCCAAGCAACAGAAACGTTTGGTCTTTCTGTCCTGTTTCTCACTGTTCAGATATATGCCAGCAGTCTTTGGAGGAAATGCTCTTGCCAATCTCTTTGCTGAAAGAAAGTTGGAATTAAAAGGAAATTTATGGTGACAGCAGCATTACACTCAAACAAATCCTCTAAAAACAAATCCAAAAAGATATGTACCTATCTCGCAGAAGAGGTCATTGATGTTCAATGCAGTTTTTGCTGATGTTTCCATGAAAAACATTCCCTTTTCTTGAGCAAATTGCTCTGCATCCTGCATATAATAAAAAATGGCAAGAGTGAAAAAAGAAGAAGAAAGAAAATGACAGAATTTTCACCCAATATGATTTTCAAAAAAAAAAAAGGGAAAGAAAAAAAGCAGAAAATTTCAAGCTTATACAAACTGAAGAAATATAAGTGGAGGATGATATTAAAATCTCAACTAGTTTGTACAAAAGGGTGCTTATTCATAGCCACCATATGGTGTTAGTGGATAGTGATAACTCCTATAGTTATTTTTATCTAAACCATCAGATAACTACTAATCACTACAAAAAAAAGATGCGAAGGGTAGTACAAGTCACGTATATAGACTGATTTATTAATACGTTCGAAAAACTCTATCACAGTTTCGGACACTTGCTTTGACAGTGAGGTCATGACAACATCTGCCTCCTGGTCTCTATTTGGATTCTGCGCATTGAACTTTCCTTCCATCCTCTCCTTGTTACTAATCGTGACACAATCCATGTAAACCTGCTGCCCTGCAACAAACGCAGGGTAGTTTCGGTTCCTCAGCTTTGCCAGAGAGTAACATGTCTTCAATGTGTCTGGAGTGCCACCTGTTCCTAGCATCTGGTTCCAGTCCAACATTGCCCAGTAGAAGCCATAAGCATGAGCAACAACGTCTCTGTTTTTTCTCAGCACATTTGACAAATGCTCAACAGCTCGTCCCCTACTGTTCACATACGCAGGGATGCTAGGGGTTATGACCTCCCTGGGCAGAATGGTAATGCCACTATACGAGAAGAGCTTGACTGTAGCCAGTGAGCCTTCGTGATGTCACAATTTCTAATGTTAAAGCCCCCGATTGAGGTGATGGGGCCGACATCATCATTCATTAGATCTATCAGGTTCAAGTTATCATCAGTTGCAGGATCAGTGGTAACGCTTGGACCACTCTGCTCAGTCGCCATAAAGTGCAAGCACAGTAGTCTATCAAATTATGACTAGCTACGATGATTATGAATACGACAGCTTAGACACTAACTAGTGGTTTGTCGCCGTTCGGTGGTTGGCTCTAATACTATGAAAACATATAAAGTGGACAAAATAGTGCTTATTTATAGGCACTACTAACATGGCTGGTGGTGATAGGTATTAATAACTCTGACAGTTGTTTTACCTAAAAACGTCTGGTAACTGCTAACTACCACAACTAGAAATTAGAAGATAATAAACATTTTCGTTAATACATTTGAAATACTCCATAACACTAACACAAACAAAAATTGAATGAACGATATTGTACAAACCTCATTCTGAACTTCCCTCATCGGCTCCAGGTCGCATTTATTCGCCACCAATGCCATTACTAAATTTGGATTTCCTAAAACATTAAACAGTCAAATGGCTGCCAGCAGTCGATCCAGCTAGTACAAACAAAACAACCAGCAAGGGCTACATTGAAGATGCTGAGTTAAGGCTAATGGAGAAAGAACAAGAAAAGCAGCTTCAATTAAATGTCTCACCTTGTCTTTGCAGCTCTTCAACCCATCTTTTGGCTCGATTAAATGTATCCTGGTGTAAATTGATATGAACATTAGTATTCAGCTGAAAGTTTGATCGACGCACTTGATTATATGTAAAACAACACATTCTGTAATTGTTATGCATTGTCCACTCAAGAAGAACACTTTTTACAATTTTTAGTTTAAGAATGAGGCCCGGAAACTAGTTAAGCCACACTTCATCAATTCAAGAAACTTGCCAGCAAAGACTAGGTGAAAGCTACTAAAGAATAGATTCCTAAGAGTATTTCTTCAAAATGTAAAGGATCAATGAGAAATGAGTAAGGAATTATTACCATGCTTGTGATGTCATACACTATTACTGCAGCCGCTGCACCGCGATAATACATAGGAGCTAAGCTATGATACCGCTCTTGTCCTGCCGTGTCCCATATATCGAATTTCACGGTTGCTTCAGCTAATGACAATATTTGGGTGAAAAATGCTGCACCGATTGTTGATTCCTGCACATTGAACCATATATCATTTCTTCTTGGTAATATAGTGAATATTACCACAACATGGAAAACATGTACAAGGACAAGGAGAAAGTTTGAAAACTAACCTGGTTATCAAAGAATTGCCCTTTGACAAATCTCAACACCATACTTGTCTTTCCAGTTCCCATGTCCCCAAGAAGAACCTGAATAGAAAAGCCAGAAGATTATGCAATTAACAACAGGACCCCCAAAAATAGGGCTCTATAATCTACTATTAGCATTAAATGGCTGAAGATCTCAATCATCGAAATCCTTTCGTTAATAGAAACTTTGCCATATAAATTGGGAAAATGAGAGTATATTTGACAAAAACGAGTTCAAGATATAATAATTGCGAATGATATCAGCAATTAACAATCAGGGAGCAACAAGAATCGTTTATTATCTTTTATGATATTTTCCACTTTATAAGATGAATAATACATCAATTAAATCTAGCTTATTATTGTAAGATCGCTAATAATCTAAGCCTCACAACAAAACCATGTTTGTCACCCAGACAGGAATATGAACAAAAGCTGGAACGCATTCATATAAATCCAATTAGGAAAAACAGAGGCAAGTGTGAAGGAAGAGACATACCTACCAGCTTGGCATTTATAATTTTATTAGCAGGTCTAGCCATTAGGAACTAGGATCACTTGTCTAATGGAAAATCACCCAGAGAAAAACTTAAGCTTCAAAGAGAAAATTTCCGAGGAAAAAAAGAAAGAAAAATGAAGTTTTTATATGAGATTGAAAGAGATGAATATAAGTTTGTAAATAACTTGACACAAGTATTGATGATGTATACAATGTCAAAGTTGCTTCCCAGGATTTCTTGTCTGTTTCTTTAGTTGAGAATGGTAGTTAGTCCTATATTGACTAGTGGTTTTACTTTTGATGTTGTTTCTAAACAACCATCATAACATCACTATCAAGAAATGCTTGTTCATTCGGCCATTTGTATTGTCATTTATAATGAAAAAAATATCTTCAGCTTTGAAGATTCCTGAAGATTAATTATTGCAGGCGTAAAGCTTCCTAGAAAAATTTAATTCAGGGCGCGACAAATTAGGATAGTTAAGCAAGGTCTCATTTCAAACGAACAAACGGAATATGCAATTCTAGAAATTTCGAAATTATATCGACATCCTTAAAAATTTCTGATACACAACATATCATTTGAAATGAATAAATCAAATGTAATTGTTACTATATAAAATCAATGTTTCTCATAGAAATGCCAAGTTAAAAGGCATTATCTCATTTTTCCTTAAACATGTATTGATAACTTTTAACTTTGGAAAATGTTTAATTGTTGGCATCGATTTTGTATCAGATAAAGCACACTTTTTCAAGAAAGGGATGAAGTGCATATATTATAAGACACAAGAGGTTAGCGCATTTCAAGTAGACATAAAAAACAATATGCACACATAGTAAACATAAGAAGGCAATATGTAAATTCATTTAGACAAATTTCCATATCATCAATAGCCATAGGATATTAGGGCCAATGCATTTCTTTTTCTTTTTAACATTATTTAATTCAATAAAAATGCCATGATATACCAATGGGTTACCATATTTTCATGGAGCAGGTACAATAGTTGTTATTGCTGTCATGACGCGATAGTGGTATATATGAATCGACCCGATATTGAAGTGCTCGATAATCACTCTCGAGGTTCAATATATATTAACCATGGCCAATAGACCTGTGCCTTGGAAAAGAATTTAGGATCCCATCAAAGCTCAATGCTGCTATCAAGGATGCTCCCTTTGGAGCACAATATCATTTTCAAGACATTATTTTGTACTTGATGCCCTCTTGAATTTGCCTAGGCCTTGATGCATGATTGCCAGGCAAAGTATAATTCTAAATACCTAAACCCTTCCCTTTCTAGTCACCCAAAAAATAGAAAGCTAATAAATCTTCTGGGCCCATAAAATTGCTGGATGAAACTTGGGCCTTCATTCAATATGGGCCAAAAAGGGGCCTAAAAGTAGCCCATTGTAAATAGAGGTGTTAGATTTATGCCATGGTCAAACAAATTTATAGATGATAATGGCTAAAAGTGTACAGCAGGATGGATATGGCATTCTTAGGAGAGGATAAGGAACAGCTGTTGCTAGAGCCTTTTGTGGTGAATGGAGCAATTTTTTCGGCCTATGATTCTGCCTTGAGGTTCTTACTCTACAACAATGTTCAAGAAACAGTTCAGAGCTAGAGTTTGATCATAAACCGTAACCATCAAAATGGATGGTTTCTATTGGCTACATTATATGGAAGCTACGTGCAGACACGGATGTTGGCTTTTTCCTGAAAGCTTCAATAGACTCTGGAGATGCCATCAAAACAGAAGAGAACGATTATCTAAATTAAGTTTGAAAAAGGGGGGCAGCAGTGCTTGTGATTACTTGTACTCAATTAAGCATGAACAGCAATAGTATGAAATGGCACCAGTGGAAGAAAATGGTACTCATGTTATCCTTATTCTAATAACTTCAAAAGCTCTCTCATAAACATAGGAAAATAGATTCAAGATGGCATAGATAACACAAGAGACGAACATCTCTATCCAAGAATTTGAGAATTTCCTTTCCCAAATATTTGTTATTTGCACAATAGGTATTCTATCATCCGTCCTCTTAAATGAGGGAGAGATGTGCTACTTTGTAGCAATTTATTCCATTTGCTATTACTGCATAATCCCCCTAAATACGAAGTAACATTTCTATTAATCATTGATCATAACACCAAGTGTAAATAGTACAAAGCACTCACAAGATGGATGATCTCTTAGGAAGGAGTTCCAACCAATACAAACTAGTAATACGATAACTACCCATGATGAAGATCTTGCAATAGATGGAAGAACCTTAATCTGTCTCATTGTTTTCCCTTCAATCTTAGAATTGGTGAAACCATGCGTCAAGCTATCCTAGCCATTGCTTGAATTTCTGCCCAATGACGGCCTGTTAGGTAATTCCAGGAACCCACTTTCTGTTTCCTCAATCCCGTCAACAACCATGCCGTCTACAGACCACCTAGTTGAATTTTCTAAATCTTGAGCAAGCCTAACTGACATTGTGTTATTTTTGTATGCTCTTTCCAAGGATTGTTGTGTAAGGAAAAAAAGGAAGAGAAAGAATTTACCAGGAGAAAATTTCCAAAAAGGTATAGGTGAAAGTTGGTAATTGAAGGCTTAGTATCCTATAACCATAAATATAAGAAATCAAAGGGATGCAATGTAACTATTGCCAACATCGTAGGTGAAATTTTTAAAATGAAAATTCACCCAATTGGGGTTAAAGGGATGTAATGTAACTATTTCCACGAAAACCTAGGATATTTGCATGCAAATTGTTGGTTTTACAAGCTAGTAATTGAAAAAAGTGGCAACACGGCACTTAAGGCAAGTTAAATCCCTTAAGGCGCCTGAGGAGTTCACTCAAAAGGCCCATGCTGGTTCTAATTTCAAGCTACCCTGGAACAACGATGCCGGATCAGACCATTTGGTGCTGTTAATACATGGAGATCTGAGAGCTTCATCATTGCTTCAGCAAAATCCCTACGAAACAAGGCAGCATCGAAGGCATATGCCCTAACCCAGCTCCCAGTTTCTTCACCAGCCGTGAGCTGCTGATCTGAGTAGAGGATTCCTCTTTGTTGCAAAAGGCTGGTGTAGTAGGATGTGCCAAAACCTGATCCAGGTCCTGCATAGTTCAACACCATCCGGGGCTCTACAAATGACAAATCAGATAAGCTAGAGGGACCAGATGATGGTGACACTCCTAATGAGGATAACAGCTGGTTGAAGGAAGGAGATGGTGCAGGAGATGAGGATGAAACTGGACGAGTCTTATCACATATTGAACGCATTTGATTGAGGAAATCAATGTCTAGAGACGGATCTGGCAAGTTATTCCCCGAAAAGTTATACAGACGGTTCTGAAAGGATTTGCAGTGGATCGTTCCAATGCTGTGAGCGCCTGCAAGCAGCAAAGAATAGAAGACAACCAATCAACTTACTAGTCATAAATAAGGTGCGGTTAATCCTCCATTTAGCACATTCAAACCATCGATGATCTTTTGAAACATCACAATGAATTTCAACCAGATTGGGCCTTAGGATTGGGAAATTGCATATGCATGACACAACATGCCTTTAATGATCTTTAACACTCAGAACATGCTGATGATAACAGAATCGAAGAAAACTGGTACCTAGAAGACTGACAGCTTCTCTTTCATCAAATCCTCTGGATGCAAAAGCTGCAAGAGTGTCCGAGAGGTCACCATACGGTGAAGGAAGCTGTTGTGTAGCAAGTTCTGCATAAGAAACGGCACTGTCTCTCCTGCCAGTATGCAATGGATAGAATGGACCACCCGCCTAAAAAAAAAATGCACATCATTGATTAATCAAAATCTCAAGCAGAGACTAACAGTCTAGGACAATCGTAATCATACCATGATCAAAGCTTCTCTAGCAGCCAAAACAAGAATATCAGCACATGAGACTGTCCTAGGGCATATTTCTTCGAGCTCTGCCTTAATGGCTTCAATCATTTCGAAACCCTTCAATGTATCATTTGGAGGAGAATCTTTCTCAGCATCCATATTTTCAGTTGATTCTAGTAGGACAGATGCATCACAACCCTATGTATTCACAAAACCCCGAAAAAGCGCATAAACTGATCAGAAAGAAACTTCTTTACCATATTTGTTAACGAAATAAAGACAACTAAATACTGGCCACAACGATCAGCAAAATCAAGTGTATGAGTCAGCAATTATTCGTGATCTAACAAAAATTGCATCAATGGCGGAAAGTAAAAGAATTGCCGGTGCAGAATTCTGCTAGCAATTTCAGAACTACAAGCTTATAGAATAAAAGTAGCCCGAAATCGTAAACAACATACATCAATCTTCGAGCTCAAGATGCCTATGTCATAATCTTGAATAGCCAAATCAACATTTAATTGGAAAGAAATACTTCTTGACCAAGGTAAACATTTAAAGACGTAATAAATTTTGAGGAAAACGTCACCTCAATGAAGCAATCATGGAACACAAGTCGGAGCAACACGGGGGCGACATTGGGCCGTACTCTATGCATCTGCCTAACCATATCTCTAATCACTTTCTCGGCAAGTGGACATGAAAATCTGTAAAAATCGTACTCTAGCGAAACCGGAGAGCCCCCATCACTCCCAACTCTCTCTTGTTCGTTCCAGAAGAAAGCCGAACGGGACAACAACCTTGCAGACGACAAACAGAACGCGCAATCCCGAAGAGCGGCAGGAGATTTCACTATCATGCTTGAATTCTTCATCAATGTTCCGGCATTCGGGTTCGTGACGGCAATGTATATGCACAGTAAAAGGACGAAGAAGCTCAGTTTTCTCAGAGAACTCATTTTGTGGTATGGATCTTAGGGTTTCGTGATGTGGTTTTCTCTTTGTTTTCTTGTTGGTTTCTTTCTTGGTAATACTGGGAACAGAGGAGGTTTTTGAAGGTGGCGGGAAGGAAGAGTCTGTTATGGTTTTAATCGACGGTGTAGTTTTTCTGCTACGAGCGATCGTGGCCGTTGGTGTATTTGATTCTCAACTGTCAATATGCGTGCACTTGATAAATATTTTATGCTCAAATTATTACAAAAGAGGTAAAAAAGTAATATTCAATACTTAACGCATGGGAAACTAGAGATTGAGATTGACAAGCCCAATTGCTTAAATTCAGTCCGTAGTCAGGCCCAATAAGCCAACTAAAATTATATTGGATCTATGTTTGCAAAATCAACATTTTTCAACGCGTCTTCCAATGGACTTGTACCTCGTGTCACACTAAATCAAAATTTTGTTTTGTAAAAAATTGGACGTCTAGTCGCTAGGAATTCATAAATTAATTTCTACGAATTTAAATTTGTCACCCATAAATTAAACCCGAGTTTATTGGTTTGATAAAAATAAATAAATAAATGAACCCAAGCAATTTTTACTCGGGGAACCTCAAACTCATTAGACCACACGTATGCATTAGTGCTTATAAAAATAAATCATACCCTAAGAGACACAATAATTCTTATTATTATTACTTTTTCTCTATGCAATTCTCTTATTTTTCCTTGAATTTTCTAATTTTTTTTATATTTTCTTGATTTTCATATTTTTCTATATCATGTTCTTCTAATATTAACTGTAAACATAAACAACCAAGATTTTCAAATTTTAGAGAATAACATATTGTAACTAATGATTTCAAAGTGTATTGATTATAACATAATTGGTAAAAAAAAAATATTAATTTGGGATTGAATATTCGGAGACCCAATAGAACAAGCTTAAAAAGAATTAAATCCAGTCGAAAATAATTAAAATTTTAATTTGTAGAAAAGGACGGTAATCTTGAAATTTGGATGGGAGATTGAAAGCTTTTCCTCCATATAACATTTGGATCTTTATCCTAATTTGGACTGCTACATGCCATAAAATGTGGAATAATTAGCAACACCAACATTGTAAAACAATTTGAAGTAAAGGATAAAACGTCCCCTTGAAAGAGAAGAGACAGATATGCATGTTATCAATTCCAGAAAAAGCAAAATGTGACTCAACATCCTTATTTTACCACAAAACATATGAAACAAAAAAACAACCTAGCCGGTGCAAACATACAAATTAAGGAACCTTCCTTGCAAACACCCGCTCTCAATCCCATTCCTCATATTATAAATTAAATGAAATGTACACACATTCATAACATTATCACAAATTGGCATAATATATATATTCTCCATAGTGAAAAATTCATGCCACAAGCCCTAGATTGCACAAATCATAGTAATGACATCCACTAAAATCCCGTTACCACCACAACCACCACCGTCATCTCATGCTCTCTACTATTATACACTACCATCTCAACCTTTAGATGGAGACTATGCCCCCAACATCGATATACTACCCCAAGACTCCACCACCACACGCCGTCATGTAATTTGCATCGCGGTGTTATTCTTCCTAGCGATTTTTGCATACTCGCTGTGGCCGTCCCAACCGGACGTGAAAATAGTGAGGATGAAATTGAACCACATTAGATTCCACACTACGCCTCGTATGCTTATTGACGTATCATTGTATGTGAAACTAAGGGTCCACAATGCTGACCTGTACTCCGTGGACTACGACAAGCTTGACGTGGCAGTAGGCTATAGGGGGAAATTGTTGGGACACGTGAGGTCGGGGCATGGGCACGTGAGGCCGTTAGGATCGTCCTGCGTGGATGCCAACGTGGAATTTGACGGTGTGGAGGTGTTGAGTGATGTGGTGTTGTTGCTTCAAGATTTGGCAAAGGGTAATATATTGTTGGACACTGTTACGGAGGTTCAAAGCCGAATCGGATTTCTCCTCTTCGGGTTCACTTTTAAGGTGAGCCTTGTTTATAGTGGATGGTGATATAGTACATACTTGAATTTTTGAAGTTAATACATCTACATAATTAGCCATTTTGGTATTATTATGAATATTAATAATTCATAAATTAGTTTAAGTTTAATTTTAGATACTCAAAATAAATTCGATTGAGCTTGAACCTTATCATATTTAAATCAATAAAATCATGTTTGAGGCAATTAAATACTAATTGAGTTTTATTCGAGTTTGGATATTAATATTATTTTTTAAATAAATTAAATCTAGATGAATTTAATTGAGTTGAGTTTAAGTTTTTTTTTTTTTTTTAATAATGATACTTCGAAATAATTTCAATCCTAAATTGCATTACTCTTGAGTTTTAAAACTTTAAAACAAGTTGGAATTCAAGTTTAGCACTATGAGTCGACTATTTTACGGTTCTGCTTGGCATTTGGATAATCGTAATTCTGCTGCATATGCTAGGATTGCTGTATATTAGCTTTATTTAACTGTATTAGGACAATAGTTTGACTGGGGAAACCGATTAGATTAAAATGATTACTTTCATTTCGCATGAAAATTTCTCGTTGCAGGGGAAAATATCGTGCGAGATTTCGGTGAATACAAGTAGTCAAACAATTGGCCATCAAAATTGCTTCCCAGAGGTGAGAAGTAGTTGCTTATATATATCATATTTCTTATATACTATCAAGTAATTCGTCTGTTACATACCGGGAAACCATAATTCTAGTGCCCATAAATGATGATATTTAGGCTTTGTTATGATAAGAAAAACCATTAATTTTTTCGTGTTTAGGACCTAAAATATTATTACTCCTCATCACCATGGATGTGATAAGTCTAATATAAAAAAAGGTTTATTGTATTAATACATTATGGAATGGGCTAGTGATATACGAGTACAAGTAAAATTTTAATATATAAAAATGTGAATATTAGTTTTGTTAAAACTACATACTATCACTAATATGTATTTAAATTTTATTAATACTTGTTAATCACTTATCTAAGAACGTTATCGAATAAGTTATTATAGAGTATCTAACCCACTCAATACGAAAAAAAAACCTGTAGGTTTTAGAATGTTTTAAAACATGATTTAAAGTATTATAAGGTTTGGGATTAGATTTTAGGACTATAAAAAATGTGATGGAAAATTTGATCAAGTAAAAAATAATATATTGATAAAGATATTTGCTCTTAACTTATGCATTATGTATGCCTATACTAGTTCTATACTACATGGTATATTTAATTTTCTAGTTTTATTTTTGTATAAGTAAGTGTACCCTTAACCTTATCTAGCTACTTTTTACTTTATTTTTTTCTCGTTCTCATTTAAGCCCTATCAAAACCTGCTCTTATAAGCCTTTTGAAGTCTAAAATCCTCTCTTTGAAGGATACTTAATTCTATAGAGATGAGTTTTGATAATAGAAGGCAGAACTCTTTATAAGATTCTTATTGAGTTATGATAAATGCTAAACCTTATATTAGTAAGTTTAAGTTTTATGAGATCCATCTTGAGTCCACTCTTTATTATTCTTTCTTATCCAATCAAATGGTATACTAACATCAATGAATGCTCTTTCGTGACTTGTGGCAGTGGTTTTGGTGTTTTAGGTTTAAGAAACAAGTGCATGAAAAGTTAAGTAAAAAAATATTTAATGGGCTATGATTATGAACCCCTATTCAATATTTGATGACATGAATTCCTTCTTAAATAAGTAATAGAAACAAATACTGCAGTAGTCATTCTATAAGAAATAAAGGAAGGAAATAAAAAAATAATTTCCCTAATTAAACATGACATTTTATCAACTGAATTATGATATTATGTAATCCGATAAAATATCTCAGAAAACTTCTTGTCATTTTAGACTTTACATAATAAAATGCTTTATGCAGGAACATTCGCAAAAAATTTGTCAGCTCTGAAGACTCAGTGCGACAATCTAATATATGCATAGTGAAAAAGGGCTAATTACCTGAAAAGCATTCTTTATCTATGTCAAGATTCAATTTAGTTCTCTATATGGCGATTGGATTATTAACTAAATCATTTATATTTATCTAAAAATAAAAAATAACTCTCTCCATTAGTGTTTCTATTGTAGCATTGAAGAAAATGCTAATGTATTGGAAAAAAAAAAGAAAGAAAGAAAGAAAAAAAGGGAAAAAAAAAAAAAGAAAATGCTAATGTAGAATGGGCCCAACCAATAGTTTAGCAGACAATTGATTATAGACTCCTAAAACATAAAAATGTTTCCTAAGAGATAAAAATTGAACACAAAGAAGGTTAGTAAGTTTTTCTATTATATCATGTTAAATAAAAAACTTAATTTGCGATAAAAAAAAAAACCTATAATAATAAACTTAATACACATCATATCTATAAGTTTAAATTTTTAGATGATTATAATGCTAGACTTAACATAATGTCAAGACAGAAAACACGAGATGACTTAATTAATTATGAGTGAAATGATTGCATAAGGATTTGAATTCATGACACCGGACTTTAATACCAAGTTATTGTTAGTACTCTCCTTATCTTATTTAAAAGTTAAAACTTATAGTTGTAGCATGGACTATTATATATATCACTCAACATATTTGTATGTCAAGTTAGAGTTGTGACTTCTAAGTTATCATCTCTTATACCCGCATAGCAAAATCCATGAAAGGATTTACTATATGATGTCGAAACATAAACCTGAAGAGTTTAAATTGTACTCACGTAAAAAATAAATGACTTCCCATATATTTATTATCTATTTAGAGATAATCCTTTTGATAAATAAGTATGAACACCTTAGGAAAATAAGGTGTTATATTACTAACTCTATGTTATTATTTGTAGTGAGATATAAAATCCATATGGTGCACCCGAACAGTGAAACTCAAGCCTGCAACTGCCAAGAAGTTTCGGGATTTTGTCAACTTTACATTGAGTCACGACTTTATGAACTCATCTTTATCAATTTAATGTCTTTTTACTACAATCAAGTTGGAAAGCTTGACTCTCGCTTGGGAAGCAGACTTAAGTCAGAGAAAGGCTTCATTTACGATCAGAGCTGGATGGCTTTAATCACTTTGCAGCATAATTCAAAGATTCAAGTGCTTTCTTTTCATTCCTAGAAGCAGATGAAAACAAGCTTTGCCAGGGAAATGAAGGCGTGCAATTTAAAGCCATTGTAAATTACAAGCAGCATATGTATATAAGTTCTTTTTCAATGAAATGAATTTCATTCATTAGATTACAAGAAAATCCAATACATATAGAACCGATAGAAATTAATGTTTTATACAAAATGGCAAAGAGAAAAGGAGAGATAGCTGTTTTCATTACTCATAGGCTTCACATGGAGCAAAACCGACATATATTTTAATCCACTCTTGGGCCTTTGACAAGCTTGTTATTCATCTTGACATTGATGACATCATTATAATTCACAACAATCCTGCACTCTTCTCTCACCACATCTCTATCCTTTCATTGTCAATTTTGCTATGAAAGATCTTGATAACCTCCACTTCTTTCATAGTATTTATGTCAATTACACCTCCCAGTGAATTATCTAATGTCAATCTCAATATACTCATGAACTCCTCCATAGTATCAACATGCATTTCTCCAAACCTATTGAAACCTCTTTATCTTGCTTGAAGTAAACTTAGTGCTCATCGCCTTCCCTATTAACTAATCTTTCTACTAATAATCACAATGTAGGTAGCTAGTTAGTTCTTTAATATCCTCTTGGCATCTTTTACTAGGCCTTCCTACTGTACACATATCTACTATCCATTACTCCTTCACTAGCTTTATAGATGCAAACTAGTTGGTTGTCCAAATACTCCTCGATTACTATAAAGATGCTATCTTTTTTTAGCCTAATCTTATCTCCTAATGATCTAAGAAATAACCTACTGTTTTGAAGAGCTCCACAAATGCTTAATATATAGCGTTATGTTACATTGTAGTACAATGCTCTTGACTTTTTGTTTAGCTCGTGAGTTGGAGTTTCCTTAATCTCCCATCATCCTATGCCATGGAAATGCTCTTGTATATTCGTTTAGTAACCCTATTGAACCTGATTTTACAAAATATATTGATATTGATTATCATTTTATGTGTAAAAAGGTTGCCATTAGTAAGAATTTAAAAGAGCTATGATTTTTTCATAAATGAACAAAAAAAAAAAAAATATGTTGAAAGAAGAATGAAATTGGAGACAATGATGATTTCTCTAAAACAAAGACCTTACTAGGAATTTAGAATAGCTATGATTTTTTCATAAATGAGCCTTAAAACAACATTGAAGCTTTAAATTTGAAGGAGTGGATTGAAGCAACAGAAGAAGAAATGGAAACGATATAGAAGAATGAGACTTAAGATTTGGTTGATAGGCTTAAAGAAAGAAATGTAATAAGATTAAAGTAGGTTTACATAATAGAAGTCAATCCATATGGGTCAATTAACAAACTGAAAGCAAGGCTAATTGCTAAGGAGTATGCTTAACAACTAATTGTAGACGTTAGTGATACATTTTCTCCAATTTCTAAGCAATTAGGCATGATACTTGTCATGCTTCAAATGCGATCAAGTCTTAATAGTTTGTCGTATAATCAATTTTATGCCAGAAACTATCTACTCAATGACTAGCATAACCTTGATATAACCAAAACTTATACGACAAATCACTTTGAATAATTTACAGTTACATAGATATAACATAGATATACTAGCATTTATATCCATAATAAACTTATATTTACAATAAGGTTAAATATATAGTATTTATAAGAGTATACAATTATGTGATATGACTTAAAAGATAAAACCCAACTAGATTGCCTAAATGACCTAATTGATTGCATAGAAACCAAAAAGTTTCAAAACATAATCTTTATCAATTCTACCTCACTCAGGCCTAAATACACCCTTTTTACATACTTAGAGGCGATATCTAATAACATGATTACTTAAATCTTATAAGCAAATTTAGGGGAGTGAGCAAACCATAACTTAGTAAAGGGTAAGAGGTAAAAAACATATACAAGCTAAATAGTACAACAAAGTTATCAAGCAACTATTGTGTAATGCATGAATAAGTAATGTATCATTCTCACGATGTTATTCGATCTATCGAAAGGTTAGAGAAATTTTACCCACTCTAACCCGGGTTGAGAAGTTGTAATATAATGGCCATAATGCCAATCATAAAGGCCATGAAGCCCTCCCACAGCTAATTTCAAGCTTATGCAATAGAGGCTCTTGCTTTACTCGCAACTACCTTCAAACCTAATGCTCTTAATCTTACCACAATCTTCTCTTATATCACTTAGTTCGACCAAGGGTGGGGAAAGGCCAGATCACTTTAACCTTATTAAAGGCATCAAAATGTAGCTGAAGAAACCTAACTGCCCTCTAGTAAGATATGACGCATATTCATTTATAATTTTAGTTCAAGTTTCAATTAATCTAGTCAAGAGTGAATAACCAATTTATAACACACCAAACAAGGTCAATCAATAAAGTAAATCATGTAACTCAGGTATTAATCAACATCTTAGTAATCAAGTACAGGCGTAGCGTGCGCATAAACAATTATTTACAACCATAAGCAAGCATATACTCTAGTCTTTACAAATCCCACTTACTTGTACTAAAGCTCACTCCAACAAGTCTGAAATGCCAGTGCCTCACTCACTTAGAAGTCTTCTATATACTAAAGCTCATATTCGGTTTTCATAAGATTTACAAAAATGTTAGAGTTTTATCTAGCTCCTTATATTATTATATAACTTTATTAAGATACGATTTATGTAGTTATTTAATAGAGTAACGTGTATATATATATATATATATATATACATACATACATATGTACTTTAACTATTATATCTTATTATATAGGCTATATTAAATTAACTAAAGTTACTCAATTTTAATGAGGTTGGTATCGTTGAGTTCGTTTGAAATTGACGATACATGTTACGACTTTTATTCAAAAGATAATTCCTAAAAGGTATTTCAATTCCTAATATATAGTTAAAGTCATATAATAATTTATATCATATCAATTCTTTTGTATATAAATGACATATATTTTTACATCATCTTAAGTTAAAATGTGATAAATCATATATTATCTATTCCTAGCATTTTATATCATGACCCAAGACATGTAAATGACAAAATATAATAAAAATAATGGATAATCCTAACTGGTCAAGGTATGTTCAAGGATGATTTAATCAAATAATTAACATATTTTAACCAAATAATACTAAATATATACCCTAATTACTAATTTAGGCCTTTTATTTAGGAAAATTTAAAATAAATAGCACAAATCATCAAATAATTCTATAAAAATTTCTATGAACTCAAAAAAATTATATTGAATTCAATCAACTACTACTTTCATGCATCCAAGTTTATCACCTATATTCATAAAATTATATTTTTTTCCTTAAATCACGGTTAATTTGGAAAATAATATGATTTTTTTACCAAATCAATTTCAACCTATCTTGACATCATTCAAACAATTAAAATTAATTGGATCCTAATTTCATCAATTATTTCCCCTAAAATGAATTTATTTTATAAATTTCCCTATTTTTAGCCATTTTTAAGGTCCAAAATGCAATAAATACTAAATATATATAAAATCAAAATGGCCTATACGAAAATAAACTAGATGTAATATATATTTTATAGAAAAATTTTGAGCTCAAAATAACATCATTTAATATATTTATTTTAAATTTGAAAATTTATATGAATAGTACATTTGTTAAATAAGTATATAAAATATTCATAATTTTAAAAAAATAAAATTACGATATGAAAATACATTTAAAATAACCTAAGAATAATTTTTTTCATATTTTTTTCTAATTAATTTATTTATTTTTTAAATAGAGAAAAGAAGGCAAAAACTCCGACCTAATGTTCATCAGAGCTCCAACCATAGTATAGTGATGGAGGTACGGTGGTAGAGTGCAACCATGGGTGCTCTAGTGGTCACTAGTCGGGTGCAACAATGGGTTTTGGTTTTATCATGGAACCATCATGAATCAAAAGGTTCCCTTATATTTCCAATTATTTTTTTTTTCATAATTTCTTTTGAATTTTCTTTAACAGTTTTGGGTGTCTAAACTAGGAAATCTAATTCTAGAAGTCCTATTTATATGGGATTGGGGTCGGTTGGGTTTTATTTCACAATTAAGTGATTTTTCTTATATTTTTTTCACCTTTTATTCAAGTAGGAGATGGCCTTAATATGATTCATCCTCTTTTGATGCAACTAGTTAAACTTTTGAGGAGATGCCATAGTTGATTCTAATTTTTTTCTAGGCTTTTTTTATTTTCAATTTGAACAATATTTGGTTGATTTTTAGTGTAATTATTAATTATATATATTATATTAATATTTCGTATATTTACTAATATACGTGTATATATCATATATATGTGGTACATTTAATGTGTAATTATCACGTGTAATTATCACATAAAATTATGTTTATACCATGTCTTTTATTTTTAAGATATGTTTTCTATTTAATTTTGTGGATTTATCACTTATTATATATAACTATATAATTTCAGATTAATTTACAAGTATATTTATTATATATAATGGATATATTCATAAAAATACATATACGTTCATATAATATATTATTCTATATTATCCTTTGTATAGCTTAAATAATTTATCTCTAAATTCTCGTTGCGTTTTAGGCTTGGTTTTAAGGAATTTGATAAGTTTCTCTATATTGAATAATTGTACTTCTAAGGCTAAAATTTAGGTTTTTAGAATATAATTTTTAAAATTCAACTAACTATTTTAACCTAATCATAAAGTTTAAGCTTAATTGAATAAGTTTTCCTAAATATCCTAAATCTAGGTATGGTGGCTCTAAAAGTAATTTTATGGGCTCACAATACCGATCAAATTTTTTGTAGCTTTAGTAGCTTAAATAAAGTGAGAATTCTTTACTTAGACGTTAAGTTAGCTTTCTTAAATGGAGAGTTGTAAGAACAAATCTTTATTGAACAACCTAAAGGTTATCGAGTTACAATTAAGAAAGAGAAGGTTTATAGGCTACAAAAAGCTCCATATGGCTTAAGGTAAGCTCCATAAAACTTGATATAGCAAAATTGATGTTTATCTAACTCATTATGGTTTTAGAAGAAGTGAAATGAAACCACTTTATATGTGAGGATACAACATGGAAAATCATTGTTGGTGTCACCTTATGTCAATGATTTATTAGTGATTGGAAATGATCAAAAGTAAATTGAAAGTTTCAAAAGAGAAATTAAAGATAAGTTTGAAATGAGTAATTTAAGTGAGTGGTGAGAAGGTTGATGCTACAATATATAGAAGTTTAATCAATAGTTTGTTGTACTTAACAATTATCGAGCCAAATTCAATGTTTGCAACAAGTTTGCTATCAAGGTTCATACATTCTTTAAGTTAAGTCCACTTAGGAGTTGCAAAAAGAGTACTTAGATATGTAGAGTGGATTATTGACTATGGAATATGGTTTCCATATGTTGAAAATGGAAATTTGAAGGTTTACTTAGATAATGATTAGGTTGGTTGTGTTAATGACATGAAAAACACATTCAGTTATGTTTTTTCCTTAGGGTCAGGTGTATTTTCATGGAACTCTAAGAAACAAGAGGTGGTAACATATTCCTCTTCTAAGGGAAATTATATTGTAGCAAAAGATGCAGCAAACCAAGCTATTCGGCCAAGAAAAATTCTTATGCCCTATTCACTATAGGGGGATGGGAATTTCATTACCCCCCGTATTACTTAAAAGAGTCTCATTACTTAGTTTTTTTCACTGAATTGCAATTACAAGGAATTTGAATTTATTAAAAACAAGGAATGCCATTCTTTTAACAAAGCAATGAATTGCAATTCAATGGCATAATGACCTGCATTACCCTTTTCTTGTTACAAAGCTAGATCAAAGATTCCATTAGCAAACCTAGATCAATGACTTTCTCATAAACATAAACAAAAACATCTTCTTCATCCTCTCTCCCTTCTTACAATCTCTCTCATCATTCTCGATAAGCCATTCAATTTCGTCTCACCAAAGAAATTAAACATAACAAATAGCCGATCAACTCATAGATGACTACATCTTTGAAATTAAGGAAGCTTTCTACTGTGTCTTTGAATACTCCAAGCAACTTAAATCAAAGCCAAGTCACACCACCATGTTGCACATCAACTGAGTTTACTCGCATCTTAAATGGGTTGTCAAGAATTGCAATTCATGAGTTTAATTTCAGCTACAACATCTATTTAACTAAAAACGTCTTCTTCATCTTAAATTTGTTGGCATCTGTTGAGAATCACTTATCGAGTAACTGAAAATTAAACAACAACAAATCTAACAAGCAAAGAATTGCAATTCGTGGTCT
The DNA here is from genome assembly GCA_024138015.1 of Lumnitzera littorea. NCBI lineage: Eukaryota > Viridiplantae > Streptophyta > Magnoliopsida > Myrtales > Combretaceae > Lumnitzera > Lumnitzera littorea. The sequence continues at coordinate 5,863,044 of JAMXBB010000010.1, read as the reverse complement.
CATATGGGAATGAAACCCTCAAAGTAATTATTGGATTTGTTCTTGTTTCATCTAGAAAATTGATTCTTGTTTTGTTTCATCTTAAATGGGTTTGTTATTGTTTCATATAGAAAATTTGTGGTTTCATTAGGAAGATCAATAATTTGGATTTGTTGTTGTTTGGTTAAGTGACATGTTGGTTTTGTTGTAGGCTTTATGGCTATGATTTTTTTTTAGTTGGCAATATTTACTATAAAATGAAGATGAAAATATGGAAGAAGAAAGCAACAAGGACAATTTAGTCATTCACTTTTTATTATGGGTCTATTCCTTACAAGCATTGTTACCAAACTAAACAATCTAATTGCGATTTCTCTCTTATTATATTCCTTATGAATTGAATTTCTATTCTCCCCCTATTTCATTCTGCAAAGTGAACATCGTTATTGATTTGCATATGAAAATTAATGAAGCTACAGTTATTCAAATGAACAACAAATCTGCAATGGCCAAAAACCCTATATTTAATGATAGGTCCAAAAATATTAATGCTAGAGTTTTGTGTTATAAGACAAGCTGAAAAGGAAGGAGAAGTGCAACTAATCCATTACATGTCTGAAGAGCAACTTGCTAACTTAGTAGTCAAAGCTTTACCAAGGAGAAGATTTGAAGTTCTAAGGATAGTATTAAGAGTCTTGAAGAAAAATCTTAAGGAGGAACATTAACGTTTAAGATTTTTCTAAAATCATCCTAAGTCATTGGGTAACTTTAGGGATATTTTTTATGTTGTGAATTGATAAGGAATGGCAGCCCATTCTGTCCATACTTTCCTGCTTTTTATCTTTTCAATTTGATTAGACTAATTAATGTATTTTGATTTAAATACGGAAAGGCTACCCTTTTGTGTCTAATATATATTATGATCAATGAAACTATACTTCCAATGGTCTTAAGGAATTAAAAAATCTAAAAAAAAAAAAAAAGGTTCTCCCTCTTTCTTCAACAAAAACTAATACACATTAAGTTAGAATTCCTGAAGCTCATCTTTCCATTGTCGCATTCCAAGAAATAGCTGGCTGTTTCCTTTTATCTCCACGAAAACCAAATATTGGGTACTTTAGTAAATCAATACCGCAGCATCAGTTATCAAAGGCATATTATTCCAATTATTCGAGTAGTGCACACACATAAACAACAAACCTCGATGCAAAATAAAGTAGCCAAACTGCAATAAATTATAGTTTAAACACCAAATCATAAAAAACTTATAAAAGGGCAAGGAGAATAAAATTCCTAATTCGTCTATCTTAATGCATCTCCCCAATGGCCATCCGTCTTTTTCCATCTCCAGATGTGTATTATATAGGCCCATAAGAAAGGAGAAAAGCTTGTAAAATTACCGATTATTATTGATATTTACATGCTATTTATATTTATTAAGACATAGAGCATATTAGTACAATTAGATCTTTTTCATAAGAAAGAGAAGAAAAACATGGGGAAATTATCTGATTGGAGAAATGAGAGCAAGTTGTGGTTATTTTTTAGAGTTCATGATTCCCAGCGTTGTTGAGACAAATTTTTAACCCAAATGTAATTAAGCAAACACCACATGCTCCAACTAGTAGATCTAGAAAGTAATTCACGAAGTTTACAATTTTGTGTCTACTTAATTAATAACATGCTTCCTAAATTTATAATTCCGAAGTAAAGTCCTTCGCCCTTATAAAGTTTAAGATCTTATAGCTTTTTTAGCTAATTAACGGTTTTGAAAAGAGAATTGTTTGATCAAACCTAGGGGGATAAAGTTCATCGGTAAATATAAACATAAAATATATATTTAAACAACCTTTTTCGTATGTATAAAACTTAGATATTTGAGGTATATAGGGTATCCACAAACTAGACCCATCTAAGAAATGTGATAGGACTCATAAATTTAGAAGCCATGGAGGTGAAATGATGATACGAATTTGGACTCTATTTGAAAACATTGCCAGGGTTTCTCCATGGAGTAAAAATACACTTATGTTATATTTTGTACGTGGGAGTGGTCCCTTTATCAGGTGAAGAAGTAGTTGTAAAAAATCGGAATCTTGATTCTTTAAAAATTAAAAATTATAATATCAGTTTCAATGAAGAATTTGATTCCATTTTTGAGTAGGGATGATCCTCGTTAATTATCATTAACTGAAATTACCTATTTAATGCTTAATTTAATTATAAAATCTAATAATTAAGGGTTTTCTAACAAATACTACTATATATACAATCCATTTCATTTTATACATTTTCAAACATATAAATAGAATTTTGATCTTAATTAAGTCCATTCCACTTCATACAATTACTTCATACTAAAACATTTCATCATTTTGTCTTATATTTTATATTTTAATATCATTCTATAGCAGGCAATAGTCATAATATGTTGACCAAGTATTTATAAACTCGTTAATTTAATCTCTCTATATAGAAGTTGATCCTTCCGTTTTTTTGGGTAATAAGTTGACCCCTTTTTTGCACTAACATTGCTATAAATGTTCGTTGATGGACTATGATTGGTGTGTTCTATCTTATGTATCTAACCAATGTCACAAGAGTGTCGCATAAATGTTCATGTGCCATTAACTCCTAATTGAGTAATTGTTAAACCTAAAAAAAAAAAAGAAAATCATCAAACTCTATTACATCAAAGCCTTCTCAAACAAGTTGATAGGCAGTCGAGTCCGCCTTCTTATGCAATTCAACTGCTTCCTACACAAGTAAAGGGATTGAAAAAGCAAAATCATTATGTGGGCTAGGGTTTGAATTGAAGCCATCCAGACGTTGTCTTTCAGACTTGTGAGAGAAGTGTCATTTGAAAGAGACATCATGTTGTGTCTGATTGATCCTCACACTGGATATACTCATAAAAAGTGTTAGCTCAGTAGATGTTACTCTATGTATTTATATATTTTATACTTCATACGAACCTTTTTAAAAAAAAAAAAAAAATTTGGCCTACATGCAAACTAGTTTGCCTCCCTAAATTATAATTAGGTACAGATTTAAGGTAATCTTAACTTTAATCTACGACCATTTGGACAACATTGAAAAAGCTATCAATTGTGAGTGTTTTTAGATTCCGAATTTAAAGTTTGAATATGCATATTAAATTTATTATTAGAAATGTTAGATTTAAATTAACTCATTCGATGTAACCTAATTCTACTCTTCATCCTACTACTTTCTTACTATCACGTCACAACTTAAAAATAAATAAATAAATTCCATTTTCCGATGAAGGCAGTCTTACTATTGTTACCTACGTATAAGGGGGAAAAAAGTAATAATTACTACTAATTTTTATATTAATATATAACAAGAATAATGTGGATTTTTTAAATACATATTTTAGATGTATATTTTTCCATAATAAACTTACTAATGAATAGTCAATATTATTATAATCTAATAATATCATCGCTAATATCTTATTGAGATAAATTAAAATTTGAATCTTTTCTTTTGTATTTAGAGAAAAAAAAAATTCTCACTAATGCATATGTCCATTACATGGACTTAAAAATCGAAATGTAATGCATTAAAAAGGAAGTGAGGGAACGCCATAAAGAAATCAAAAGGAAAAAGGAACGCGTCAAGTTACTTTAGGACATGATTGTAGCAGAAAGTTACAAAAGTGCATCATTATCGTACTAAAAAGAAGAAAAAGGACCCACAGGTAACCAAAATGTAAATAGTTATGATCCGTGATTTTTCCTGATATAAAAATTTTTAGATGGCCAATCGATTGATCGAGGCTACTTGTCATATGTATGTTAAAAAATCTAGGAAATATTTAGTCTTACTTCCTTGTTTTAATTATTTTTAATTTTTAACATTGACGAATATCTCAATCTAATGAACCAAATAAGTTTCTTAAGGTAAGGTAAGATGACTGTGAACCAATTGGCTTTTATAAAAAGCATCCTTAGAATTTTTTAAATATAAATATAATTATTATTGTCAAACCAAGTTAATCAATATAGTTCAATTGAGTTCAATATCAATTTAATTTTGGTTAAACTCGATATTTTCCTTTTGGACTATCTGAATTAGGTCAAACAATACTAAATATAACTATATGCCTAATAACATAAACTACATCAAGCTTAATAAATATAAATATGAATATAACTTGGAAAGAAAAAAATTATAGCCTAGATAAAGTAAGTTGAGAATGAGACCCCCAGAAGCCATCAGTAAAAGTAGGATTAGTCCTCGAATATGTTTGCGTAGTGACCAATCCATTGCCCACCACGATTTGTCTTCTTCCCAAATGCAATTACGAGTTGTTTGCTTCCATGAAATCACTTTTCAAACTTTTCTTATGCTTGGTATAATGAGAATCTATAATTATTAAATATTACTATTATGATTTTAAAAGATTGTGTAGATGAATGTTTTTTAAGTAATAAATGGCTATCGAAAGCTATGATTAGAGTTACTGTCAATAGTTGTTAATAATAATGGAACTACTAATGAAAAATTAGAAAAATATTTCTCTGTGTTCTAATGAATAAGCAAGTTTCTTATTTTTTTTATTGACTTTTTCAATGATGATGATTGACCACCTCCATCACGCATCCATTTATGCACTCTTATGATCATTTGTGACCAAAAGTTATAACCGCAATATTTAAAATTACTACAATAATATTTTCACAATTGTAGAATTTTAATTATAACAAATTTCAAAGAATATTTTCCACAAAACATCTATGTTGTCTTCCTTTTCTCCATGTGTTTTAAGCCACCTTGATTTATCTGTATTTGACATTTTTTGACAAATATTTGCTACAATTTTTTTTTTTAATTCTGATCCACTCAATATTCGTTCTTTTAATTTCCGTTTATTTTTTCTTTAGATACCACTACATATAATCAATATTAAAACTATAAAGAATAAAATTTACATCTCGGTAATATCACAAGATATATTAAGAATTTTAGGTAATTTGAACAATTAATTTGGGAAAACTTGCTACTTAAAAGAAAAAAAAGAAAAGAAAAGATTTACCCAGTGTTTCAATGACAGCTTGTAGCCCCCCTCAATGTGGACCACTTGTGTCATCCTTAACATAGACATTGTACAAATAAACTTCAACCCCCCTGAAGAAGCTTGCTCACCAACACTTTCCACTGAAATAAAGCCAAAAACAACCTTAACCTCCATTTCCCACTACACTCTTCCTAAATTATGCTCTGTATGGATGTCTCTAGCTACTGCGACCCAAGCAACCCATACCAAAAACCGCGGAAACGCCGCTACTGCCGACTGATGCCGTTTAAAGCAGTGTTTGCTGGACCAAAAATGCCATTGTGGAGAATATGGTGGAGGAAACTGATGAAGGAAAAAAGGAGAATTTTAAAGCGCTCTGCTGCTCCTGTACATGTTCCATATGATCCCTTTACCTACGCGCTGAATTTCGATCCTGGTTTGTCATGGAATGATCCAGAGAACCTCTCAAGATCATTCTCTGTCCGGTTTGCTGTTCCAGTAAGAATCCTGCATCAAACTGCTTTGGTTAGCTGATCACAATGTCCAGCAATTTATAGCTTATTTTAAAGGGGTAATTGCAATGAGCCTCGAAAGCTATCAGTTAGATATGCAGATAGCTTTCCTAAACTCTGAAAGCGTGTTTTCGATTCCATGTAAGTTTTGAAAATGTATGTGTATCCCTACAGAATCTTTAAAATCCAAAATCATGGAATTCATGTAAGTTTTAAAATGTATGTGATGAATCGAGCATATCTGTGTATTTTCAGAAGTTATCGGACGTGGTAGACACTTTAGCAGTTTAATGTCTAACATCATCTGACCAATGTTGCAATTTACCCTATTTTAATGTATAAGTCAATAGGACCATGCTTGTTCTCTATTCTGTTGAGTAAAACATAGTTATGTAATGCTTATTTAGGATTTAATAATACTTTCCTATGTTTTTTTCTTATTTATTCTACTACCACGTATCATTTTCTGATGAATATCTGTGACTCGAATAAATTTGCTTGTTCCTGAGAAGTAGAAGTGATATACAATGATATTTGTGACTCAATAAATTTGCATCATTTGGAGATGATCTTAATTGAGTAGTCCAAAAACCTGCAAATTCAGGACTATGAGGGACCATTTGCATCAATAAACGGAAGGGCAGGTGGCATATGGAATTCATGCCCAAGAGCCTCTTTCTTTACCTACATAAAACCATAGTCCAACTAATTATTTCCTGAAAAAAGGACACTCATTAATAATGTCTGCAACGATTGGACAACACTCAAGGGACACAATCCCATAAAATAGGACATTTCAAGAATCCAAGAGGTATCGGTATTACTTATCCTTTTGGCAACTTCCTAAACAATTTCTATGCCATCATTTCAACCCCATTTAGTCAAGTGGTCAACTAGTAGATGTAGATGTAGACGTAGACGTAGACGTAGGGATTTGATTGGAATAGTCATGTGCGTGTCGCGTGAATGACGTGCTATACGTGACTTCAAAAAAATGATGCGAGACTGCTACCTAAAGGGATGATTAGGTAAGAATAAAGTAGGAAGGAGGAACAGATAATCTTAGTATTTTAAATACATAAATAATACTTCAAGTGCTGACCTTGTAGCTTGAGCAAATAAGATCAATTTTTTGTCTAAACGTTATTTGATTTTAGAGAGTAAAGTTTTCATAATGAAACATCATTTTTCCAATATCTCTCCAAGAGTTCTAAATGATGAGAAAATACTGGGTATTTATAAGTTCTTGAATATGATGGCATCCGTCAAATCATCTAGGTAATTAACGGATAAAATGAAACTTCCTCAATTCATGGTTATCCAAAATAAACTAGCTAATGTGCCCAAAATCAATAGCTTTCCTCATAAGTGTATGAGCCTACCTGAAAAAAGTTAAAAACAAATAGATCGGTTCAACAATTCTTGTTTAAAGCTCACCAAGCTAAATTTTCCTAAATCATTTCAATACGGACTACATTCCTTAGACCATGTCACCTAATCTAAATAGTCAAGCCTCCCAATAACTAATATAACAATTTTTAACCTTCTACAATAGGTTTAGCCAAAATCTTGACCTACAAGCAAGGGGTGGTAAGTAATAAGTGTAAAAGCTCAAACCATAACAATAGGTTTAAACTATTAAATAAATCAGTTATAGTGCTAAGGAACTTGAAACACATTTTCTGAGAACAAAATCACAACACTTCTGCAAAACTCCTCCTAAATCCAGCCCTAATATGAGCTTTAGTAGCCCTTGCAAATTCAATTCAAGCAGCCAATGCATCAGCATATGTCGAACAGCCGGTGACCGCTGCTATTATCTTCTAGTTTTGTTTAATAAGGTGTTTGCTGGACTTAAAACTGCCATTGTGGACAATATGGTGGAGAAAACTGATGTAGGAAAAAAGGAGAACTTCCGTCTGCTCTGCGATTCCGGTACATGTCCCATATGATCCCTTTACATATGTGTTGATTTTCGATCTTGGCTTGTCCTGAACTTCTCCAGACAACCTATCAAGATCATATTGCGTCTGTTTTGCCGTTTTATCAAGAATCTTTCATCAATCTACACTAGTTAGTCACTACAAGGCAAGCTCTCTTACAACTTATGGCTTATAAATCCAATTCCAATCTTGTTCATCGTTTGATATATATATATATATATATATATATATATATATATATATATATAGGCAATGTTTATCCAGTTTGATATATAGGCCAGGCTTATTGTAGAACTGGAAGTGATTTACAATGTTTTATGCAAATCTTTAGCATTTTGATGATCATTATAGTTGTATTTATAGTGATTAAAATCATAAGTCAAATATACAATTATATGAGTTTATGATTTTATGATGTTTGTAAAATTATTTAAGTTCAGATTTTTTATAGAATTATTAATTTTGATTATAATTTTATAAGTTTACAATTTTATTAATTTTTTATAATTCTACCGATTCTATACTTTTAAAGTGAAAGTAAAATCACGGTTTGAAATATATGAAAAAAAAAGACGCTGAAAAAGAAAAACAAGATGGACGAAAGTAGATGCTTACGATTGAAGTGTCGAAAGATATGTCATACTCATCTATGGAGACTTCTAAAGGCAGATGTGAAAAGGGTCTTAATTGCATAGTCCAAAACCTGCACACTATGGACTATGATGGACCATTTTCATCGGTACAGTTTCAGGGCATGGGGTATTTTGAAATTTATGAAGGGAACTTCTTTTCAACCAGCACAAAATCATAATCTAACTACTGCCCTTTCTAAAGAAAGGGGCACTCATTAATGTATACAACAGATTAACTTGTGGGACGGTGCAGAGAGGACATAATATCAGAACAAGGGACTCGCCAAAATTTTAGACCACATGCATCCCGTAAGAATTCACTTCGTATCCATAACTTTCACTTTATCACTTTACCCCTTAATCCCTACACAAAAGTTCCTTAATCTTCTTTTCTAAAATTTTTATAAATCCTAATAACACACTTCAAGAAATCAAAAAAAAAAAAAAGACAAGGCACATTCCTTTCAGAGGAACAGCTTTGGCCTTGGAAACTCCATTTCAGCTATCTACATAAGACTGTATAATGGTGGGAACTCTAAAAGTTATTTAACACTACTATATCAGCTTCTTAATAAATCATTTTCCTTAAGATTCTCTGCACTTCATAAATGATTCATTAACTATAGTTTCTTCACGATTTTTTAAGTTTTATGGATATTGCACTATTATTACTTTCAAAATCACTATTTTTAATATTTTACAATGACAATTTCAGCATTGATTAATATTATATTTGTACAATAATATAGTATCATTAAATATAAAAAATATTATATTTGCACATTTATTAATAATATATGCATACAAATTGCCTTATTTATACTTGTACAGGATAAAAGTAAAGTGCTGCAAAATGTTTAATTTGAAAAAAAAAGATAATAATAATAATAATAATAATAATCAAGGTAAGAGAAACATCCCAGCATGCAGAACGCCAAGTCAGCTTGCTCCAATGGTGAAGGGGCGGCTTCACATTTGTTCACCCTGAGAAACCTCGCCTGGGTACCACCATTGTACATGGTTTAAGAGCATGTATAATACTCGTTTCTTGGCACTGGATTCAAGGGAAGAGGAAGGGTTCAGTTTATTCGTTCAGTAACCGCTTAGCAATTGTTGAGGCTGCAGATTTTTTGAAGTCTCATATCCTTTCCCCTTGAAAGAGCGAGAATTTTTATGGTGACCTCATGATGCCAAAAGCTGAAAAGTTTATATTTATGGTTTTTATGAGGCCTGAATTGCTTGGCTTACCATCCGAATTTTCCAATCACATCTTCCTTGTTAATTCCATTTTTTTTATTTTTCTTTAATTACAAATAACTTCTATAAACTTTAATTTAGATATAGTTTATCCCTTAATTTTTCAAAGTGTAATTTTTTGTTACTAAACTTTTATAAATTAATAAATAACTCTCATAAATTAAAAAATAAATTAAGAATAACCCTTTAAACTTTAATTTCAGTACATAAACATCTCATAAGCTTTTATTTTGGTGTATGTTTAGGAGGTTTTTAATCAAAATTTAAAGAGGTTATTTTTAATCAATAAAGGTTATTTACTAATTTATGAAAATTTAAGAATCTAAAATTACATTTTAAAAATTCAAGAAATCAATACACACTTAAATCAAAATTTAAAAGAGTTATTTGTATTTTTTTTTTCTTTCTCTCTTTTTCTTTCGAGCACAAAGGAGAATTCAAACAATGGATATTTTGTATCATTTCCCCACTTCCCCCGTATCACAAACCCATGGTGCATAACCTATCAAAATAAATGATTTCGATAAAAATTGAAAAATCCATATTGTGATTTTTTTTTGACACCGAGATAAGTGGATTTTCTGTCTGAGTGACAAAATGACATCATCCCATATATTTCCTTTTCAAAAATAGTAATTGTGAAAGGTGGGCTCATAAGCTCACAAAACAATGATTTATAACCACTCAAAAATATTAATTGAGGATAAAAGTAGAAAAGTCATCAGTTGTAAATTCTTCAAGATGTGAATTGGATGGTTTTTACTTTGAATCATTTGATAACACCTCTCTTAAAAGATTCCCTTTCTAAAAATAGAAATTTTGGATGGTGATCTGAATGCCCCTAAAAACCATGATCTTATAGCCTACCGAAATAAGTAGTACCTGTGTATTTTGTTGATCGGATTATTTTCCGTTCGATAATCTAATGGTATTACTCTAGTTATTTCTCTTTTGAAAAATTGTAGACTGGTGGGGTTTTCGCAATGAAGTTCTATTTGTTTTTCGCTCCTTATCAGTTGTTGACACCTCTCAGGCTATATCTCTCCAAACTTTATTATCAATGTCCTGCCAAAATTAGCGATCTTTTGTAAAAACCGAAGGATCCAAATGTTATAGTTTTTCTAAAGCCAGATTGGACGGTCTCTGCTGTGAATAAATAATGATGAAACCTCTCCGGCTATTCCCTTTCTAAGAACAGGAACCTGTTATGGTAGTCCCTGATGTCCAAAAACATATCTTTAACCTATCAAAACTAGAAAATTTTTGCCAAATATTAAATATCCTTACCTTATGGTCTTTTTAATTTATAGAAAGGAATAATGTATAAGTAGAATTAAAATCATTTAGATATAGACTATAGAAGAAATAGATATCCATTATAGTTATTTTTAGATTTTATAAAAAAAATATGAAAATATACTATAAAAATATTAAAGTCGTAAAATAATTGCAATTCCTCATTTTTCGATAAAAGTAATTTCATGAAATAGTTATTCTGTTAATCAAATGTAAAAATTATGAGACCCCGTAGTTAAGTGTCCTACATAGATTATGAAAAGTTGTAATACTTATTTATAAGGTCATAGTTATAAATACTTTATCAACATAAACTTGAAACTTTTGAGCCAAGTAATTAAAATGGATCCATTAATATTTATTGACTTAACTATTCACTACTTTTGACTTAGAGTATTATAAAAATAAATATATAGATTTGTAACAACCATTCTAATCCAAAGCCTAGCAAACATGTTTCATAACCTATCAAAATTACATAAGCATATATTGAAATCTCCTTCAACGAGGTCAGTCTCTTACTAAACATGTAAGTATCTAGCTCAACCCAAGGTGTGATTAGCTCAGTTCACCATGTAGGTATCTCTTCAACTTGGATCCCTGTCATGCCGCGTCAACCTCTTCTCCAAGGACATCAGCACAACCGCCTCTTCCTTAGATTGCCAAACTACCGTGAGCACTTTAGCCTCAACCCAAGGTGTGATCAGCTCGGTTCACCATACAGGTATCTCTTCAACTTGGATCCCTGTCATGCCATGTCAACCTCTTCTCCAAGGACATTGGCACAACCGCCTCTTCCTTAGATTGCCAAGCTATCGTGAGCACTTTAGGTCTAGTTCGACCATACGCCTAATAAACCCATCCATTCTCTCTCCTTGCCACCTCAATAGCAATGAGACTATGGCACAAGAAAGGGGAGGTAATAGTGTGCGGGGGTTGAGAGAGTATTGTACAAGTATTAATAAGGTATTTTGGACATGAGCTCATACTGACCTGCCTAAGCTCTTATCTTGGTTCGACTTACTAAGCATTTGGCCTAACTGTTCTCTTAGTCAACCCCAACTCAAGCGCATTAGGCAACCTACCCAATGACAACCCACAACAGCTAGAACATAGAGGATAAGGCTTGAAGATTACGTCAACAACTACAACTCAACAAATTTAGACCATGTTAGATAGCATTCTTCCACTACCTAAGACATGCGAACGTGGCAAAGTATTGTTACTAGTTTCTTAACTTTCAGTAGCTCTCCTCTATAAATACCAACGAACATCTCAACAGTAAGCTGCTTAATTGCTATATGGTCATTTGATGAGAGTAATGGAATAAAATTAATACCAAGTAGAGGTTAGCGGTTCTCTTTTGCGCATTTAGCTTACATTCAAGCTATCCTGCATTCTTGTCTTATCCCACATACTTAATTAACTTAAGTATCGAAGTAATTACATCAGACAACACCTTAATGCCCTTCATTATGTATTGTTTTGTAGGTTTACTTCACAAGCACAAAGGTCAATCTCTCACACTTTATCAGCAGAATCCTTGAGACCACACCTTCCAAAAAGGAGTGATGGTAGCTCTAGAGGCTGAAAAACCATGTGTATAGCCAATCAAAGCTGAAAACTTTTAGCAAACATTGTAAAAACCGTATTCCTGAGTCTTTTGGAACCTGGATCAGATTGTTTTTGCTCCTATTTGATGACACCATCCTAGTTATTCTTCGTCTTGAAAAAATCGGAATACTGAATTGTGACCTCGAATAATCCAAAAACCATCATCCAAAGCCCGTAGAAACTAGCTTATTTTCGACGAAAATTGAAAAATCCACGCTTATGAGTTTCTATGCTGGCCCTGAAAACCCAAAAACCATGATCTGTAGCCTATCAAAATTGCCGAGTTTTAATAAAATTTGAAAAATCCAGACCCGTGAGTTTTCGATACCCAAATCGGGTGGTTCTTGCTCTTAATAATCAGATGCCACCTCCCCGAAAATTTCCCTTTAAAAGATGGGAGTTTTGAATGGCGGCGCCTTCTAATGTCCAAAGACTATTACCCAGAGGATGCAAGTAGGTCAGGTCATATAAATTATGTAACTAGATCAAACCAGATATATATTTGATAGTATATTTCCAAGATAAAGGCACAATATCTGCATATTTTAGGATTTAGATAATTTAATACCTAAAGTTTCGTGTGTTTAATAATTTAACACCCAATATGGGCTCTTGATGAATCATTTTCCATAAAATATAGACACTAAATTATTGAAGAAAAAATTTGAAATACTAAACCGTTTAAATCCTAAAGTACAAACACTTATAGTGTTTTTATCCCATATATTTTCCTAAAGCTTTGGGATGCATTTCGAGAAAATTGGGAAAATTCTGGTGGTTTTGAAATAATCTTAGTACACACAAATCTGGTCAGTCCTAATTAATTTTTACTATTTTATTTCTTTCAAATTTCAACGTTTAGTTTTACATAGATGTTAACGTGTTGATCCTGAAGGGTTTTTTTCTCCCCTTTAATGTTAATTTTTTTGGTTCTGTCAAATAGTTATATAAAGTCAAGAATTCTTTAAGCAAACAATGCAGCATAGGGTTCATGCAAAGCCTAGGGAAAGCTAGAATTCCTTATCTGCTTCGACTATAAGGATTGAAATAGCGCTAATTTCCCGGAGAGCTATTTTATCTTTCTCCAGTCACAGTTCCAGCTCTTCAACACTCATCAGGCTAAGCGTGTTGTACATAAAAAGAAGTCTAATTTCTTATGGTTGGTGAACTAACTTAACAAATGGGCCATCAGTAAGTCAAAAAAAAAAAAAAAAAAATTGGTTATAAAATGGTAACCGTGGCTTTTGGTGATTTTGTAAAAAGTTAAGCTGTGTTTTACTTTTTAATAAATACACGACCTTGTATTTAAATTTTTTGTGTGAATCATATATAAAGGATATATGGCATCATTTTATTAGTCGATTTATTATTAAATAATTCGATAATAATAAACTATTCTAAAAAATACATAATTTAAATTAAAAAACGCAAAAAAGAGGCCGAAAAAACTGTCCTTCACTTGTTACTTAAAAATTTCATCTTACAAATTGGAGTTGTTTTTTATGTCTTCCAACAAATAGTTAACCTCGCTGAATTCAAAGGGACATTTATTTTTTGACCCTTAATCACTTGAATTCCACAGACAGCTTCTTTCTCTAAACATTCTCCAACCGCCACACTTCACACTCTCTCTTACTTTCCTCACACCATACACCATTCTGGGAGAAAACAGTGGCATTAATGTGTTTCTCGCAACTCTAGTTGCATAAAAATTAAACTTTTCAATCGATTTTCCTCAAATCGAGCGGATCGAAAACTTAAAATCCACCATTGCTAGCTATTGTTGCACTATTGCCATGCGTCGCACCTGAGAAAGAGCTAATGCCACCAGTGTGCTTCTCATGCTCGAAAACCCTAGGCCTACCACCTTGTTTGACTCAACAACCTCCCAGGACACCTCAACCGTACTCCACAATCATTGCTCTCTTCCTTCATGGTCGCACGTGCTATACGTGTTGCTTTACTTGGATAGAAAGTCCGACCTCCGGTTCATTGTGTTCATGTACAAGAGTTTTATACAAATACATGTTTTTTTTTTAAATATAAATATGGTATAGTAAAGACGTACGTAGTATTTATGTTTTTTAACCTTCAATTATTTTGAAATATTGAAGGCGCATACCTTCAGTTTAATTCTCTATAACTAAATATATAAACCTCAATTCACACGATCAAACTCTAATCTTATTCATATCAATTTCTAAAATTTCTAAAACATAAAAAAAAATACAAGAAAAACCATAGTTGAAGTACTGAGCTATTTTTTAATGTCAATTTACATTTGAAATAGATAATAATTTATAATTTATGACCATAATTTTTCTTTTTTTGTTATCTTAGTAGTAATCAACATTATGCAATTTTTTTTAAGAAAAAAAATGTTACTTTATTACATATATTTCATAGTCATTGATGTACCAAAAATTATTTAAAGTATTAATATTTCATAAAAATTTATTATATGTTGTCTAAATTAAGGTATTTTTTGTTTTGCGATAGATAAGTTATACAAATATAGGTATAAAAAATCTCGGAATATAGGTGAAAATTGTTGTGTGTATGTGTGTGTGTGTGTGTGTATATATATATATATATTGTGCTTGTATTGTGTTTGATCGAATTAATAAGTTAAAGTTAAGTAGTATATAATGCAATTTAACGAGATGACTAAGTATATTTTGTAAAATTATCGCTCGATATGTAGATAAAGTTTTTAATATCATTTAAATATTCGATTCATCGTAGCATCACTAGGATGGCAATAGTAGATTACGTGAAAGTTATTATTTATGCAAATGAAAATGTTGTGATAAGTAGCTAAGGGCTGGAGTATGAGAGGGAGGCTATCAAGAAGTTAAAGATTAAGAAGGATTCGAATTTCTCTCATTTCAATTGGAGAATTTGTGGATGCGTTGGAGTTGACCCAAGTAGTGTTAAACTCATACACAAGCATCCCTTTTTTCCATGATGCCGTAGTCGCTTATAAGTTGATGACCATTAAAGACGATGAGGATGTTAAGAATTTCATTAAAATAGCGAAGTCTTTTAGGGAACGAAGTATTTAGGAAATATACATAAGGCACATTGGGGAATTGAGTGCCCAAAACAAGCATGAAATACATAATCCAGACAATCGAACCTTTTTGGTTCCTAATGTGTATTCAACAACAACCGGTGCAAAGTAAACAAACGTGGATCACTCAAATAAACTATACATAGATTTCTTTAAGTACAAGCACGTAAATATCACAGAAGAACAACTTGACAAAGGATTGGATCACATTATCGAACATAAAGAGTCTTATGATCTGTATGTGGAGAGAATGCACATAAATATAAATGTTGACGATGATGGGAAGGGTACGGCAAATATGGATGGTGATGAGGATGATGTTGGCCATGAAGATGACTATGTTGAAGATTTGGGAGAGGCTCAAGTGAGACCATATGTTATTAAGAGCAATGTGCCAATCCGGCCATTCCGCAAGGATAACCTGAACAAGCCCCATCGTCATAATAGTAAAGTATTGTCCAGCAGGCAATTTCAGGACATTCCGCAAATAAATGAATCTATTGACTGACTTGTGAGAGATCCTACTCCATTTTACAACTATCAGTACAATGGTAGTGGCTACGTAACATTTAAGAGAGATGTTAATGAAATATGCAATAACATCAACAATTCTAATGACTTGGGTGTCAGTATACGTTTCAATACGAAGAAAGATCTCATAAATACGGTGAAGTCATTCCACTTAAGGAACCACTGTAATTTTCATGTGGACATTTCAAAACCAACTATATACACGGTCTACTATAACAAGAAAGAACAAGATTGTAAGTAGAGGCTATAAGCTTTTTTGAAGAAAGTAGAAGGTCTTTTCAAACACTTATGTGAACCCAATGATAAACCAGGATCATCCTCAACTCGACAACAATATAATGGCTAGGCTATTCATCAACAATATACAGAACAACCCTGATGTTAAGATACATAATCTTGCAGCTAATGTGCAAACTATGTACGGATATACAGTAAGCAATAAAAGGGTTTTTGAGGCTAAGCAAAAGGCTGTTGAAATAGTATACGGTTACTAGGAGAAGTCATATAATGAGTTGTTGAAACTATTAAATGCAACGACATTGAGCAATCTAGAGACACAAGTAGATTAGGACTAGAGTAGTTCACCAAAGCAAGATCAATCCTAGTTTAAGTAGGTTTTCTGGACATTTGGGTCATTTGTAGAAGCCTTTAAATACTGTTGACCCATTGTATGTGTTGATGGTATATTCTTATACGGAAAGTATAGGCATAAGTTGTTAGTAGCTTATAATATGGATGGAGACACTTGAATTGTTTCATTGGCATTTGCTCTTGTTGACATAAAATTAGTAGAAACTTGGGGTTGGTTCCTACAAAAGTTTAAAATGCATGTAGTAAGCGAGAAGGGAGAAACCTTATATCTTATATATATCCGACAAGACATCTGGTGTTGATTCTGCGTATAAGGAACCATCAATAAGCTAGCAGCCACCACTTGCAATTTGGAGATGCTATCTATAGTACGTTACTAATAACTTCAACACATTCCACAAAAACTAATTGTGCAAGAAACTTGTATGATTTACAAATGTTTAAACACAACAAAAGAAATTCAAATGTTTCATGAAGAAGTTAGCATAAGTTAAGGAGGACACTCCTACGTAATTCAACAATGTTGATTTAGATAGGTAAATTCTTGCATATGATAGATATTACCATTTTGGATACATGACATCAAACATTGTCGGAAGTTATAACTTCGTTTTACAATCGTATCGCATATTGGGAGGAGAAGCATAAGGATGCCAAGGAGGCAATCGATTCTAGCAATATCTATATTGATTATGCTCTAAAGATATATGAAACTTTGAAGGGGCAAGCAAGTGCACATAAAGACATTTCATTCAGCTTCCAGAATGATCTTTTCGAGATTTTAACTAGCAGTCGAATGACGAGGACAAGATTGAAGTGAGGAAGAAGGACACATACAATTGACTTCAAGGGTCACACATATATTTATCAAAAGTGGCAAATATAAAGGATCCCTTGCTTCATACATATGCTGCTGCTGCGAATATGAGGGTGAACAGCAAATCGGTAATAGGGCTATGGCATAAGTAGGCAAACCAAATAGATTGTTATCGAGCTCATTTCTACCCAATTATTGACGAGTTGACCTGGCCATAAGTTAGCTTCCCTTATCTCTATTCAAACATTGACTTACTATGAAAGAAAGGTAAACCTAAGTGTAAGCGATATCACATGGAGATGGACATTCGAGAGCGATCAGACAAAACTAGATGTAGCACATGTAAGTGGGAAGGACATAATCAGAGGAGGTGTCCGGAGATTAATAGAGCTGGTACACATGCCATTTCTATCTAGGCATTACATTATAATACATGTATAAGTATAATGAGATGTATATTTCTCTTCTTTTCTTTTTTATTTTTTGTCTATTAAACATGTTTATATGTATTCGCAAGATAGATGAAGCTAGGACCTATTGATCCACGCATACTTACAAGGTATGCTAATCACCATTCACAGGTCATTTAGGAAGGTAGGGTAAATAACATCATTATCATTTACAATTAAGTCTTTTCTTAAAGATGTGTTACTTACTAACTTCATTGAATGTTTGTGTAGGAGGCTGCTTATCCACTACAAGTATGACACAGCAAGATGTCATTACATAAGGATAAATGTGATATTCTTACACATCCCAAGGTAGAACCTTACATATGGGTTTTGAGGAGTTGCACGACTTCCATTTATTATGTTAGATTGTCGTCTGATTATGGCACTTGTTGAGAGATGAAGGCTCAAGACACATATGTTCCACCTACCCACTGGAGAAGCGACCATCATACTATGGGATGTTGAGGTCCAACTTAGACTTCCAATTGAGGGGTTCGCGATGGCAATTCAAACAGAGACGGACAATGAGGAGAGCTAGGCTGATGTAGGGGAAAGACTGTTGGGCATGAAGCCTGCTTGAATGAGGGGTACTCATTTATCTCTAACATATTTGCGGGAGTACTTCTAGGTACTTCCTCGTAGGGTGGACGATGAAACAGTCCGACAATACGTGTGTGCGTACATACTCAACTTGATGGAAGGATTTTTTTTTTTTCTAATAAATCCTCCAGCCTTATTCAATTGATGTTCTTGCCATTACTAGAGGACTTCTCAATAGTTGGGCAATTTAGCTAGGGCGATGCTTGCTTGGCATAGTTGTACCGACAGCTATACTCCACCTAGTCATCCGACGTACATGAGCTTAGAAGGGCTACGATTCTACTTCAGGTCTAGGCTTAGGATAGATTCTCACATGTCGCCCCCCTTAGTTGATATGAGTTTATTATCGACGGACATAGGTCATTAGCAACCAAATGGAGGGTAGTATGGGATATGACTTAACATCCAATGCATGTAGTAGATGTGTACTGCACAATGTTTGACATGCAAATGATGCAGCAAGTATGATATGATGAGTTATCTTCTTTGTTGTCCTTTTGTTAACCGTAAGTGATAACCTTCATTGTTTCACTAATTGATTCTTTTTTTTTTTCTACCTGCTAGGTTCTTTGGGAGCCTTATACGGAAGAGTTGCTACAATTGCTACCTCACTTCAGTATTGCCAGACAACACGTTTGGACTGTCCGGATACAACTCATATGTTTTCACATCATTGAATGATACTTTCTAGACCATGTCGTTCGACAATTTGGTAGATACCAATAGCCTCCCCCCGCACATACAGACAAACAGAGCAAGTCGATACCTCTAAGCATCTCCACCAACTAGGCCTTCGAGGTAAGATAGATGTTAATTAGATCAACACACACTCTACTTACATTCTGGCTTGAGAACAAAGTCATAGATTCCTAGTACACATCTAGGGTCCTCGAGGGGTTGACAAGAGTTACTGGTTATGGTACAGACAAATTACCCAGCGTTACATTACACACTACGGAGCTGTCATTGGTCGACTGGTAAGTACATCTAAAGTCATCCATTTGTTTTTTGCGCCCGTACATACTTGCTATCATATATACTGACAACTATATTTTTACTTATTTCAAGTAGACCCGTTCAGGAATGTGAGACTGACATTTGACTATTGACACCTTATTTTTTCCATTTTTGTTTTATTATTTTTATTGAGCCAAAAACAAAAGAAAAAATAATAAAGTATAAAAAAATTTTTAAAAAAAAATTAGAAGAAAAGAGAAAAAAAATATGAAATGTCAAATCAAATCGAATCGAATCAAGTCCATTTATATCGAGTCCAGTTGAGTCAAGACGAGTCATATCGAGTTAAGTTGAATCAAGTTAAGATGAGTTGAGTTGTTTAATGTAAAATTGGATAATGGTGCATGTTCAATTTAATAAGTTTTAATATTTTAGTCCAGTCTAATATAAAGTGGATTTTTTATCCAATTTATATTGGGCTAGGATAAATTTAGGATTTATTAAGTGGATTATTGGGCCAAATTGAATTAGATTGAGTCAGGCCTGGAAAATAGAAAGCTTAAATTGAAATAGGGTATTTAAAATTACATCAAATCTTCAAAGAATCATTATCGTATCTTTTGTAACTAGGATTTATTAAGATCAAATTGATAACTAAAACATACGAAAGATTTGATTTTGTAATTTGTAAATCGAAATTCGATGATGAACTTAGGGATGCTTTTCTTAGAATCCCCAATACACATAGTCAACACCCCCACATTCAATCAAACAAAACAACGTTCGCCACTTCACATTCTCTTCCCTACACAATCCACACCAAATTCTATAGCATACTATACTCCACGCACTTCACAATACACACTGACCACCTAAAAACTCACTGTCCCTTACACATTACACTCCATGCATGACCAGATAACTCTCACAACCCTTGGGCAGCCCCCTGACCACATATCCCTACAACAAGAACACATTGTATGCTACATTTGCCACATTTGCGAATACTACTGCATGTCCTTCACCCACGATCGCACAATGCCAGCACAACATCACACGGCAACAACAACCCCCCGTCAACGCCTGTTCCTTACAGCATACACCTACAAAGCACTCGCACGCACTGCCACATACCCCCTCAATTACACCAATTTGCGGTTACACCGCACACCCCATTGATCCAAAGACACAAACAAAGACTCACGCGAGAGCACACATATTCCCAACCCCAAACACAACCGATAGCCCCTAACAAGCCACAATCACCTGACTAACGGCCACAAACCCACCAACGTATGGATCAACCTGCACATAGAACGACATACACAAGCTACCTATTACCTACTACCGCACAAAAGCCACACTGCACATGATTCGCAGTTGCACACAATCACACACAATTCACAACGACATAAACGCTAGCCATTCCATACACACTGCACATGATCACAAACATTCCAAAACACGTGACTCAAACTATTTAAGTAAAAAAAAAATATTATTATTTTGCATTTATTTATCTTATTTTATTAGTTAATTCAATTATTTATACTAATTTATTTTTTTAAGTGCAGGTTTTTTTATTATTATTTTCATATTGCTTGTTTTTTTTATAATCTCAATTTTTAATAAATTTAGCTCAATTGCATGTTTTGAAAAAAAGTGTATCTTTTCCCTGCAATCCATATTTTTAGAGATTACATATAGGGTTTTAAAAAAATATGCGTCTAGATATATATATTTTAATATATCTTACATTTAGGATTTAGAAAAGATATATATGGAGATAATTATCTAGACACGTATTTTAACGTATCTTGCAATAAAGATTTAAAAAAGATACGTATTGCATTTGAGGTTTAGGAAAGATACATGTGAAGATACATATTTAAATCATATCTTAATACATCTTACATATAGGATTTAGAAAAGATATTTTCTTTAATACATAATGTTTTTTTAAATAAATAAATAATATTAATTGGAGATATTCAAAAAAATTTAGTTAGTTAGGTTTTTTTTTAAAAAAATGGATTCATGAAATTACATTTCTTAGGTTTTTAAAAAAAATAATAAATGGTTAAATAGACGTAAATTTGGCTCGATTTTTAAAATAAAAATTTCTACCGACTAAATATTTTATAAAAAAGAACTACGTTATTTTGATCATAACTAGTAGGTATGTAAGTATCTTCAAGACAATAGTATAAAAAATTAAAATAAAAAAACTATTTCCTTTTCTTGAAATTCATAATAAAAATAATAATAAATTTATTTTAGTTATATTTTGTATATTTAGGTATATTTTTAGTATTTTATGAAAATTATAAAAATAAAACCCATTAATTGATTTTTTTATTTTTACATAGTAACTTAGTCTTAATATGTTAATTTCTAAAATTAGTTTTTTTCTAGTTATTTTTTAAAAATTATTTTTTAGAAAATACATATATTAGTGGCCAAATTAGGATTTTCCCTAATTTTATTTTTTATTTTAAAATCCTAATTTTATTTTTTACTAGTTGGCAACTTCAATTTTTTAAAATATTTTTTAAAGAAAAATATTTCTTTAATTTTATGTCAAGAAATCTATATTAAGCAGATCAGGCTTAATATGGATTAAATTAAGGAAAACCGAAATAGGACTCAATAGAATTAGCAACTCCACTAGACAAGCCTAATAGGCTAGCCATATAAAAATTAAAAATTAATTGATAGGCTTTTATATTATTATTATTATTATTATTATTATTATTATTATTATTATTATTATTATTATTATTATTATTATTATTATTATTATTATTATTATTATTATTACAGTTATACTAATTGTTTTTAGTAATGTAGGCCCTAAGAGAAAACCTGGCCAATGAGCCCTTATTGTGGAATTAAGGGGGGGTTCTTTTTATTTTTTATTTAGTAATCATTTACATATTTAGATATGGTTGGACTTGGGCTACTCTAAGAACTTATGACTGGTCATTATTGTATAACCCTCAGGTCGCTATGGTCTCTACCCCCGCCTAACAGTGATAAGCGAGCCCACTCAGGTTTCAATGTAACTAACTAGGTTTCTCTCCGAAAAACCTTGGAGCTATAAAGCCCAAGACCCAGGTTTCAATGTAACTAACTAGATTTTCTTTTTCAAAAAAAAAAAAAGGGAAATTAAAAAAAAAAATCATAACCCTTATAAGTAGTCATAAACTTCATTTTTTTTAAATCCCATTTTGGACCTACTTATATATAAGGGTATTTTTCAACCACGAGTTTATAATAATTTCTATAATTTAGTAATTACCGACTCCTATTACATTACATGCGTATGTAACATACTGTATTTTTTTTATATTTGATTTTATTTTGCCAACACTTGTTTCTATTTAATCATTCTTATTTCTTGTAATATATGTGTTTTATTTTTATTGTCTCTTAGTGAGTAAAAGGATGGATAATTATAAAAAAAATTGAAAAAACTGCAAAATTATTAATATCATATCTAACTTTATTGTAAATTTAGTGGTCTCATTGTAAATAATTGCACCATTTCATGTTTTTTATGTAATATAAATATGGAAAGTCAAAGTAGTGTCAATCTCAAGCCCATCCATGAGGTCCAGTTAAATAAATATTCCTTCCCTGAGGCCATCCTAAAAAGTTAGTCAAACCAACTTTCGCCCACCAAACAAGATCATATTCGCGAGAAGATTGGGTCGGTCGTGTCTCTCATGTGGGTCTAACTCCACTGACCTCTAATTCAAGCCCTTATCTATTACTGTGATCCAGAATCTACAATTTTCAAGTTCGACTTACATATGTTAATGCCCACTTTAGAAGAATACTCGCAGTTACTTAGCGCCCTACCTCTCAAAGCAGGTATAACTATCCTAAATCTCATAGTCCAGCTCAAGAAAGCTTTCATGAACTTGCTAGGAGTCAAAAGGTCAACCTTAGCACCATTCTTATCTTTAAAATGCAAGAAGTGTCTCAGGATCTTAAAATTAATAGAGTGGTTTTCAAGCTTAGATGCTTATTAGAGATATCCCAGATCTTTTGTAGGGGATATGAATCGTGGGCCAAGAAGAGGATGAGTGCTTTTATCGTTATAGTATTTAGGATAGTGATGTTTCCCATCAAATATGGTCAAGTCCATTATTAGGTAACCAAACTAGTAATCTAATTCTTAGCTGGTAAATCCTATATACCAGTGTTATTAGAGGAGCAATTCAAGACATTTACCCACTTAAGGAAGCAGGGGCATGGATACTTCACGGCTATCCTTATAACCCTTATTGTGTGGTTTCTTAGTCATATACAAGGATATGGAGAGAATCTTCTCAAAGAGTCCTTAACTAAAAATATGAACCTAATTGACAACCTTACCTGTCACCTTAAGGTACCAGATGAAGCTCAATTTAAACGATGGGTATCGGTCATAAGCAAGATGTAGTTGGTAGATTTTATGTGGACAGTTAGGCAGAGTAACTGTACTCGAGCCATCCTAGGGTGCGTCGGTTGTGCAGGGGTCCTTCTTATCAGCATTATAGTTATGCAGGATATTTTCCAGCTTGTGTCACTAAACAATTAGGTCCGCTTCAAGAGATAGCATACAGAGATTCCTTAGAAGTTCTCACATTGAATTATCAAGATTCTTGTTTACCCATTACTATTTTGATTCAACAACTAGCAGAACTCGTAAAGCTATGAGAATGGAGAGAAGTCAAGAAGATAGTCAACGTAGGAACTTTAAAGAGCAAAGTTAGAGAATATTGGGCTACCAAGTAGTTCATCTATGATTAGTTAAAGAGGACTGAAAAGATACAGTACAAAACTCTAAACGTATCCAAACACAAGTTAAAGCTAGAGCCAGAATATCTTTTACCTATCGAGTAAGCTTACCGGGACATTATAAAGGCCAGAGTTGAAGCTTAGTTCCAAGAATACAAAAGGATCATTGAAGAATTAAAGATGGAGAATGAGAGATTACCAAAAGAAAATCAATTCTTGAGGAGTAAGATTTGAGAAAAAGATGTTACAATCTAAAGGCTTATGAGAGAAGTTAATGAAGCCCATCCCAATCAGATCCATCATCTCTTATAAATATAAGATTTCAGTTTTTAGGAAGATTTGTTAGGAGTTTTTCTTTTCTTTTCTTTTCTTTTCTTTTAATCTATTATATAGGTTAGATTTTATGATTATTAATAAATTTGCAACTTTATTAAATGAAAATCTTTATTAATTATACAACCTTTTGCTCTTTTTTTTTTTTAATTTCTTGATAGTTTCCTTAAAAAAATAAAATAGAGAAAAATAACAAAAAAAAAACAAGCAAGAAAAAATTAAATAAAAAAAACTTCAGTATTAACTTGAAATTTTTTTGTTGCCATGTAATTATGAAAGTTAACAATGATAAAAATTATTATAGAACCGTCATTTTTTTTTTCAAAAATTTTTTTTAAAAGAAGAAGAAATTTCAAAATGGTATTTTATAATCAAAAACCAGTTTTATAATGATCATTTACTTCATTGATTTCTATTACAATACTCTATATGTACCGTACTATTAGGAACTAACAAAAAAAAAATCAAAAAATGAAAAAGATTTAACCATCAGATTCGCATTATAAATTATTTACTATCCCAAAGTCATCAATCTTATAAACATCTAAGTTCTCGTTCTTCGTATTTATCCATTAAGTTGCCATGCTCCCAATAGAGCTTTCTTTATGAGTCGTCACCCTTATATCATCTTTTAATACGTCTCTCATTGTAAAATAATTTCTGCTTCTCTATATCATCCTTGTAATTTAATCATCTTAAGTCCTTGGTCGTCTGTCCTAATGTTTCCAATTTTTTTGTTTAGATTCGTCAATATCAGTATTAGGCTTTTGAACAAAAAATTAACATTAATTTTTCAATAAAAGTTTCCAAAAAAAAAAAATAAAGAAAGAAAGAATGGTTTTCAAAACTAAGAACTCGATGCAATGTTGCTAATAAGAAAAGATTCTTACAAGCTTTGAAAGATTATTTTTTAAGTGATCTAGCCCAACTTGTAACCCGTAATCACTCATTTTTTATAAAAAAAAAAAATCAAGATGTCTGAAACTCTTGAATAGAGAATAACCATAGTACAAGGAGTACTGAGCAAACACGGGAAATAAGTCGAGGCCATAGCTTATACCCAATGGAAGTCCCAAAGTTCAGCCAAGTAACCGTAGGATCAAACTTAGAATCCAAGGTTTAGGGAGATCGGTTAAAAGATCCGATCAAATCCAAATTATAAACTATTGAGAAAAATATTAGTAAAAATGACCCCGTAAACTTAAATTTAAGAAAATAAGAAATAAAATAGAAAACTATAAAATTTTCAAATTTTAAGCATAATAATTGCTAATTACCGAAAAGACGAGAAGTGTAATATAATAACTAATAAATTACTAGCGATAGATTATATGTATACTAAAAATTTTAGAATGACCAAAATAATAATTGGGAATGTTCACGTATACCCTACATGTATTTACGTGTAGATAAAAATACGCGAAATTACCTAAATTGGCCAAAAACTAAGCAAATAATTAAAGAAAATTATAAAATAATTGTGGAAAAATCAGAAAAAAATCAGAAGGATATGGAATGATGCAAGGTTGGTCGTGGCAAGTCAGAATCTGAAAAATAAAATTCAACCAATTAAATTAGGACAACATAAAAGCCAAAAATTTAGGGATAAAGCACTTATCTTGTCCAAATTAATGCACAGTAAATCCCCTAAAACCCTATAAATAGCAGGAAAAATCCAGGAACTCATTTGGACAGTTAGAAATCAAAGAAAATTAGGGAGAGTCGAAAATTCGAGAGAAAATCTAGAAAATAAAAAAAAATAAGAAAAACTGTGCAGTTAGGGATTTTAAAGAGAACTCACACAAGACGAGGAGCTGGGGGTGGACAGCCACCACCACCACACGGTGGTGGCAGAGTCCAGGCCGGCCGACAAGGCCACGGCGGCCCGCGGTGGCCGGAGCCACCCAAAATGGTGAGTCCAATTTCCAGCCCGAATCTTGTGTAATTTTGTAAAAATAGTAAATATAATTTGAAAATTATGAATTTTGTTATTCTGAGATATTTTTGTATGTAGTTTGTAGGAAAAATATTATTTTGATAAAATTATGTTCCGTAATATATGATCCCTAAGAAATCGTGCAAAACCAAACATGTTTCGGTTTAGAAATAAATGACTTTAGGAGTGTAGTTTCAAGCCTAAAATTTTTCTGTAAATTACTTAGATGATATAGAACAGTGCTATGAAGCCTGTTTTCAAAAATTAATTTTTGAAATTTTTAGATAATTTTTAGGCCCTAAAATGAGGCATAAAATGAGTAATTTGGAGTTAATTAGGTGATTAGGAGATTAATTACTGACTTAGTGAATAAGTAGATGTTTTAGGATGTTAAAATCTGATGGAGTATGATACTTGTAGCAATTAGAGTGTTAGATGTAATTATTAGGTTAATTATGTAGTAAATAGGTAATATGGAAAAATAGTACATTTTAAGATAATTTTGTAAATTAGGGTAAATTGGAGTAAAACCTGATTTAGGATGAATTTATACATTTTGAAATAATAATTATTGTTTAGAGATGGTAATTAGGGTAATAGAAATATTAGAAATGCATTATGTGCATAATATGCAATAATGCATAATGTGTAATTTTTGAAAATATAATAAATAGAAAATATTAGGATAAAAAAATTGATATTATATAAATAATAGGGATATATAATAAATCTGATAAGAAACTTGAATTTATGTAATTATATGAAAAATGTAAAAATTTCTCACATTAGGAGTAAATTCGGTACACAAATAGGGATTTAAGTGTACCGGATGGAATAAAATACTAATTAGAGGTAATAATGGTATTTAGGAGATCGGGAAGTAATGTGATTAATTTCACCTTATGGGTTGGAACGAAATTCTAGGATTTGAAATCTAAAATATTACTTAGAAATCGAACTAAAAACCTAACTTAGAAATCGATGCGAAAACCGAACCTGAACCTAACCCTAAACCTAGAATAATGGTAAAAGACTTAATACTTAGATAATTAGGCATATTAAACCTTAAACAAAACCTAACAATAAGCATTATAGGATAAAACGAACCTATAATATTTATATGAAAAGCTAAAACCACGTTCGTGTTATAGGGATGATCGGCGATGGCCTGAGCAAATCGGACCTCGAGTGAGTGAGCGAGGAGTCGAGGTAAGTTGGGATTAATACGATGCTGTATTTTGGAGGCTTAAGATTATGCTTGGTTATGCTTGTTAGATAGTTGAATGTGTGCATGTGCGCATGTGCTTGATTATGGGTGATGCTATGATTCTGTTTGTTGCTCTGGCACATATTGTATGAATTGCCTGAAAGGATTGATCACCCTAAACTGGACTTAATTAAATATACGACCAGTAATCATAATCAAACATGCATGGTAACCCGTTAGGGGAACTTAGGACTCTCCTGCCAAATACCGACCCCTTCGGAAGGGATAGCGCAGGATTGCAAAATGGTCCCTTCTTCATCCTCAGTCGAACTAAGTGATAGGAGAGGAGGTCGCGGCGAGGGTGAAGGCAGTAGTTCGAAGGTAGTCGCGGGAGGAGCAAGGTCTCCATTACACAAGCCTGAGTTTGGTCGTGAGCTGTTGCATTAACGGAAACTCCTCAACCCGGATTAGAGCGGGTGCAATTTCTCTAATCTCACGACGGGCCGGACAACGTCGTGCGATGGCATTTGCTTGCACATGCATTGCACCTAATAAGTGATTGAAAACCTTGTTGTGTTTATGGTATAGTTTTAAGTCCTCCGTCCCTACTTACTGAGCTGTTGTTGCTCACATCCTTATAGACGTCGTGCAGGTGCTGGCTAAGAAGCGGCAACCAATTACTCTGAAGCTAGCAACTGCTGAATCCTGGGGAGTGAGGAAAAACATGTGAAGAATAAACATATATTTTTAAGGTTTAAGCTTTTACTTTAGAACTTTTCATTTTTGAATAATGTAATAACTAGGAAATATATTACGGAAAAATATTGTAAACCTTAATTGCAATAACTGTATTATAATATATATATATATATATTTCCTCACTTTCCTAGATAAATGATTTATTTAAATTACAAACCGTTTCCTTCAAAGCGGGTTAGTCGTGGACGCTTTATGTAGATCAGGTCTAAGATAGCGGTGGTAAGGCCAACTTCTATCTTAGGATGGTTTACACAGCGGGGGCTATTACAACTCTGTCGCTTCGGGGCGTGACACCTAAGCCCAAGTGCTAATTAACATACTATCTCAAGCATACGAGTCTAAAGAGTTGCAGGTGAATGAGCCCACTATCGACATGATATAAGGTTTGGAAATGTTGCTAATTTGAATGGTCGAGCCTAGGGGGCATGTTACTGCCAGGGCCTAGAAGAAAGGGTTATTGCTCTAGAAGAAAAGTTAGCAAAGTTAAAAGAAATACTCATAGGTACAAAAATGGCAATAAGTTATGTGCTCAAACAACTCGGAAACTTAGATCTTAATACAGATAAGACATCACAATCCAAGCATGAAGATGATTCAACGAAAGAAAAATCAGGTGTAAATATGCCAATTAGGAAAGCCTAGAATTAAGACAAGCTTGCCTACAACAAGAGGAGGTGACTTACGCAATTCAAGATTCCAATAGCCCAAGTGTTCATGCAATTGAGAAATATAGGACTACTAGCATATGAAAACCCAACAAACAAATACAAGCCAAGGGATCATGATCCCAACAAATTGTGTGAAAATTTTATGGGGCACACCATAGAAGACTGCTGGAAACTAAAGCATAAGGTGCAAAATTTGATTTATACCAAAGTTATCCAACCAAATTTTCTAGAAACTAATTGGTCTATGGGCAGTGGTATCCCTAACCTAGAGGCATCAAATAAACAACCTCCAACATTGGGTATTGAGAATTTAATACTACCATCTAACCAAGTGGCTCACCATTTGAAGCAATTGGGCATACCAAAAGATCAATTCAACTAAATGGGCTAAGTTTGAAGAAGTAACAAAAATAGGAGTAAGAAGTGGAAAAGAATTTTACTTCTTGAATTTTTTTTTTTCAGAATAATCTTTCATTTAGGAGCTTGAAATAGATACGAGTTATTGTATAAAGCAGTTTTCATGTGCATTTTTATCTTTGTATTTTATGAAGCTAGCTCAATTTAAATAGGGGTATTTGAAATGAGTGAAAATTGGATAAAATGTAAACTCAGGACTTAAAATTTTATACTTAAGGGGATTAACACATTACTTGAAAGGTTTAGGATGAAAAGAAACAATCGATGTCCTAAACACTAACCTTAAACACACATGAGAGTTGAGCGTTACAATGTGAGTACTTGAATTCATTCCTTAAAGGAAACCTGTCTTGAACTTAGTATACATGTCAAAATTATATTAGGCATTCATTTCACTATCCTAAACACAATAATCCCTTGCAAACCCATTTGAATCTTTAAGGAATTTTTCTTAAAATTAACCCTTCCAAAAACCACCCCACACTAGAGTAATCAAGAGGTTAAGGTCATTAATTTGGAGAAAAAAGAATAGACTAACTTAGGTTACCTTAGTTTTGCCAATTTATGAGCAAATATTGTCATCGATAGTTTAATTTCTTTAGGATAAAGAAGAATTTCAAACCATATATACCTCCCTCAAGCCCATACATTCATTTAAATATTTTAAGCCTATGGATTTTTCCTAAACACTCCAAATCCATATATACTTCTCCCCAGCCTATACTCTTTGAACCATAGTTTTAAGACTTCAAATCCCATCAAGCAAAAACTTAACAAGGGAAGGTGACCACCCTGACAAAAGAAAAAAAAAAAAAGAAAGAAAGAAAGAGAAGAAAAAAGAGAAAAAGAAGAAAAAAAAAAAGGATTGAAAATATTAGCAAGGAGGTCACCTTCAAATCTAAGCCAAATCGCCAAAAGTCCAAACTTGTTATGGTAACCAAAAGCCAAACACTTTAAATTCCCAAGCTTAAAAGCAAAGCCCTTATTTTATGTCCTTTCTAAGATCGCTTGCTCAAATGAGCGTTATCCTATCTAATCTTCTACTAGAATCGCTTGTTCATAGGAACGCTATCCTATCTATTCTTTTCTAAGATCGCTTACTCAAAGAAGCGCTATCTTATCTTTTGTTGAATCGCTTGCTTAAAAGAACACCGTCCAATCATTTAAAAGATCGGTTGCTCATGAAAGTGCTATCTTATTTTGTCTTTAATAAAATGTCATCTTATATTCAAAAGATCTATCCTTTCGAGTAAAAGAAATCTCGAAGAGATCTATTCTCTTTCGATTATTCACCAAATCAACACAAATCTCGAAAAAATCTATCCTCTTTAAATTATTCACCAAAACAAGAAATCTTGAAAAAATTTCTCCTCTTCAGATTATTCACCAAATCAAGACAAATCTCAAAGAGATCTATCCTCTTCGGATTATCTACCAAATCAAAATGAAATCTCGAAGAAATCTATTCTCTTTGGATTATTTACTAAATCAAGACAAATCTCAAAGAGATCTATCATCTTTGAATTATCTATCAAACCAAAAGAGATCTCGAAGAGATCTATCACCTTTGGATTGTTCAGCAAACTAAGGCAAATCTCGAAGAAATCTATCCTCTTCTAATTATTCACTAAACCAAAAACAAATCTCGAAGAGATCTATCCTTTTTGAATCATCCACCAAACCATAATAAGTTTTTTTTTTTTGTTTGAAATCTTGAAAAGACATATCCTTTTCAAATTGTTCACCAAACCAAAATAAGTTAATTTGATCCCTAGTGGTTATAGGCATCCCAATTCCTTTGCACTATCCTTTTAAGATAAGCCTTATAACCTTAGTCCTATTCTTTATCTCAACCTCTCAAGACGGGTTTCCCATTCCCTTGCCCCATCCTTTCAAAATGAGTTGTTATCCTTCATTAAGATAAAATACAGCTTAACTAATCAATTCGAAATAAGGTTTGGCAAAAATGAATATCTTTTTTATCTTTATAAAACTTCACTAAAAAGAGAGGCAGTTGTAGATACCTCATTTTTACCATTTTTATTTTATTATTTTTATTAAGCCAAAAACAAAATAAAAAATATTAAAATATTAATAAAAAATTTTAAAAAAAAAGCGAAAATTAAAAGAAAAGAGGAAAAAAAGAAAAAATATGAAGTGTTAAATCAAGTCCAATCGTAAAGAGTCTAATTGAGTCAAGATAAGTCATATCCAATTAAGTCAAGACGAGTCGGATTATTTAAGGTCCAATCGGATAATGGTGCATGTTGAATTTAATAAGTTCTAATATTTTAGTCCAATCCAATGTAAAGTGGATTTTTTATCTAATTTATATTGAGATAAAATAAACTTAAGATTTATTAAGTGGATTATTGGGCTAAATTGAATTAGATTGAGTCAGGCCTAGAAAATAGAAAGTCTAAATTGAAATAAAATTGAAATAAAATTTCTAGAAACTAGGTCAAATCTTCAAAAAATCATTATCGTATCTTTCACATCTAGAGTTTGTTGAGATCAAATCGATAACTAAAAGATATAAAAGATTTGGTTTTATTGTTTATAAATAGAAATTCAACGGTGAACTTAGGGATAGTTTTTTTTAGAATCCCCAATACACATAGTCAACACCCCTACATTCAATCAAACACAACAACGCTAGATTAGTGTATTCCTACCCAAAAACTCTAATTTTATTTTTTACTAATTTAACTGGTTAGTAACTCTAATTTTTCAAAATATTTTTTTTAAAAACATTTTTTAAAGAAAAATGTTTTCATAATTTTATGTCGAATAATCTATATTAAGCGAGCTGGTTTTAATATGGATTAAGTTAAGGAAAACCAAAATAGGGTTCAACACTAACTATCCTACAACATTAAGTCTTGCAAATGCGGTCCTTCATTTTGTTGAGCAGCACAATGGCCTCATTCTTTACCCACAGTAGGAGAGTGTACATGAGTCACCTCATGTGAACTATGGTGGGGAGCAAGGACCACCTACTGATGAAGATGTATCAGCTCTTCGTGCACCACCTAAAGGCAGAGCTAGAGTTCGAGGAAGCAGGGCTCAAGCAGAACGTCATTAGGCAGACCTTGGTGATTATATCTCACCACATGGGTGTCATTCCATTGACCTAAGGCATATCAACGAGGAATACAGCACATATCCTAGGTCAGGTGTTACCTCCATCTTGAGAGCCGAATCCAACTCTAGGGTTAGATCTAGCTATTACATGACTTCCGAGTTCCAGCAACATCTCGATCTTACGACTCTACCAGCACTTCAAAAGCAACGTTTCACCTCCACACAATTATCCATAGGTAAGGGCTTTACTCAACTACATCCGGCCCATCCAACCAGCCCAGTTCCTCTTGTGGAACTTCATCCCAACAATCCATCAACTCAACCTAAGCAATCACAGGATAGATAGGGGCATTCACTTCTTTCATGTGCAGTGAGGACCTTCACACTCTAGCTTTTTTTGCCATTGTAGTGATGTTAACATTGAGTCATGATAAATTTTTTGTATATACTAATTATTTGAAATATAATTTACTTTTCATCAGATATTGCAATTCAATACATTATTTATTTACCCTAATATTACAATTTGTAATTATTTTTTTCTTATAACCCACTCGTATAATCATTGAATTATCATCTCGTGCGCCGATTTCTTCTCTACTTGTTATCTTTGTTGAGATGTTTCACAAATTTTCATTAGATGATCATTCAATTTATAGTTTATGGTTGAAAGAACATTACTTAATTGTGTAAGATCGGGGGAAATTACTACGTTTAATAATAATTATTTTTAATTACAAATTGTGATTGAAAATTTTACAATCAAGACACATGTAATAGATGTGCCTTCAATTTAAATTAGAATACTAAAAGCACATGTACTAAATGCGACTTCAGTATAAATATTTACATTAAAAGTACATATAATAAATGCACATTCAATTGAAATTCTAACTTAATGGCATACTAAAGGCGCATTTACTATATACGCCTTCAATATAAATATTTGCACTGAAAGCGCATTTGGTGTATTTAGTAAATATACCTTCAATTCAAATTCCAACTTAATAAGCTATTAAAGGCAAATTTATTAGATACATCTTCAATGTAAAAATTAACAAGCATGCGCCTTCAATATACTATATTGGTATTTTAAAAAGAAAAAAGTTATTTTCCGTAATATTTTTCAAAAATAAGCCCATATTTATACAAAAACCCTATGTCTCAGCCTGTTAAAGTTGAGTGTAGCCTCCTATGGTTCACCCCTTAGCCTTGGGTTAGCCGACAAGTGGCTATTACAACCACAGTCATTAATTTTTTTTTATTTAAATTGTGTACTTTTAATATAATTATTTATTATATTATCAATTTATATTATTTAATAATTACATCAACTAATACACGATCATATATTTGTCAAGGAGTAAAACACGTACTGGCTTTTTACAGAACAATCGAAACATAAGTTTTTTTTTTTTTTTCAATCTACTAAAAAAAATCCCTAAAGGGTACGGAACGAATTCCAAAACACTTAGTAGGGTACTGTATTTTTAATTATCTATAACTTACATAAACTAGTGATTTTTTTGGTAAAAATTAGGAAAATCCCACATCATGAGGTTTTTACAGCACGTATCAGACTGTGGGGAAAGGAAAAAAAAATGGCAAAAAAAAAAAAAAATCTAAAATATATTTCTAGAAATATGATACCTGAAATTGCTTCTTAAAGATACAAGATTGAACTAAAGGTGCCGTATTTTTGAAAATATTTTTCTGTAGTTTTGTAATTTACTATTTTTTTATTTTTGTCCTTTTCCCATCAGACAGCTTTCATTTGAATAATCTAATGACGCCTCCATTGCTTTTCCTCATAAAAAAGGTGGCAATTTTGAATGGTGACCCTAAAGACCCAAAAATTATGATTTATAGCTTCTAAAAACAGGCAATTTTAAGAAAAAATTGAAATTTCTACTCGTATTTTGTTGGAATCTAGATCAAACAATCTTGCTTCAAATAATCTAATGAGACCTTTATTTCCCTTCATAATGGCAAATTTCTTATGGCAAACCTAGATGCCTAGAAACCATAATCTATAACCTACTAAAACTGACTTTTTATTCTTTTAAATTTATTTATTTTTTTAAAGAAAAATTGAAAAATCCATAACCATGTGTTTTTCGTGATACAGTCGAAATAATCTACTACAATTTCCCCGAATATTCCTCTTCAAGATATGAGATTATATAATGACGTCAGGATTAAGAAACACTGACCTTGGGACATATTATAACAAGCAATTTTCGATAAATCCGGAAACACACATGTAATTTTTTCAGCACTTGAATCAGATGGTTTTCGCTCCAATAAGCTGATGGCACCTCTCCAACTATTCTCTATTAGAAAAATTAAGACTTTACTTGGTTATCTTTAATTTAATACTTAAATAAATCATGAACTGTAAAACAGTGATATTAAGCAGTCAATTCTCAACTGTTCTTGCAAAAGTTAATATTAATTCTAGAAATTTTACGATTCCTTAGAAACTAACTACTCTCTACCACAATCTATTAGGATTATATGGAATTATCAACCATAAGCCAATCCTGTCTTACAGGAACTATATAGTTATATTAGGACTAAGCGAGTATAAAGTGAGCAAGGTATAGAGCTTTAGTTGTACCCTTCCTTATGGGTATAGATTTTAAAATGTTGCTACTTGTATCCTATCTATAATACTTTAGAATCATCATATACTCTATATAACGTAGATTATACAGAATATATGATACCCTATAAAATTTGTAGTTTTTTTTTTCCTTATAAATTTTCAATATGGTTATTTTTTTAAAACATAAAACAAATATGATCCTTTCTTTGCAAAAGCAATTACTCAATTTAGCCAATTTTTCAAATAACACTAATGAATAAAGTAGATTGAAATTTATTTCTAACTAATTTTTTTTCCATAAATAGTTGGTTTTTTTTTAACTATCATTATTATTGGTGAATTTTTATGGAAGCATTATATAAAAAAAAATTTGTGTAAATAAAACATTTATTTTGATATTTAAGGAATAAGCACACAGTTTTTAAAAATAAAAGCAGTAAACATCGTAGTTAACGCAAAATCTATAATATTTATTAAAATGTGAATAAAACATTCGCAAGATTATATAATGCAATATTTATAAATGTGATGATAATTTAGGATCAAACAATTAAACATAGGAAAATAAAGATATAGTATGAAAAACGAAATAAAAAAAATTCAAACTAAAATATTCTTTCTCGAGATATATGCATTAGTGATATCTTTTGTTAAATATAAAATAAAGAAACTATTCTACTATGGAAAAAAAAAAACCCTTAATTAAAGGATGAATTTAGCAAAGAGGAATAATTAGAAAGAAAACGATGATAGAGTAATGAATAAAGATGAAAAATGAAAGGGAAGAGACTAATAAGTGTTTAGTTTAAGATTTTCGATAAATTGAGCTTTAATTTATTTTGATGAGATGGTATCAATTATTTATTAATTTTATTTAATTACTATTACAGAGTAGGGACCTTAAAACTCATATCTTGTATACTTCAAAGTACAAGTTCTAAGGTAAGTATAGGATACCTTAACTTCTTACCCATATTCTATCTGTGAGAATAAGTTCCAAGAAATTACCACCAAAAACCTATTCTGTAGTCATAATTACCCACCTAGAATATACACACTCGAGTAGGGTCATGAGTTTCATGTACAATAAGGTTACCTACTCACCCTTGAGTTGTACCATACTCAATTGGATAGATTTTGGATGACTATTAAGGATTACAAGGCAAATATGAGTATAGATTTTTCAGAACTTACTTTCATAGTGAAGTCTATGGCTATGAGATCTTCTTATCTTGTATGTACCC
Source organism: Lumnitzera littorea (assembly GCA_024138015.1). Classification (NCBI taxonomy): domain Eukaryota; kingdom Viridiplantae; phylum Streptophyta; class Magnoliopsida; order Myrtales; family Combretaceae; genus Lumnitzera; species Lumnitzera littorea. Next base: position 5,826,702 of record JAMXBB010000010.1, on the reverse strand, counting down.
TAAAACTTGTACTTTAAGGCATAAATAGTACAGTTTTAGTATACTCCACATTAATCCTATAAAAAAATATATTAATAAATGATAAAATTATATTTTTCAACTAATAAATATTTTAGTAAAAATAAAAAAAAGGCACAATACCATAAATAAATAACCTTAAATGTCTCTCTATTACTTTCCTCTCTTTTCTTTATTTTTTCCATTACACTCTTCAACTTTACATTTTCTATTCTTTTCCCTTACTCTTTCTCATTTGTTAAGTAGTAAATTTATATAAAACTTAAGACAATAAAGGTAGGAATTTTTTTTTTTTTTTAATTTCATAAGTTTTGTTATAGGTATTATAAGTTTCACACATAATGAACTTGCAATACCATATATAGATTACATTTTTTATATCACATAAACTAAAAACCTATAAGAAAAAATATAAAATTTACAAATTTCACAGAGTATCATGCACCATATAAGTTTTACATGGTATGAGGTGATTCTAAAATATTATAGGGTAGATATTGATTCCAAATTTTGAGAATTTGCATCTTATAGGATATGATAAGAATACACTATATTCATCATGTACCCATTCACTCCTACTAAATTATATATTTTGTATATATTATAGACTAAGAATTACATCTTTGCCGAGCTTGCATTAGAACCGATAAAAATGAGTTTCACGAAACCTCAATTCCATGAAAAGAAATTCAAATTAGAACTAAATTAAAATATCCATGTTTTTCAAACTAGATCAAGGTCCCCTAGTCCAATCGGTACAAATAAAGTTCTTGCATAGGACAAATTTGGTTTCTTCCACCTCACCCACCCCTTAAGGCGTCTTTAACGGCAGGTTCTTCTTCCAATATCCTAGGGGTTATGCTATGAGGCCGGTTTGTCAAAATTTTTATTCCAAGCTGCCTCTTCTTCTTTTTTTTTTCCTTTAGTATTAATTTTCTTTAATTTTTGTATTGTAATTCTCATATATAATATGAATAATTCTTAATAATCTCCTTTTAAGAATTTTAAAAATAAAATAAAAAGATTATTAAATATAAGAGTTTCTTAAAATATTAATGTGGTAATTTAATAAACATATAAATTTTTTAGGATAAAGATGCTATTTATCTATATAGCTAGTCAAACTAGATCACCACCTTAATCCATTCCAAACATCAAACTTTTGAACAAACCTTTATGAACTATAATGCGTTTAAATTTTTATGTCCGAAATTTTAATAGAGAGTTAATGGAAGGAACGGTGGCGTTACGTTGCCAAATATATATATATTGTACTGGAAGTTTAAAAAGGTGTTACATGATGAAATTCATCGACAGAAAAATAACAAGAACCGTCGTCAGTCAATCGTTAGCTTTAATCTTAACTTTAACTCCTAAATAAACAACAGGAAATTAATTCAGACACAATATCTTCTCGAAACTCCGGCATTGGACATTTATGTATGAAGAACCAATTTTTTTTATGCCAAAAGCAATTATATCTTCAGTTTCAGGAGTGAAACATCAGTTATTAGTTACAAATGGGTACGAAGAAATCAAACTCTTCATAAATAACTTCAATTTGGATAGATATTTACTCGAGTTTAGTAAAAAAAAAACTTAAATTCAAGCTATTAAAATAGTTAAATAAACTAAGCTCAACTTTCATAGTATTTAATTATATTAGCTCATAAGTCACGAGCCTCATTAAGCTCGAACCACATATAAATATTAATTGAATTATGATATTATTATAAAATTTTAACTAAAAGAGTTTTTCTTTTGAAATAAATTAAACTTAAACTAGTTTAATTAAGTCAGTGTTGAATTTGTTGAATGTTATTTCAAATAAAGCTCAAGGTTAAAATTCGAAGTTTGATTGAACTCAAGTTGAGCTCAAATTAAAATTTTAAGTTGGACTCAAACTCCAATTAAGTACTATATTGTTTCCAATTCAACTCATTTACAATCTCAATTATGAAGTAAATTCAGCTAATATATATATATATATATTGATTTCCAGTAACCTATGGACTAAAATACCAAGTCTCTCTATTGATTCAAGGAAGAATTGAATATTTCGTGATAAGTATAGATAAATCAAATTTTAACTGAAGTTTGTATAACATGAAAATCCAATATTGGAAGCTAATCTTGTACATCCGTGTCATCCATGCAATAATTAGACCTTTGTAAAACATGATTTGGACGAATAGATCTTTTATCTTATCCTATGTTTTTTACCACCTATCTTATCCTATGTTTGGTGATTATACTTTAAATAGAAAAAGATCCGAGAGTAAAAGGACAAAATAACATGCATGATCTTAGATTTAAGTACATGGTCCTATAAATGCAATTCTATCTAATATTTAGATATATTTTGATTATTGCCATAACTATATCATGACCTACTTATTTAAAGATTTGCATTCGATTTAAGTGGAAAGTATTATAATGGAAAAAATAATGGAAAAGAATCCTAATATAAAGTAGCAGTAGAATTATATAATCAAGAATAAATACTTGTAAAGGCTAACAAAGAAAAATATATCTAAAGTAACCATATATCCCGCTTTAATTATTACATAATTTTATGAGATATCATCATTTTTCCATCTAAACATTGTTTTGTAATATCACGTTGAATTTTTTTTTTTTTTTTTTGTCAATCCACAAGGGGGTAGTGAATCGATACTTCTAGAAAATTTTTGAAATTTTTTTTATATAAATTGCGATTACCCTTTTTAATAACTTAATTTAGTGAACAGTAATATTTTAATAACTCAACACGTAAATAATAATACAAATAAACAACTTAAAAACAAAAAAGATAAGGAAGAGAAAATTCAAGATTTAAAAAACTTCGATCTTATGCCCACTACTCTCTTCTAACTCTACTGTTGAGGACTGATTTTCCTTACCAATACCATTCCATTCAATCTACTATTTCAAAATCAAATCAAGAGAAGTTTACAAGTTTATGCTACATGTAGCCTTCACAGCCTCTTCTTGACATATCTAACATTTCTACAATTTATTTAAAGATTTGCATTCGATTTAAGTGGAAAGTATTATAATGGAAAAAATAATGGAAAAGAATCATAATATCACACTAAATTTTTTTTTTTTTTTTGTCAGTCCCACAAGGGATAGTGAATTGATACTTTTAGAAAATTTTTTTGATATAAATTGCAATTACCCTTTTTAATAACTTAATTTGGTGAACAGTGATACTTTAATAACTCAACACACAAATAATAATACAAATAAACAACTTAAAAACAAAAGAGATAAGGAAGAGAAAATTAAGCTCAATATTTAAAAAACTTCAATCTTATGCCCACTATTCCCTTCTAACTCTATTGTTGGGGGGCCAATTTTTCTTACCAATACCATTCCACTTGATCTACTATTTCAAAATCAAATCAAGAAAAGTTTACAAGTTTATGCACATGTAGCCTTCACAGCCTCTTCTTGACATATCTAACATTTCTACAATTTAAGCTAATTACAGATTTACGGAGTACGAATCAAACTTCTCTCATAATGTTTACACAATAGATAATGTTTACAAAATAGATATGAGAAGGATAATAATATTTTCAAATAATTTGGTACAGAAACAAAAATGAAGATTATTGAATATATAACTTCAATTCAACTCTCTAAAATAGTCTTTGAGAAATGTTTCATGCTTTTCAAAATGTAAGCAATCATCAAGATGAGAGTATAATAGTTTTCTCTTCTTAAATTTTTTGAATATTTGAATCACCTCCTCTTTCATACTTGAAGTCTTTAATAGCTTGATTCTTGATGACGTTAATTGACTCATGTTTATCTAATCTCTAACGTTCAATGATGTTGCCCGTATATTTTGAAAAGATCTTAGAATTTAAAACTTGATTCTGATCTTTTCTCAACTATACACACTTAATGGTTATGCTTTGATCAACAACTCCAGATAAACTTAAGATTTAAATTTGATCTCCTTGATTTTTTTATATTAGCCTAATCCTTATTCAATATTAGATATTTTCTTATAATTCCAAAATTAATTCCCTTGAAAAATCTCCATGGATCTAAATACTGACTTTAATAAAATGAAATTAAGTATATTTCCCTAATACACTCAATCTAGTTTTCACCATTTTTATCTTCAATTATGTTCTAAACATTAATTATCTATTAAAATAAAAAAAATTTCTAATCAAACAAGTTAAAGTTCAAACTATTGAAATCTAACATTTAAAAAAAAAAAGAAGAAGGGGGTAATAAAATTTGAACTACCTTGTTGTACAAACAAGACTTCAAAACAAGGTCATCCATGAGCAATAGTTAGAAAGAAAGAAGATGAAGACTTATTTTCAGTAAGAGAAGAACTAGCTGATAATTCCCAACAAGTTCTTCAACATTAAGGATGATTTCCTAGATGGGCCTCAAAAGGAAGACCTGTTATAGATCAAATCAAGTGTAGATTTCTATACCATGATGGTATTAATTGCTTCTTCCAATTTTTTAAGCCATAAAGCTCTATGTAACCACAAGAGGTGAGGAGGAAGATGGATCGAGTTCCATGAGGGAACCTTAAAAGGAGTGATGATAAAAGGAAAGGAGAGAGAAATGCGAAGGCAAAGATAGAGGACAATAGAGATAAAGGGGATTCTTTTGATTTTTATGTGGAATTGTTAATTTTTTTTTTTTTTAAGAATATGGAATATTATTTCTTATTTGATTTAGCTTTTTTATGGTTTTTTAATCTAAAATGATGTGCATGTGCAAGTTTGGGTTATGTTTTCGTTTTGACGAGAAAAGACAAAGTGTCCAGCATTTATTAGCTCTTGATGCCATCTCATCTCACCACCTAGGGTAGTAATTTTAACAGCATCAATTAAGTACTAAAAGTTAGTAATAGAAAAGTTTATAATGATTAAAAAAAAAAAAAGATCTAACTTTTAGATATTAAATATAATATTATCCCTTGATCTCTTTAGTTCTCACTACCATTTACTGTACCAACAATACCTACCACTACCCCTAATCACGGTTATGCACTTCCCATTCTCTTCTCCTTTGAATTGTCACAATTTGTAGAAGTATGTAAAAAACGAAAAACAAATGAAAAAGGGGGAGGAGGAAAAATAACAAATAAAAACAAAAAACAAAACCCTTTCCTTCACCACCAAACACATAATTACCTCCACTAAATTTCTTAAGAAAACCCTCAAAAACCCCTCATTGAAGGACACCCCTAACCTACATAACATGCCAATATATGTATAGGTGATCTCATTACAAGCTTGAAGCTCCTCAATCCGTTGATTCAATTCTTCTCGTAATATGTTGAACTATTCATGAATTGCATGACTAAAAACACAGGATAAAGGCACATAAAGTGCCCGTACTTTGCGATTTTGGAAATTAGTATCTAAAGTTTGAATTTTTTACAATTTAGTTCATATATTTTGTAAAAACTGCCCACGAAATGTCTCCATTAGACAACAAATTATAAAAATAAATAAATAAATAAATTTTAAATAGTAAATAGTTCTACTATATATAAGTAAGGAGCTATGTAACCACTACAAAATAACCAAAAACTGCAATTTTCCCTCAAGGATATTGCTTCATAAATGAGAATTAGGAGCCCTATCACGAGCACATAGAGAGCCAATGTCGGATACCAAAAATATGCTTATTTTTCTTACTTTTTTTTTTCTGATTTTCTCCCCTTCCCTATTTTAGTAAATTAATCAAAGTATAAAATGATATTAATTTTAGTATTCTATAATCATGGCACGTATATAGCTATTAAATCCATGTCGCTAGCGCCTAACTAGAACTTCTTAGTAAGTAATAACGTTGACAAACATAAAGTTCAATGAGATAATGCATATAGCAATTGCAAAGTTATAGCGTTAAATTGCAAAAATTGATAGAGCTTGAGTAGTAAAAGCAATATAATCCCTAATTTTGTTAATAGATTATTCCACAAATACGGACTGAGATGAACTTTATATAGCATGTTCATTAATGTAAAAAATATCCAAAACATTAATAAGGGCAACCCAATTAATATATCGTAGTGAACATAGCACTCACATCACCGGTGTTTAAAAAATCATAAACAATTAAGTTAATAAAGTGTGTATGAGATTATCTAGAAAAATATAATTTTTTTCCATATAGTAATTATCATTTAAGAGTAACATATATATCTCTATGTAACCACCTAGAATAATGTCTCTCCTACTATAATTTTTTTTAATTTATTTAATTAATATGCTATAAATATATATATCACGTTTAAAATGCCAATCCCTACCATCTACCTCTCATCTNGGGCCAATTTTTCTTACCAATACCATTCCACTTGATCTACTATTTCAAAATCAAATCAAGAAAAGTTTACAAGTTTATGCACATGTAGCCTTCACAGCCTCTTCTTGACATATCTAACATTTCTACAATTTAAGCTAATTACAGATTTACGGAGTACGAATCAAACTTCTCTCATAATGTTTACACAATAGATAATGTTTACAAAATAGATATGAGAAGGATAATAATATTTTCAAATAATTTGGTACAGAAACAAAAATGAAGATTATTGAATATATAACTTCAATTCAACTCTCTAAAATAGTCTTTGAGAAATGTTTCATGCTTTTCAAAATGTAAGCAATCATCAAGATGAGAGTATAATAGTTTTCTCTTCTTAAATTTTTTGAATATTTGAATCACCTCCTCTTTCATACTTGAAGTCTTTAATAGCTTGATTCTTGATGACGTTAATTGACTCATGTTTATCTAATCTCTAACGTTCAATGATGTTGCCCGTATATTTTGAAAAGATCTTAGAATTTAAAACTTGATTCTGATCTTTTCTCAACTATACACACTTAATGGTTATGCTTTGATCAACAACTCCAGATAAACTTAAGATTTAAATTTGATCTCCTTGATTTTTTTATATTAGCCTAATCCTTATTCAATATTAGATATTTTCTTATAATTCCAAAATTAATTCCCTTGAAAAATCTCCATGGATCTAAATACTGACTTTAATAAAATGAAATTAAGTATATTTCCCTAATACACTCAATCTAGTTTTCACCATTTTTATCTTCAATTATGTTCTAAACATTAATTATCTATTAAAATAAAAAAAATTTCTAATCAAACAAGTTAAAGTTCAAACTATTGAAATCTAACATTTAAAAAAAAAAAGAAGAAGGGGGTAATAAAATTTGAACTACCTTGTTGTACAAACAAGACTTCAAAACAAGGTCATCCATGAGCAATAGTTAGAAAGAAAGAAGATGAAGACTTATTTTCAGTAAGAGAAGAACTAGCTGATAATTCCCAACAAGTTCTTCAACATTAAGGATGATTTCCTAGATGGGCCTCAAAAGGAAGACCTGTTATAGATCAAATCAAGTGTAGATTTCTATACCATGATGGTATTAATTGCTTCTTCCAATTTTTTAAGCCATAAAGCTCTATGTAACCACAAGAGGTGAGGAGGAAGATGGATCGAGTTCCATGAGGGAACCTTAAAAGGAGTGATGATAAAAGGAAAGGAGAGAGAAATGCGAAGGCAAAGATAGAGGACAATAGAGATAAAGGGGATTCTTTTGATTTTTATGTGGAATTGTTAATTTTTTTTTTTTTTAAGAATATGGAATATTATTTCTTATTTGATTTAGCTTTTTTATGGTTTTTTAATCTAAAATGATGTGCATGTGCAAGTTTGGGTTATGTTTTCGTTTTGACGAGAAAAGACAAAGTGTCCAGCATTTATTAGCTCTTGATGCCATCTCATCTCACCACCTAGGGTAGTAATTTTAACAGCATCAATTAAGTACTAAAAGTTAGTAATAGAAAAGTTTATAATGATTAAAAAAAAAAAAAGATCTAACTTTTAGATATTAAATATAATATTATCCCTTGATCTCTTTAGTTCTCACTACCATTTACTGTACCAACAATACCTACCACTACCCCTAATCACGGTTATGCACTTCCCATTCTCTTCTCCTTTGAATTGTCACAATTTGTAGAAGTATGTAAAAAACGAAAAACAAATGAAAAAGGGGGAGGAGGAAAAATAACAAATAAAAACAAAAAACAAAACCCTTTCCTTCACCACCAAACACATAATTACCTCCACTAAATTTCTTAAGAAAACCCTCAAAAACCCCTCATTGAAGGACACCCCTAACCTACATAACATGCCAATATATGTATAGGTGATCTCATTACAAGCTTGAAGCTCCTCAATCCGTTGATTCAATTCTTCTCGTAATATGTTGAACTATTCATGAATTGCATGACTAAAAACACAGGATAAAGGCACATAAAGTGCCCGTACTTTGCGATTTTGGAAATTAGTATCTAAAGTTTGAATTTTTTACAATTTAGTTCATATATTTTGTAAAAACTGCCCACGAAATGTCTCCATTAGACAACAAATTATAAAAATAAATAAATAAATAAATTTTAAATAGTAAATAGTTCTACTATATATAAGTAAGGAGCTATGTAACCACTACAAAATAACCAAAAACTGCAATTTTCCCTCAAGGATATTGCTTCATAAATGAGAATTAGGAGCCCTATCACGAGCACATAGAGAGCCAATGTCGGATACCAAAAATATGCTTATTTTTCTTACTTTTTTTTTTCTGATTTTCTCCCCTTCCCTATTTTAGTAAATTAATCAAAGTATAAAATGATATTAATTTTAGTATTCTATAATCATGGCACGTATATAGCTATTAAATCCATGTCGCTAGCGCCTAACTAGAACTTCTTAGTAAGTAATAACGTTGACAAACATAAAGTTCAATGAGATAATGCATATAGCAATTGCAAAGTTATAGCGTTAAATTGCAAAAATTGATAGAGCTTGAGTAGTAAAAGCAATATAATCCCTAATTTTGTTAATAGATTATTCCACAAATACGGACTGAGATGAACTTTATATAGCATGTTCATTAATGTAAAAAATATCCAAAACATTAATAAGGGCAACCCAATTAATATATCGTAGTGAACATAGCACTCACATCACCGGTGTTTAAAAAATCATAAACAATTAAGTTAATAAAGTGTGTATGAGATTATCTAGAAAAATATAATTTTTTTCCATATAGTAATTATCATTTAAGAGTAACATATATATCTCTATGTAACCACCTAGAATAATGTCTCTCCTACTATAATTTTTTTTAATTTATTTAATTAATATGCTATAAATATATATATCACGTTTAAAATGCCAATCCCTACCATCTACCTCTCATCTAGTTTAATATATATATATATATATATATATATAGATAACATTAATATTATATTAGAAGATACATCGCAGCTATTAAGGATTTATTAGTATTTTTATCTGATAAAACTATTTTAAAAATATAAAACACACTAAATTTGGTGTGTTTAGGTTTAATAATATGGAGACTACCATAGTCCAACTACAGTATACAATCAGGGAAAACCCTAATACAAATATTTGATACCATAATTTCGATTTATGGAAAAGAAGTAACTAAATTGACTAATTAGTTCATATACATATATCCTTTGAAGATCAACAATTAAGTCACTTTATATATGTTCTGGATTCTAATTAATATCATAGACAACAACTTTATAAATGCTAATAAATGCATTTTCCTTAAACGCACGAATTAAAACATTAAAAAATAAATATGCTACTGTTTTTGCATGGTTTTACGTTGTTTATAAATTCACACCACCACCTTGTCCTTCCTACATTCCTCTCTCTCTCTCTCTCTATTGGAAGAAGAGGTTAAGTGAAGGAGTAGCGATAATGATGCCTAAGAGAAGGCTGAAAAAATCACTACAAGATTATCTTTCCAAAATCAAAAACCCTAAACCTAATAGCAATTCTCTACAAAACACAAATAATCCTAACCCTAACCCTCATCATAACTCTAAAACCAAAACCTGGTTTCTTTCTGCATGTAAACTCCCGATAAAAACTCAGTCATTTGCACAGAACCGTACGGTTTTAACAACTACCGATGAGCATCGAGACCGCGGTGTTACGCTTGCCGATATCGACAAGTTCCTCCTAGAGAATTTCCGCTCTCTTTGCGTGGATGATCATGACGACCACCACGACGGTGATGACAGTGATGATAAAAGCGACTACCAGGATGCTAGGAGAAAAAATTTTAACAACGTGAGGGTTAAGAAGAAAGGAAAAGAGAGAACCGAAACGAGAGAATCGAAAGACCCGAACAGTTCGGCCACGGTTCCGATCTTTTTCGAATCTCCCCGGTTCTTGCTTGATCCGCCACCGGATATATCCGGTTCGAGCCGGTTTTTCATCACGCGAGCCTCGTCGAGTTCTCTCATTGAGGAGGCTCGGAGTAGTCTCACCATTACAGAAGACATCGGTTCTACATCTACTTCCTCCATGACTCGATCGGTGGATGAACTCGAAACCGAGGAGGTGAAGCTTCCCGACGACTGTATTGCCATATTGACGCAGTCACGGAGCCCATACGAGGACTTCAAGCGATCCATGAAGGAAATGGTGGAGGCACGGACGAGGACACAGGATCAGAGAATCGATTGGGATTTTATGGAAGAGTTACTGTTTTGTTACTTGAGATTGAACGAGAAGAAGTCTTATAAGTATATATTGAGTGCATTCGTGGACGTGATCGTGGTGTTGCGCCGGAAATCCCGCCGGACAGTGACGACGGCAGCTAAGATTAGGGTTCCGGCGAGATCGCAGGAGAGGTTTTTGGATTCGAGTACGAGGATTGCCAGAAGGAAGAATAATAATAATAATAATAGGAGGAGGAGAGAGATTGTGGCGTAGCGTGAGGATTTGGTTGATTAGGTGTTGAAATTTAGGGTTTTTGTCGTTCCCTATCGCATGTGATTATGTGTCAATGATTGAAATAAAATCGATAATTTAGTAAATTTCATGTTAACGAGGCATCATTCTACGGTGTAGTTCATCATGTTTATTTCAATTAATTATCAAATAATAGATTAAACTGATTCCAATCGGTTCATTAGTTTCTTAAAATGAAAAGATTGGAAGAATATATTCGGTCTAGTTAATCATCTAGATTTTCATGTCTATTTTAATTATCAGATGATGATTAAACCGTCTCCAAAATTATACCGATACCGTTAATTAATTTCGTAAATGAAAAGATTGCAAGAATATATTGGTTTGTGTGGAAAGCCTAGGTAATCTAGGAAACTAGGAGTCTAAAGAGTCTTTGTCCCTAGGACGTTCCCTCAGGTCAGGAATCTATCGTCTAGAGTTTTCTTTGTATGTATAAATAATAAACATTAAGTGTGAAAATTATTTTAGAATGGTAGATCTGACCTTATTGGTTTGAAATTTCTTATATTGAATCATGTGTATGGAAAAATCATGTTTAGATTGGATTAATGCGGAAAAATCACGTTTAAATTGGAATAACAAAGACTCGAGTATAAGCTGCTCAATACGTAATATTTACATCAACATTTATTATCAATATTGTTATATCCGTTACGAACTGCATATCTTCATGAATATTTTTTCATATGCACTGATTCATATAAAAACCATATGGACCTTGAAGAATATATAAACAAAAGGGGAATGCCCTGGAAAATGGTAAAAGGTTGGTCTCCAGCAACCACCATTTCTCGGAAAACTAAATTTTCAAACTAGTTATTAGTTTACACCAAAAAGGGTTCAAAGTAATGGCAAAGGTTGCTTCGGATAAGCCAACTGTGTTATGAATTTTACGGTATATGCACTCATTTTAAAAAAGGGTCGTGTATTATAAGCATAGTATCAAAATTACAAATACATTAATACGATCATAGGAACTTATAATTTTTTTAACTTTTTCAATTAAAATGAATATAAAATTATTTTGATATAAACTCTACAAAATTATTATCTTTAATATACTTACTATTTTACTAGTTTTATACGATTTTACAATTTTATATAATCTGATTCCTAATAAAATTATGAGTGATGATTATGACAATGTTCTATCATAGACTAAGTCAATTATAAGGTTTCTAAATGAACTTTTTGATGACTCAGATTAAATTTTTGGAAAATAACTACGATCCATGTAGCGTTGAGTAGCGAATATATAGTAGAAAAATATAACTCCAGTGGAATTTGAATCCAACTCTGTCAAACTCGATACAAGATAATTTTAGACCTATATTTTATCCATTCATTATTTACAACCATAGCCTACAGGGTTAGAAAGGACAGGATTGCACTAAAGTACCAGACGATCTTTCCAAAATCAAGAAAATATGAGAATTTACAATTACATATACACTCGGCACTTGAAGAATAAATATGTGAAGCCATTGGCCATTGATAAATAAATATGTAGTTTTACATAATTATTTATCTTAAATTAGTAGTCAGCCACAAGCCATTAGGACTGTACAAGAGGCCCCAAGCTAGTCCATAAAAGACGGATGTCCACAATAACAATTGCGATATGCAGGTATGTAGTCATTGTATAGCACCACCAGGCACCATCCTCGGCAGAAGGAAAATAAGCAATTTTACCTTGGCTCTCAACACTGAATCGGATGATCCATTGTCTGTGCCTTCGAGCACAAGGGCAGTGAATAACATTTTGCTGCTGGATGAAACGAAATTGAAAAACTGTTGCTTCTGCTGCAATGAACAAAATACCACCATCAGTACAGCGATAACAATTTTACAATTGCTCTTCGCATCTCAATATGATTTCCTACAATTTGATTTACCAAGAGTATGAATGCAACAGTGGAAACCCTCTCCACTGCCGAGTTTCCATTTCAGAGTCACTCTAAGAACAAAGGGAGTATTAGCCAGGAGGATAATTTTACAGCATTTCGATCTGCCAACAAGGACACCAGAAGTGAGGAGAACACGTACTTCAGTTGTTCATCCTGCCAGCATGATTACACTCCCAATTTCATTGATTCACGTTAGTCCTTCCAAGGCACTGGTCTCCTGGCAAGAAAGATAAAAGTTGTAAAAGAAGACGTTTTACAACTTACTATGCACACAATCTGCTAAATACAGACAGTGGCTAAACAAGTGAATTTTCAGTGAAAAGCTGAGAATGAATGGCTATATACCAGAGAAAGCCTGCAATTGTTGCTTATCTTATATGATAGAATGACAATTTCCAGAAAGATAACGAGAGAGGGCATTTTAGCAGGTCTGCAGTTACCGCTACTCTAATTTAAAAAACCAATGAGGAATTTTAGCATTGAGACAAGACTTGCTGATACTACTGATGTACAGCATAGACGGTACAAAAAGTAGTCCGGTCCATTACACCAGGAACATAATGAATACACCATTTAGAAGTATAAAGAGGAAGATCCTAAAACATCTCTCCACAATATTACATCTTATGAGTTTATAAAAGATTTTGAATAAAGAAACTATTCAAATAAATAAGAAAGGCACAGTAATGAATAAAGATATAAAAAGGAAAAAAAAAAATCTAAAGCTAAAAAAATAATAAAAATAAAAATAAAAAATAAAATAAATGAGACTGGGAATAAAAATGAACAGACCCCTAAAGGTTCGAAAATATGCAAGATTTCAAAAACCAAAGACAAGTCCATGTATTTTGGCAGATTAGTACCGAAGGCAAAAACCTAACCTGGGAAGAAAATGTTTGACAGTGCCTGAAGCAGTTAAACAAGGAAACTAGAATCAAAAGTGCCCCTGATGCCTTTTACTAGAACTGTTTACTGTATACTCACTAAGCTAAAAACCAGGATGGCATGCATTTAATTGCATCCAATACGGTACAGCCCAAAAATGACTGCAGTATTCAAAAATTATAAGTATATTTTTAACACAGATCACCAACAATTCTATCAAAGTCGTAGGATTATTACATTCAAATAAGCAACTTTTACAGGAGGCCTTGCTTAATTGACCAAAAACTTTGCAAGTTAAACTTAGCCATCTTTTGTCATCAAATGTTGATTATAATTGCAAATAACATACCATTGTGGGGCCCATTAATACATTTGGTTGTATATTCGTCATTAAGCTTGGTAGTTCTGGATTAGAGATGCATTCATGACTCAATACAATGGAAGCATGACTTGGCAGGGTATGACAATAGTGACAGCCTGACAGGTAAATTGACTGAGTTGCCTATACGATAAATTTGGATACCATTTGACCCGTTGTTGTTGATGTATATACATTGTGATGTAGATGTGGAGAGTACATGATTTTCTGACATGCTTATTAGTTATTAAAAGTTGTTGGCAAATGGCTTCATTAGCTCTATTTTACATTAATGTATTTCGCTCCTAATCCATCTAAATATACCGATCTCCTGCATGAAAAGGCAAGTTAAATGCCTTATACATGGCTAGCGAAAATATAAATTAATTAAAAAAAAAAGAAATTTTTTATATTGCCAACATAGTGAGTGTGAGGTAATAATAGGCAAAACACGATATTAGTAATTTAGTTGGTCTAAGGGTCTAAGGTTCTATTTCTCCTCTTCGCGAGTATGTAACTTAAAACTCAGATTCATGAAAGTGCAAGAAACAGAGTAACAGAGTCTCTCGTTTGAATTGAACATTCCAAGCTATCTGGCAAATCTAGTATTCCAAGCTATAGGCAAAACACGATATTAGTAATTTAGTTGTTCTAAGGGTCTAAGGTTCTATTTCTCTTCTTCGCGAGTATGTAACTTGCAAAACTCAGATTCATGAAAGTGCAAGAAACAGAGTAACAGAGTCTCTTGTTTGAATCGAACATTCCAAGCTATCTGGCAAATTTAGTATCTCACTTCAGTATGGGAAAGAGGGAGAGAGGGGCAATGAAATTGTAAAGGTTCTTACCTCAACCAGATGTAGTCCCATTCTTTGCAAGATACTGGTCATATAAGAGATGATACTTGACAGGGATAAAATCTTTAAATCTGTCAGTAAAGATGAAAAATTATGAGGTCCTGATCTCCATTGTCTTAAATAAAAACTTCATGCAGCTAAGTTCAGGGACATTTTACATAATAGGTCATTAAATAAACCTTTTGCTAGCCAAGGATACTTTTGCAACATAAAGTTCAAACAAAGAATGTGCTTTAAGTAATTTCATCGCCTCATCAAAAGAGTTATTTTGATGCCCATGGCTCGTGAGCCTCATAATTTTGTATAAGGTTACACAAATGAAAGTATTACGATACCACGGAAATTATAAATTGTCAGAAGACCATCAATGATATTTCAAGTCAATTTCTTGTTTGTATTGTTCCTCTCTTTTGAGTTTGTTTTTGTTGTTTTATGATTAGGGCATTGATTGTGCAAGTGTGTTTTGCATGCATGACTGGCTGCCCTCTGCCTTGACTTTGGGCCTCTATTGTAAACACCTCTACTGAATTAGCAAAAACAAATATTTCATCTCAATTTCCTTCCAAAAATAATGCAATTCTTTTAAAATACAAAACCAAATGTATCAATAAGAAATTAGTGTTATTGCATCAACATAAATAGGGTGGGGATGAACCTTTTTAATACACAGAAAAGGCAACTTTAAAGCTGTGTATTTCATTAAAGATAAAACACCTTGCTTTTTTATGTTCTTTCCTTCATAATAATAAAAATAAAATTTACCCAAAAATAATAAAAATTTAAAATTTAAAAAACAAAAAAAATAATCCAATGAGCATCATCCCTGCCCGATATATTTCAAAATTTTCAACAAGCACCATTGTAGTCCAAGATATTTTATTTCTGACAAGAGAAGCATATTATCCTGCATATATATTGCTCAATCTAGAATTGAAAGGCAAAGTCAACCACATACCTCTCAGAAAGAGATAGCCTCTCTGGACCAGAGAATAATCTAGCAATTGACTGCAAAACAAGACCGATTTTCATTGCTTTCGACTTCAGTGCCTTCATGAAACCAATGAACTCCTTATATTCCGTAGAACTAAGTTTTTCTCGAACCTGTCAATGATAAAGTAGAGATGCTTAATGAGATAATTCCTATTAAGGCATTGTGGGTATCACAATAACACATGTATTGGATGAACCAATGTGACCTCTAGAAAAGAAATTAAAATTGCAAAGACCCTCAAAGAGTACACTAACTTGGAAAAATTTTCAAATTTTAATCCATGATACATTGTTAAATGCCAAATCAATTTTCTTGAGGATATAGCAGAACGCATTACAAGTCCTCATGTTCACTTTTTTCCTTTTTGGGTTAGTCTCTCATGCTTGCATTATCCTTAAAAGACATAAGGGACAAAAAAATGTGTAAATAGTTTCTTATATAGAGTAGACAAATGAGAACATGACCTAATGTTCTCCATGTATGCCAATGTAGTCAACATCTTTGTATACCAAACAATTGCACAAACTAAAGAAAGATAAGATAAGAAAGCCCATTTCCTTAAAACTATATACATGGATGCAAAAGCAAGCAAAAACAAGGGCAAAATTCCAAGCCAAAAGCAGGTTGCTTAAGATAATTGCCAACAATCTTCAATGGATATAGAGGACTCTACAAACGAGTCTAGAGAGAGAGAGAATGCTCTCTCCTCTCTCTATTTTGACTTTAAGTTTTCCCGCCTTTTTCATTCTAGGGTTTTAACCACATTATCTTCCTGGGCTTCATCTGTCCGCTTCTTCACCAGAGTATCTCGCCTACCATTCACTTCTCCGGCTGGCTAGTGGCCGGTGTTTGTCAATGCTTTTCTCCGGTCGCCTCATTCTTCTCCGTCGATCGTCCCTTGCTTCATCTCTTCTTCTCACCAGCAGCTAAGGTTTCGTCATCCATGGCTTGCTCTCGCATCTACACTCATCGGTGTTTCCATGTGGCTCTCCCCCCTCCCACCAAGCCAAAGCCATCTATGTCTTTCAAGCAGCATCCTTCGGCAGTTGCTAAGGGTTTTTCTACAGCCACCACATAGATATTGTTGTCTCCGCTGGCTACAAACACAATTCCAGGAGTGCCAAGCCCTTGTTCTTCCTTGATTTCTCCTATGGCTGATCTAGGTAAGGGTAAGTCACCATTGTCCTTGTCTCCAACATGTGTAACAGCAGCTCCTTCTCCAATCAAAGCTGACCAGGCAGTTGTCCTTCAAAGAGGCTTTGGTTTCAACTCCTTCCTCTTCCACTACATCAGAGAAGCCTCCTTCTTGCCTTTAGCTACTTCTACTCCTTCAAAAGAGACTAGAGAGTGCAAGTCGTATGCTGAGGCATACTCTAACCCACCTTCTAAGGTAAAGATTAACTGTTCTCTCTATTATCACCCTGCTATTATGGATGGGGATGAGCTTGTTGTGGCTCCGCCAAAAGAAGTGGCAAAATTTAAAGCTCGAATTTGGAAAAATACAATTGTTAACCCTTTTTTAGGAAAGACTCTCCCTTTCCCACTTGTAGAAAAGATTACCAACACAATATAGGACCAATTTGGCTTGATTAAGGTTTTGAGTGACAAGAGAGACACTTTTCTTTTTAATTTTCAAAATGAAGGGCAAGTTATGAAAGTTCTTGAAACCCCCTGATATTTCGCAAGTTGATACCTTATCCTTTAACGATGGGATATGGGTATGTCTTTCACAAGTGAAGCTCCTACCTCCTTAACCATATGGGTTAAGCTTTGGAATACTCCTATGGAGATTTATATGTTGAGATGCAAGCCAACGGTAACTTTATAAACTCAATCTTGATCCGTTGTATAGATGGCAAAAAGGTTCCCATTAAAGTTGAGTACCGGTGGAAGCTCCCTAGTTGTCCCCACTTTAATATTTTTGGTCATGATGTGAATGCTTGCTTTTTGAAGGAACTATGCAAATTCTTCCCCGAATCACAAATATTAAGATAATTGAGGCACTCCTATTGAGAATTCGAATGTGGTATCTAATATGCCAATTGAAGTGAGATCCACTGAAAATTCTATTGAGAAGATCTATGTTATGGAGAGCAATGAGCATCAAGTTGAAGGTGAAGATACAAGTTGATCCTCTTAAAATGACTGGTAGATTTCATTAATGACAAAGCTGTCTCTTCTTCCTCCAACTTGGTGAAGCATTCTCTATTGACTCATTCTAAGAAGAAGAAAGAGGAAGAGGAGGAGGAGGGCAAAAATCGTAAGAGTACTTGGAGAATTAGCTTATGTATTCACTAATAGCTTCTTCCAGCATCTCTTAGCTTCTGCTTTTGAATCTTCATTGTTAGAGCTATTTGCTCTTCAGAATTTTAATTTAGCTTTTATTTTATTTTTGAGAGTGTTTGATTATTTATGGGGATGTTTCCCCTTCCTTGTACTTTTCCTTTATATATATATATATATATATTTATAAAAATAAAAATAAAAAAACTGACATTACCCATAAAACATAAATTTCAAGAGACATGTTGCCTGGAAATTATAAGAGATGGTCACATTTAGTAACAAGAAAACCAAATGCTCAAAGAAACATACCTGAACCAGGAATGTGGATCCCTGCGTTTCCACATCATTGCAAGGCAAAGGATCATGCTGTGCATTTTGGCCCCTCCTAGATGAAAAATGAGTGTCATTTCCTGGTAGATTCCCACTATCTTCAGATTGACACACAAAATCACCTCGAGAACTTTTTCCACCACTACCAGCATATATTGTTGAGTTATTATTTTCAACCAAATTCGAAGACACAGACAGTCTATCTGAGTGCAAATGTCTGAAATCAGATGGAGATTTGTAGTCATGGGCATGGCTTTTTTGTGAATCTACACCACATCCTGAGATCGAACCTTTACGCTTCCTTGTCGAACAAGGTGCAACAATTTCCCTCCTAATTTGTTCTTCTGATGATGAATTATTGGACAAATCAACTACACAGCAACTTTTAAGAATATTTCCTGTCCCTGGAATCATTAATTTTCTCCCAGAGCAGAGCAAATTGCCAGAAGAAGTACACATTGTCTGTAGAGTTTTCTCAGATGGAGTAAGAGATGAGCGATTGGCTGGAGTAACATCTCCCAACTGGCCGAAAATATTGCCTCCTTTAACTTCATGGGATAGCGACATTGATTCATCAAACTGATCTTCATCAACTATAAAATGTTTTCCCAAAGATTGTACGGTTCTCTCTTCTATAATCCCTACATAATTATGTCACTTGTTTAAGCTGATCTTCTATCTCAAATTTATGTCCATTTGACTATTGATCATAGTGGGAAAGTAGAAGTTGGTGCAGTACATGGTGTACCTACCCTATATAAGCCATTTAAAATTCAATTCTTATTTGTAAATTTTGAATTGAGAATGCAGAATTAATGAATTTATCATGCAAAATCAATAGAAAAATCCTACATTTTTCAGGAACCTTCTAGAAGACAAAGGTGAAAAAGCGGGGAAGTTTTAACCAGAAACTAAGAACAACCATCTTCTCTAAGACCTAAAACATATTAATAATGT